>JASVER010000022.1:3003210-3111768 GCA_030449065.1 Oceanodroma leucorhoa
GTCAACCCAGCACCCATGCCCACTAAACCATGTCCTGAAGTACCACATCCACACGTTTTTTGAATGTCTCCAGTGTTGCTGACTCCACCACTTCCCTGGGCAGCCTGTTCCAATGCTTGACTACCCTTTCAGTGAAGGAATTTTTCGTAATAGCCAATCTAAACCTCCCCTGGCGCAACTTGAGGCCATTTCCTCTCGTCCTATCGCTTGTTACTTGGGAGAAGGGACCGACACCCGCCTCTCTACAGCCTCCTTTCAGGTGAAAGATTTGTTTGCAACTCTATTTCTGTAAAGATTGATAAAAGGAGCAGTTCAGACTTTCCACAAAGAGCCAACAAAAAGCCTTTTGAAAAAAACTTTTGTTTGTTTATTTTTTCTTTAAAAACTGTTTTGTCATTCAAAAACCATTATAGGAATATTTTCCTCATTTACTTGAAACTTACTCACTCCAAAGAGGTCTTCTGGATAAGACTCCCAAGGAAAAGCAACAAGCAGTTTATTTTTTAGAACAATAGAATAAGCCTTAAAAAGTGGCATGGAGGGTGGAGAGGATACAAAAATAGAAATCGAAATCTKCCAGAAGCACACTTTTTTACTTTTTCAATAGGAAGTTATTTTTATTACRTCTTATGCAAACAACTGGACTTATGTGGAATCAATATGCATGCTGTTTACATCGTTTCCTTAAAATTTAATTTTTCCATCATCTGGTAGTGCCTTATCATTCTGGGTATTAGATATTTGAGGACTAGTTGATTAACAATGAGGCAGAAGAGTAACTTGTAGATGCTTATGCTTGCACCTAAATCTTGATAAGTTGTGTGTGTGTGGAAGAGAGTGTATATGGGATTTTCAGTAAAGCTGAAGAGAGATGTTGAATTTCTAGTGACATTCAACTCAGCCTGTGCGTCCTCAGCTCTTTTTTTCTGAAGTCTCAACCCTTTTTCTGAAGTCTCCAGCTAAATGCCCAGAATTGACTTGCTTTTTATTTTTATCCCTGTTTATAGCAATGTTTGCTGAAGAGGCATCAGTATTTATCATGACAGGTTCAGTCATCAGAGTAAATATCTGCTGTCTGCCTCATTCTGTTTTTGACTTACTTGATTTATGATGTTGCGGAAACACTAATATTAGCGTTTTAAAGATTAAAACAATGTTTAGACTAGAATAGACAGTAATCACTATTTGAAAAGGTTGAGTACTGTGATTTATAGGATTCCTTGAAAAGGAATTTATTAAAGATTTATCTTTAAATATTTTTATCTAGATCCCATGTCTTGTTAATGGCCAAAATTAAGTTGAAAATATTAGCATGTGATTGGCATTACAAAGAAATGAAATACTACATGTAGAGATACATTAAGTTGTTCTGCATTAATATATTATAGGAAAAGGTTATTTTTTACGTCTCTTTAATTTTCTTCATAATCCATTGTTTTGTGAATGTAAGCYATTGCCCTAGTCCTTTTTTACTTTCCCTTATGGAGCAATATGAAAATATCCATACAAAAATAATTTAATCAATGAAAAAAACTCCAGGGGGCACATTTATTTGTAGCGCTAATGAGCAGTCTTCTCTAAGCCATCCTGCAATGATGAAACCTTGTTGGAGGTCTCTCCTGAATTAGGTCCTGAGATGAACGTTGCCTACAACTTTTCTTATTCTGATTCTGCTAGTTAGACTTACCTGGATGTAAGCTGAAGGGGAAAACCTGATTTATATCTTCATGATTTGGCCTGAGCTTTGGACATCTTTGTAGGGCAGAGAAGTGCAGCTGTCTCAGTTGGAGAGAAGGCTCTAGGTATATTAAAGCTATTGGACACTGTGTCTTTCTTTTCCTTTATTTCAATGTGAATTTAGTATTCATGAATCGTGCCATATTAACAGATAAATAGCTTCCCCCTACCCATTAGGCAAAAGTCCTGCATAATTTAATGCAGAAGAAACCAATATGGCTATATATAAACTTATCAAAAAGCCATAATTTTAATAGCAGTGAGTAATTTTTCTATAGGTTTTATGAACTAATCTGTATAATTCAGTACTTCTAACTGCCTGTCTGAAGGTTATTATCTATTGAGTTCAATGAAACTTTTTCTTGAGGGGGCCCATGTCTCATCCAGGGAGTACTTCTGAAAGTGAAAAATAAATTGCTCCCTATGGTAACTGTGGTAACTAACCAGTAGTTGGTATCTCCGCGAGGTGGCCATGATGTGTCAACCACTGCTAGTTGTGGTGGGGCCCTTTGGGGAGACAGACATATTTGGCCAGATCCTTYTAGCTGTTCAGAACCTGAATAAATCCATATAGATTCATGGTTAGGTCCAGCTTTACTCCCACAGTTGTGAATATCCAGGCTGGTGATTATGAATTGGGATTTAGGTAATTTTTAGTAGACTAATAACATTCTTTCAGAAGGTAATAATTTTCAGTCTTCCATTTGTAATGTACTTAACTTTGCAGTTTGATTCAACAACTATTGTTTAAAATAACATTTTGTGAAGAGTTTCTCTGTAGTGTGAAGGGCTTCATCTTCATCTGCTATCCCTGTCCTATTTGTATATTAGTTACTTGCATGTGCTGAAACAGCTGTTTCTACCATTAATTATCCGTAGCACGATAGTGTCTAAAGACCCTGATCAGGTTTGAGCCTGTGCTGCGGTAAATGCAGTGCAAATGCATACAAGGTCTCTATCCTTGCCCTGAAGATAATAGTTCTAATATTTTTTTTTTATTTGAGATGTTATCACTACATTATCTGAACAAATGTTTATCTCTCGGCACCTCTGTGAAGCAGTGGAATATAATCCCCAGTTCAGAGATAAGGAACTGAAAACTTGTGACTTGTCCAAGGTCACATAAAAAATCCGTGGCAGAGTAAGAGGCCAAAAATGTCCAATCAAGGCTCATTGTGTTAAGCASAGTACCATTGCTTCTTTCTGGTTTCAATTAGAAATAGATTATCTCATGTTGGCTTTAAGTTAGGAAACCATTGAAGCAGTTGTTGCAGACCAGTGGATAAAGTAACCTGGGCATTTGTCCATTACAATTAGCTACTAATTTCTACTTTTCATGGATGCCTGAATCCTTTTCTTTGTCTTGACAGCTACTTTCCTTTCCACCACAATGTTAGCTGGTTTCAATTAGTGTAACTCCATCCACCTCAGGATCTTCCCCTTGAATTTCTCTTTTCTTAGCAGTCTGAAGCACACAGAAGTTTACCAAATCCACTTCAGGAATGAGTTCTTTGGACTAGGTTCAACTTTGTTAAGGCATCCTCACACCGGTGAGGCTTCCCTAAGCCCATGGATTCATACTACTGTGAAACCAGCATATTGAATCAGACCCAGTATGTCCAGCACTCCTTGGCACTCTTGGAAACTATGTCCTTTGTCCTCTTCACATCTGGCTAACCACCTTGAATCGTGACTTACTGTGCCTGCAGTGTTTCATCTTTGTTATATCTTAGTATGTGGGCCAGATGCTGATCTGACACAGTGTTGGAAGAATTTGACATAGCTAATTTGCTCAAGATTCTTTGATTATTTTTTTTTTTTTTTTGGCTACGGAATGTCTGTTTTTATTGCAGATAATGCAGGGTCCTTTTTTAATTGAGCTGCCTTTTAGTGATTAGTTTTTGTCTTCCTTGCTTAACTACAGCAAAAAAAAAAATCAAAAAACATGCAGCAATCCTGATAACACATTTCAACTGAGTTTTTTATGCAGCAGTAAGACTTACTGAGCACRAAGAGTGATAATGTATACTGTAATGTGGAACATACTATGTCATTGACAGAATTTTATTCTTACGCCTTTCTAAATAGRATCTTCCATTGAAAGCCACTAGTTTCAAATGAAGTGAAGCAAAAAGGTGCACATGGACATATCTGAAAGACAGACGTAGGAAGCTCTGCTTTTGAGGCAGTGCAGTCTGGTAGGTAGAGAGCRAGGTTAGGGGCTCAAAGAGCAGGATGCTGTTCCTGCCGCTGTGCCTGACCTGACCTGCGACATTAGAAAAGTCACTTGCCTTCTCTTTGTTCCCGATCAGCTTTGATGTGTTCTGTTTTCAGGTGTATCTTTTGGGCAGCCTTGCCTACATCTGTACTATGATAAACTTCTTGATCATTCTCTAGGTAATTATACAGGAAGTCTACCAGGACTGGTGCACAAAAAAAATCAGTTTTCAATTTAAAAMCCAATAAAAATGACAAATTCTCACTGGTTTACAGTAGAAACAACCTCTACTGCAATTAGACACTGTATAGAAAGGATCAAGACTGTGGCCAGACTGATTTCTTTTATCACCTTAAGCAGCAAAGGGCAGAGGTGAGCCGATGAGGCCGGTGGGTGGTTTGGCAGGGTGGCCGTGCTCCTGGGTGCTAGCTGGAGGGGAGCCCAGGCATCCCTCTGCCTGCGCCTGCCCCAGGAGCTGTTGAACAGCAGTAACAACTGCATCACTGAGTCACGCCATGAGCTGCTACAGCTGAGGTTCCCTACATAATCCTATCGTACCCAAACACACACACACACACAAAAGAATTAGCCAGATTTCAAACACTTASTACTGAGTTAGTAAACTAATGAGCTATGTTCAGTCAGTCATTAAAGCACCTTGCACTTTCATAGATAACATAGTTTTGTAGTTATTGTCGTAATACYTTGGTAATAAGTTGGTTGCTTTAGTTAAGTATCTTAACTTCTCATTTTTTGGTTTAAGATTTGCCACGGACATATTATACTACATCCTGCTTATTTGTGCCGTTCCTTCTGCAATCTGAAATTCCAAAGAATGTTTGTGGCTTGTATTTGCCTCTAGGGAAAGGCATATTTGGAACAGCATCCTTCTTACCTTGTCTTTTCTTAACATCTGTCCCTCAAATGACATTTCCATTATATGGATATATGTTTTATTGGATTAGCTTTAACCCAGGACTGTTGGTTCTTACCACAGATAATCATGTTCTACCACYTTTTTCCTGCAAAACGTTACAGTCCCTCTGTAAACCATGATATGTATGCTGTGGAAATTTTGTTGTATTTTCCAGCCAAATACCTCATGTACTAAACAAAATCCAAATGGCAGTCTGAGGAAATGATATTGTCCCAAAGTAAGAATTGAACATGTATAAAACCGTGCTGCTTGCCTCCACACTGCTAATGCATCCAGGCTACCCATCTTTTCCATAACTTCTTTTCTTTACGGGTGTCAGACTTTGTAGCAATTTTTAGTCTTCCTACTCGTGCCATAAGTACAGCAGCCATCTTTCCCAATACTCATTTGCTCTCTGCCTTGTAGCCAACAGAAAGCTCCTAGGAGCAACAGTAAGGCAGGGGTCTTGGGGTTGGTCTTATTGGTCTTATCCAAAAGTGAATATTATTCCCTGGTTTGTTTTTTTTACAAATACTGCCTTTTCCAACTTTCTACTTAGGTTTGGGGTTTGTGCCCTTAATGGGAATTTGCTCACAACAGTAAACCCCAACTTTCATCCATTTACCTTTGATTGCTTCAAAATTAATATCATTGTCTTTCTTACGTTCTTCTAAAAATCAATTAACTCATGTCAGACAGCATGAAAAATCTGCTGTAGCACACTCCATTTCTCTTAACAAGAATTCCTCTGGGCTAATGCTGCTGTTGTCACCCTCTCTGCTCTACTTTGCAAGCTCTTCCAAAGTATTGTTATCCTTTGTAAATCTTGTATCTTTTTCYGACTGTTGGCATTGCCTTAGTTTCCCGTGATTCCCATGACATATGCTGCTCCCTGTACTGTATTTTATGATGTCAAACTTGGACCACGACAGATTTTTCCATATCCCAACACTTTCTGGAAATAATTTAAGTTCTCTGTCACATCACAGTGCTGGAGTAGCACAAGGACCAACTAACTTCCTTTGTTTAGATAAATCAATATGAATATGTCGAAACTAATTTTGTATCTTTCGGTAGACTCCAAGTGTTTTCTCTTTTTCTCTAAATCTCAGTCCTTTTCTTGTTATCAGTTAACCTCCACAAATTGTTTTCAGCCTCAAATTAGTCTGCAGTGTTTAGAAACGCTTTCCACTTTACTTTCTGTTAATATAAATGTATGTGTTTGCTTGCGTGTGTGTGTATATATATACACACACATATACTTACACAAAAATTTCTGAGAAGCAGAACTCAAATTTTGGTTTCATGGAGTAGAATATTCTTCACTTTTCATAGTTATTATAAACTCTCATGATTATTTTAATTAATAAATATTAGTTATTAATTAAACTATGTGAAGAACACCATAACCAGCTATTATCAGAAATTACTCTGTTCTCCAAATGTCCTTCCAAACTTGGTACTTCTGGTGCTCACTATAGCAAATAAAAGGCAAAGTGCTGTTCGGATTTCTCCAGTGATTATGCTCTTCTCCAGGAATGGTCACCCATTGGTGATTTTCAGTGTGTCCCATTCTTCCACGCTGGAGTGCTTTCTTAATTAATTTTATATTCAATACCACATGTTAATCACTGGCAAAGAGAATGACAGAGCCTTCTTTTATTAGGTGTCTGAGATTTAAAGGGGTTGGTATTCTATGAAATGAGGTTTATGGCTCATACCAAGGCCTCAGAGGTCTACTTCTCCTCATCCTTTCTGTTTCTCTCCACAAACCTTTTCTCTCAACTGCTGGCTGACATTGCAATAGAAAAGAAAAAGAATGAAGATTTTCTGTTCTGTTGTAATTTTGTATAGTAAAATAAAAAAMCCAACATCTGTCTGCACCTGCCCTGCCTAGAAATTGTATCCCAGTTCACAAATGCTTGGTTACTAGGCTTTGTAATCTGAATCTGTATTTTGRCATTTCCTATAAGAACAAGGGCACTCTGTACCTTTGACTTTTATTTCTATCCTGTGTTCGTAAATTTTGTAAAGTGAGGTAATCTGTTGCTGTTATGGCATCTTTTTCCCCAATGCTAGGCATTGTTTTAATTTGTGTTGTTTGGGAGTGTTATCCAGTTTCTTCTTGATTTCTTAGCTCATTTGATGCTGACCTTGCCAATTTACTTCATCCTGTATGTCAGCTACCCTTTGTGTACTAAAAAACAGATTCCACCTAAATTGCTTATAGGTTAATCCCTTTCTTACAACTTCAGTCACTGACAGCTTGCTTTTGAATTAGCTACTATCATTTTGTTGACCTTTTCAATCTCAAGTGTCCTTCCTTCTTCTAAAAAAAGCAACCAGAATTGAATGCTATAGCCTCACTGTAATCTCAAATGCACCTCAAAACCTAATGATAGTAATTCTGTTTACTCTCCAGGCTCCAAAATAAATGTCTATGATGCTTTAGGCTTTCTTACTGTGCTGCACAGCAAACCGCATATGTCAATTAATTAATCATGAATACTTGAGAGATTTTTAGAGGCAGGAGTAAAGGGCTGTAAGTCATGAATGTCTTGGTTATACTATTAAGGTTCACCTTCCTATTGCCGAGCCAGAATATAGGAGGGAATAATTTCCAGGTCTAAGAGATTCTTTCACAGGCCGGTGAGGGCTGTGAATGTTACACAAGCAGTTCACTTGACCTTAGGGAGGAGAACTGTCTTCTGTTGCTTTAGAGTACGTGATTTCATGAGCAGAATTTATTTATAGGATGTSAAAAAGCAAAATAATAATCCTTTTCCCACCTTATGTATGTTGTAATGATAAAATTTATTATAGTATGAGGTGACGAGGTGATAGGGGTTGATGAATAGAGGACATAGATGGGGAGATATATATATGTAGATGGATAATTATGGGAAAAGATTTCACAAGTTAAAATAGCATACATTTTTTCTTTTAATTATTTGATAATTACACTGAGAAGAGACTGAAGCTGATACTAGGTGGATATATGGAGAAGAAGATGAGAAAATGACAGATGCAAAGAAAAAAAACAAGGGAGAAAAGGAGATTTTAAGTTTGCTAGTGAAAAACATGCTCGCAGTTGGCATATCTCAATATTAAATTATTTTTTTGGTGGATGGAGAGACACAAAATCTTTCTACCAGGTACAGCAACAGCATGAACAAACTGTCAGATTATATCACACTTGCTCCAGTTCTGCCCATTGAAGTCCTGGTATTTCAGAGACTTCTCCAAATCAGATGTTCATTCCAATAATAAGTATGAGAAAGTATCCTTTCAGTGCATGATTACAGCTGCCTTGCTAGTATGCCAAGATAAAAGGATATTCTCAGCTATTCTGATACTACTGTGGTGACATATGTTTAATTCTGGGGAATTTTTAGTCATATGTGAAGAACTCTAGAAAACCTGTTAACATAGCCTTTCTGCAGGTAAGGTCCTGCCATCATGAGGTACTTCTTAGAGACTGCGTCACTGGTAAAGGATAGGAAGCCCAGAATCCATACAGCAGTGATAATGCATGCAAAACTGCCTTGCGACAATCTCTGGCTACCCGGCCCCATCCCTAGCAGAGCTGTGAAAAATGAGCCTCCTAATATACTAAAGTTACARTTTTCAGACAATTTTAAATGAATAATTGCTCCATGACACAATCCTGCTTAGTAAATTGTGTAGCATCCTGCATATCAGTTCAACATGAGCTCTGTGGTGTGCTCAGTCTCATCAAGGACTCTCTCACCTTTCACCACAGTTGCTTTGGGATAATGAAAGAACATAATAAACACAGTTTCCTGGAGGCAGAGATAAGGATGCTGGAAAAGTGTTAACATGACGGATACATAGTACATGAGATCATGCTGCTGATTATGTTTTCTTCAGAGGACAAATACCACTCAGTAGTCAGACACAAGTTGAACTTTGACCTTACCATCTGACATTAGGGGACTGGTAATGTACACAATGGTACTGAAAGTATGAACATCAGCGAACATTATCTGCATTGTAGTAGAAATCTTATAAAATGGTAAGATGCCAGAAACTCTAACCCATGAGGATAAAATATTAGCCACATGATATTTTCCTCAAGCTGAGAAGTAAAAAGCTCAGAAGATAGCATTTATGCCACACGTTTTGCACTGGAGATGCTGTTTTTGCAAGAAGACATGCTGCCAAAAATCAAAGTAATTACAAGATAGCCTACACCCAAGACAGAAAGGTAGCACAGAAGAAAGTCAGATGTAAACCACAAGGAAGTTTTGCACATTTTGGCCACATACCTCATTTGGGGAATTTAGCACCAACAAACGCAGGACTTGAGAGCAAACTCAACTGTTAGACAGCAAGGAATGGAAGAACTGGATTTTGGGGAACGTTTGTTTTGGAAAATGAATTCTATCTGGACATATAAAACCTGATAAATTGCCCAAAAGAAGGAAGACTGGAGAGAAGAAAAGGCAGGCATTAATAGTGTTAATGGACTTTTCCAGATGAAATGCTGCAGMTCAAGAGGTTCCAGTCCAATCCAAAAGTTTGGTACCATAAAATGTATAGAAGTACTAAGCTTCATACATGTGGTAAGTATGGCTAGATGTAACCAGTGGGTTTCTTTATCAACTGTGAACATCAGAAAACTGTCCAATATTGAAAATGAACAATTTTTTTCTACTTAGCTGGACAAAGAATGGACATGTTTTTGTTTAAAAGCTAGAGACTTCAGCCTTGTAGCAATCAGACTAGGGCTCTAGCTAGCAGATATAGGCACAACATATATGCATCAGGACTCAAMAAATGTAGTAAAATTCAAGATATCTATTGTTCATTAGTATGTGATCTCCTAAGTTATAGTGTGGAAAGGTAAGAATGAAAATCTGCCTGTTGTAACCATTTTAACTCCAGACTAACCCAAACTCTCCTTTGTTTCTTTTTCCCCAATTTGCTGTCTTCTTCACAGTAATAGGTTTGACATGTTGCTTCATGCACAGTGAAGCAGTCTCTTTTAAATCTGATAACAAATGTACTACCTGTTTGTCTTCAAACAGTACTTACTGTCACTGGGATGAGAGTTCCAGTGAGCTGAGCACACACAAAATTTCTGTGAAACGGTAACCCTGCTCCTAAATTGTTCATACTTTCCTCCTGCCCTCCCATGTTGTGTACTTGAGTAGATTGCAATGGGTGTATCATCTCCTCAGCCTACAGAGAAAATAAGTCTCGTGCCTTGAACGTGATACYTTTTTGCTCTACAGAGCTACTGTGGGGAGTTACGATACCTTTGCTAGTAAGACAGAAGGTTTTAGGAACTACTTTGGAGCTGCTGTCTGGGTCTGTAATTCTTCCCTCATCATCCTTTTGTCTCAGTAACCTTGTCTCTCTTAATCTCTGCATTTTTAAACTTGATATTCCCCTCTTGATTTGTTTTTCAATTTATTCATTTTGTCTACCAGAATAATCTGTAGCCCCGCATAGTCTACAAAATTTAAGAGCCCAGGCAAAAATAATTGGAAAGATAATATAAACACTGCTCAGAAGGAGAGACATCACACATAAATTACCAGGTGCCTGCGAGCTTGTGCCATTCTCATCACTATTTCTTTTTCCCTTCTGTAATTGCTATTGGGGAATGTATGTAAAGCTGACAAAACAGGTAATTTGCAATTAACTCTGTGCATAAACATGGAAATCCTCTGATATGAAAGATCACATAGTTCACTGTTTAAATATTTTTATTCCTGAACTTTTTTGCAAATACTGAAATCTTAAGGAATTATGGAATAAGCAACTATTCAGCTAAGAAATTCTGTGTGCTTTCCTGATAGTGTTGGTTGCTTTTCGATTAAAAGAAAAATCTTCATAGTTTTATTTGAGAAATGGGTTTAAAACCATGCAAGATGGGCAGCCAGTAGCCAGGGTAGCAAATTTAGCAAATAYAATTGAGTACACCCTTGACTTAGTCCCTTTGTTATTATTACTGTTGCATTTGTAAAGGCTTTATAAGGGGTTGAGAAATTATTAACAACTGCTACAGATGTGATAAACAAGCTTTTGACTTATTAGACTCTAACAATGATAAATTGTTTAACSAATTGTCTAATAAATTATTAATGCAAACTTAAGTATGAAATCAGAATTTATTAATGAATGATCTGTGAACAACAAAAATGGACTACATTTGTTAGCGATAAATATCACAACTTRGGCAACTCCATGGGCATATGCTGTGCATATTTCTGTGAAACAGGTTCTAGGCCATTTATTGAGGTAAAATGAATCTCACCCTCAAGATGTCAATGTAATGAAAGAATTTAATGGGCCTTCTGCTATGGCTGCAACAGGAAGGGTTAATTTAGAAAGAACAGCAACTGCAAGCTCTTAGCTTGATCAGAGAGAATTAGTCGTGGGTGAAAAATCATCCCAGCTGCAGGGGAGGAAGTTACATGGCTGTTGGTGGATTTTTTTCTTGAAGGAAAGGGAAAATGGTAGAGAGAGGTGCTTTCTTTCCAAGTACCTTGAAGAATTGTTTCATTTTGGTCTCTACAGAGTAAGTGTCACTTTTTTACACCTTTGAAAGAATCCTTCTACAAAAATATGTTGGTGAGGGGTTTCCTTTTCTGTTAAAAGAACAGAACTTTTATTCTGGGTGGATATTTTTGTTTATTTAAATGAAGYATAGCTTCCTGAAGATATTTTTGTCTTTTGTTGTTGAGAAAGAATTGATTATTTATCTTTGTACAAATTAGCGATGATCCAAAGATTAGAATATCAGAACAATGATGTAATGATGAGATGACTTCTTCTTTTCTGTTTTGTGTGCTTGATATTTGTGTACTAATTGGACTCCATGGGGTAATGTGCAGGAAGAAACTGTGTGGATAGGTTTGTGCGGTTGTAATAGGTACGTGTGTTCAATCTATGAACTGGAAGTGTGGGTGCAGAGCCGTGCTGAGGCTACTGCTCACTACTGAACAAAGCTACGTTATAATTACAGATTTGCAGTTTCTCCAGTTTGGAAYTGTCTCGGTATTGAGCCTGTTTGAAGTGCAGCTACTGAATGTAATATGAATAACAAATAAGGAAAATAGGGCCTGATGGACAGCAACCAGATGTAACCTGCTGAGTTTTCTACCATTCTGTACCTGTCCTTGAAATTAGTTGGTTGATGTTGGATTGACTGAAAAAGTAAACATCTATGTTTAAGCATTGCTTGCTTTTCCTGTCAGAATTGGCTTCTTTGGGTTTGGATACTACTCAAAATATTTTGGACATTACTGCAATACGAAGAGTAATAAACTCAATCCTGAAGTTAAGAGAATAACATTAGGATTGAGAAATTCACACTAAGAAGCGAAGCCTCAGGAGTAAGCCATATTTGCAACATCAGCACCATATCACAAACAGGGAAAGTTCATCCAAGACGATACAATAGAATTTTTTTCCATTGACATAAAAAAAAAAAATAATCAAAGTTTAATACTATAATTTTTACTTGTGTGTTACATTGTGCATCTACTAAAAATCAGAACTTTGCATTTAACAATACAAAGCAGAATGTTAGAAGTACTTATTTTACTAATTAGTAAATTTTAGGAGAAACTTTAGAAGCAGGAAGATATTTTTTCCAGGTATAGAACTGACCACTTCTATTACTTTCCCTTCAGCAGTAAGAGGGAGTCCATCATCTGAATCCCTTTTTTGACATAGATCTTGTCAGAATTGATCTTGACACACTGTGATATAATTAGAAATATTTGCTGAATTCATTGTCTTTGCTATTCTTACATGGGTAGTAAAGTAGTGATGCTGGAGGTAGTTGGCGTCTGGCTTTGATGCGGTTATCCTGGACATGTTTCTCTGACAAATTCAAGAGAAATGATCTTCACTTTTGGTGTTAGAGCTGGCTGAGGTATTTTCAACTGAATGAATTTTCATTATATGCTCCTTTATGAAACCAAAAAATTTGAGACACAGACAAATTCGCTATTTTGTKCTCTATAACTTACTGGTTAGGGCATGAGACCGGGACGAAGGCCCAGGTTTAAGCCATTGTCCTGAGTGAATCAGTGTGATTAGGGATGAAAGACTCTGCTTGGAATCAAGCTGAATGAGAGCAAATTGCAGGCAAGAGCTCAAACCACTACACTTCACTCAGATTTCAACACCTACTTGAAAAATAGAAACCTCAGCTTTTCATTAGAAAAGGGACCATTCTACTTTGGGAAAACTTTTGTGCAGTTTTGTTTTCCTTCCACCACAGTGCATAAAACCTTCAGAAACTGGACAATTGCCATGCAATGGAATTGTCATCTCTCTGTCAGCTCTAGTACATATTCATTGAAGTTGCAGTTATCTGGAGATGAACACGTTTGCCAGAATAATCCAACAACTGTTTGCTCATGTTCTTTCATCAGTTCTTGCTCATGTTCATGTCCTTACTGGGCCTGCCAATGTTTAGGGGAGCTAGTTTTTCTGCTGTCAACACTAGAAGAAATTTAATTTTTCTTTTATTGAAGTTCAGACTCTGGTACAATGTATATGAATGGTTTGGCTGAAATTGCTTTTCTTAGCTGTCTGCTCAGTTCCATCTATTGTATGCAGCTATGCCACTTTACCATTGCAGCACTCTCATGCAAACCAATCCAAGAAACTCCTGGTTCTGGATTACCTCTCAGCTTGTGGAGTTTTTAAACTAGTTTTTGAACATGACTAGAATTTTATGTTTTGAGATTATTTTACATATTCTAATCTTTGCTTAATTCCAATCCTAGGGCAGTACAAAGCAAAGATTCCCATTCTAGCATCAGTATATTCATTCTTCTTAAAATATTGCACAGCTGAGTTCCCCTTGGTAGTCCTTACTTGGCTTCAGTATAGTAACCTGGAAGATACAGAAATATTGATGCCTTGTGGAGCAGACTCCAAGTTGAGGGGAAAGAAGAGGATGTATATCTCTGGTCATCTTATGCTGTTCTGTGTGCAAAGTAGATACATAGATGAAGGGAGAATTATATGCTGGTGTGACTGCACATTATTCCCAGAAAAAAAAGAGAAAAAGATACACTTGTTAGCACTCATCAACTCCCAAATAAATCTTGCAAAATGAATGTAATTTTGAAGTTATGATACTGTAGTTGCCATCTCACCATTGAAATCCTGTGTAGTTTGCCCATCGTGCCCTTTGCAGGTGTCCAGGCACTGTAASCAAAACTGAGTCGAACAAGTTCTGCTAAACGGGACAGAAAGAATAGAAAAGGTTGGCGGAAGCTCAGGATATGTGAGAAGTATCTGAGGGAAGTTTAGAATAATTTTGGAGGAAAGGAAACTGTTAGAGAGTTTCTCCTCTCTTTTGTGGTCCTGATGCCCTCGTGTCATCTGTAACTTTCCTGCCCCTCTCCCCCCTTACCCTGATGCATAACCAAAAGACCCATGAGAAGGTCTTCCTCTACTTTTAAAGCCCCAACATGGAGATAAAATCTAGGGAGAGAAGAACTTGCTCCTGCCCCAGCTGCAGGGGGAAGGGCTGTCAGRGAAGTAGGTGGAGGACACTTCTGTGGAGCAGGGCTGTCGGCATGGTCATGGCCAAGGGAGCATTTCTGCTCCTGCTTTTGGAAGTGCCTGCCTATCCTGGCCATAATACCATGGTCCTTCCTCTTTCCGCTGCAGCAGCAGACGTGAAAACGGGAGGCAGCTTAAGACAGCAGTTGTTCCCTCTGCCTTTTTACACAGGCATGGTGGCCTGTTAAGCTGTCCTAAGCTGCTGTTTACTCTGCCTGTGTCTTGGTCTGCCTCTGAAATCAGGGGGCAGAATGGTAACTTGAGCAATAACTCCTTGCACTCTTGTAGTATTTGGGTAATGTGAAAAAGTTTTATTCCTCATGGTGCCTCTGTGAAAAGCCAAGAGAAATAAAAGAGGATGCAACAATTAAGGTTACTTAGCAGTCATGTTACTCAGGTTTTACTACTGATTCCTTAGATACTGCTAAAAATACCAAAATTCAGCATACTCGTTACCTGTGAGGTGGCTGCTAATCTCTAATAATCTCTAATAATATCATATAATCTCTAATTATATCCTGTCAATTTACTGTCATAGAATCATAGAATCATTAAGGTTGGAAAAGACCTCTAAGATCATCGAGTCCAACCATCAACCCAGTACCCATGCCCACTAAACCATGYCCCGAAGCACCACATCYACAYGTTTTTTGAACACCTCCAGGGATGGTGACTCCACCACTTCCCTGGGCAGCCTGGTCCAATGCCTGACTACCCTTTCAGTGAAGATATTTTTCCTAATATCCAATGTAAACCTCCTCTGGCGCAACTTGAGGCCATTTCCTCTCGTCCTATYACTTGTTACTTGGGAGAAGAGACCAACACCCGCCTCTCTACAGCCTCCTTCCAGGTAGTTGTAGAGAGCAATAAAGTCTCCCCTCAGCCTCCTCTTCTCCAGGCTAAACAACCCCAGCTCCCTCAGCCGCTCCTCATAAGACTTGTGCTCCAGACCCTTCACCAGCCTCGTCGCCCTTCTCTGGACACTCTCCAGCACCTCAATGTCCTTCTTGTAGTGAGGGGCCCAAAACTGAACACAGTATTCGAGGTGCGGCCTCACCAGTGCCGAGTACAGGGGCACGATCACCTCCCTACTCCTGCTGGCCACACTATTCCTGACACAGGCCAGGATGGCCACCTGGGCACACTGCCGGCTCATGTTCAGCCGGCTGTCCACCAACACCCCCAGGTCCTTTTCCGCTGGGCAGCTTTCCAGCCACTCTTCCCCAAGCCTGTAGCGTTGCCTGGGGTTGTTGTGACCGAAGTGCAGGACCCGGCACTTGGCCTTGTTGAACCTGTCTGCTGCATTTGTAGCAAACCCATGAAGTYTTATTGTCAACTGCAATTTGATCTATTTAGTGTGGAGCAGAAACTAGGCTGAAACAACAGTAAACTGTTGTTTGGATTTTTTTGTTTGGTGGTGGGGTTTTTTTGTTTGTTTTTGTTTTTTTTTTTTTAATCTGATTGTTTTTCTCCCTTCCCTTAAGATGTTCCATTGCCTATACCATGACACTGGTCAGTGGGTATTCAGTGATTTACAGTATATCTAAAGTGGCCTCATCACCATGAAGGGGTACTGCTAGGCTTCAGTTCTCATTGCTTTGACAAATACTGTAAGATATTTAGTTGAAAATAGGAAGTAAGCTGAAATTTGCAACTGGAAATCTTACTTTCACTAAACCTGTTCTCTCTAATTTAAGACCTGTTCACTAATAAATGAAGGTGACAGGAAATATCTCTGTATATTAGAGTACTATGAGGTGCAATTTGAAAGTGACACAGATGAAAAATTGTTCCTGTAATAAACTATTGATTTTGTTCATGATCAGGACTTAAAGAACAGGATATGTAAGCATAAGTGTGTCTGAATCTGAGCAATAGTAGGTGTTGGGTCTAGTGCTTCAATAATTATATACATTATAGAAAACACAGGGAAGATGATGGGGGAGGTGGGGAAAGATACAGATGGCTTTTTTGAAGAAAAAATAATTGGAAGAATTTCTTGCAGTCCTTGAAATATATTTGGGCATAGATTAGTAAGCAGAGCTAAACATCTAGTACAAGCAAACCACCTCTAGAGCAATGAGGTGTCACTGTGACAAAAATGCACTTTCAAGTCATTAGCATCACCTTGAATGAAGTAAATGGACCAACTGGTTTTAAGCACTAGACAGCATAGTTTATCATAAAACATGTGACATCTTAATCATATGGCAACGTTTTAAAACTGTATGTGCAGCAGTTCTTCAGCAAATGATGTGTTTGGTTTTAGAAGAGCACTGTTCATACCTCCTTCAGGCCCAGTTACACTGAAATGCAAATAAATTCTCCATRGATACCTATTTATAAAGTTATTTTATCTAAGTGTTCCTAGAGGTTCTTAAAGCAAAATATTAAGAGGATTATGTCTCTTCCTTTGAATGAGCTTACTGTCTTAGGGGGTAAAATCAATAATTAGTTCACATGATGTTTAGAGTCCCCCAACTTAAACTTCCAATGTTTGCTGAAAYTCAAAATTGAACTTTTAAAGAGTACTTTGAGAAAAAGGCTCTTAACTTGAAAGTACAAGGTAACAATCTGATCTTTGGGTTTGGTTTTTCTTTTGTGTGTGTGTCTCTGTGACCTTTACTGATAGGTATGTGCTCAGCACATACACTTATGTTGTCCCTAAGTCCCATGACCTGACCTCACCCCGCTTCCACTCTCAAAAAAAACCTCCCAAAGCACAAACAAATTAAACAAAATCAATCCAAAATGGAGGAAAGCCACACACTCCCTACAGTAAGCTATTGTTCTCTCATTATTGCTATTAATTTTAAATGAAATGCTSAAAATCAGCAACCTAAATCTTTCAAGCCTGTTCAGGTGATAAGTTGTGCATGGAAGCATAAAGTAAAAGATTGGGCAGGACAGGTGAGGGAAAGAAAAATACAGWGTAAGGGCATTTTGAGTTGAATGTCTACCTTTGGAGCAAGGGAGTCCATGGTGGTCCCGGCAGTTGAGCTTGTTCTGAATATGCAATTAGAGCCGCACGGTGCATTGCGGCATTGCCATAGGTCCTAAAAGCAACCCAGCTATAGGTGGCATGGTGCTGCACCCAGTCTAACAGTCCCCAGCCCCTGTGCTCCTTTCAGTCCTAGTGTTGCTCCAGCACAGTAAAGTCCTATGAAGGAAGATTATGTCCAAGAAGTGTTATTGAGAGTTAAGTTGTGCTTAAGCCTGTGTCTTCAAGCCTGGATGCTATCTGACTGTGCTTAATTTTATTATAATGAGCACTTGTGAGTAATGGAGTGTACAAAAGGGTATGCTTAGCAATACTTCTGGTTACACATGGCCTCCATTTGCATTTGTATGGGATAATATAGATACCACAGTGAGGGGGACCATAACAACACTTCAGATTGTAGATGTGTCTGTGCATCAGAAGACCTGATCTGCCAAGTCATACTTCAGCTAGAAAAAAGCACAAAGCAATATTTACCCTGTCTTTTTCCATCTCCTTTCCTTGGTTTTCTTTTGGGGAGAGTTGTGTGGGAATGGTGCAATAGCTCACTGATTCTTATTTCAAATACCTGGCTCTACAGGAGAGTTATGATACTTTGCCGTTGATATCCATACTTCCTATCCTGCTTGCACTGCTTTGGAGAWGGAATCATTTCATCTCAGTTGAGATTTTGAGGGACTGATATTCATATTATTAATCCATCTTTGATTATATAGGTATTAAAGAAATGATTGAGTCCCTTCGACCATTAAGTGTCTTAAACCAAAATTTTGAAAGAATATCATAAGATACAATATTGGCTCTTGGGATAGGATAAGAATGGAGGAGAATACCACCACGTTACCCGAATGTTAGTCACGTTATCCTGGCTAACGCTGTAGTCGGCTCAGTTACTGGCAATAAGAAAGACAGGATCTTGTATAAGCAAATAGGACCAAGCACATCCTGTTCAAGTGAAAGCCTTACAGAAGACTTGGCAGTGACAACCAGGTGGTCTAACCTGCTACACTGGCTCTGCAAGTGCTCCTAACTGACTGCATTTTTACCTTGAATAGCATTTGAGAAATGGAGAATTCTGGAGAACAACAAATGCACCTGACTTTTTAAGACAGAATAAGGAATGGGAACGACTTTAAAATATTGAGGGAACCAGGAATATAAATTGAGATATGGGGATTAGTCCTTTGCATGAGTGACAGCAGGATCCATCAGGAGCTAATGCTGGGTGGCAACAAAGTACTCAAAACCTGGAGTTATCTAAAGAAGAGGAAGTGAGAACTGCTTAATAACTAAAGAATGAAAATGCACAGAGCGTAGGCAGTATAAAGGTTTGCATCTGCTGAACTCTCCACACCCTGGCTTTGCCTGGACTGCTGTGCATCGCATCTAGCTTGATCCACCTAGGTTTCAAGGATAAAGGAGACTGATCCTTGTGTCATTACAGAATCTCAGCAGAAGTTTTGTTTATAAATCTCTTTTTTAGAATCGAGTGCCTAATGCTTCTAGGTGACAAAAATGGACTCTGCACTTTGTTTTGTTCCACTTTGCCAGCTCTTTTATGCTACTTTTTCCTTGGGTTCTGGTTATGTGTTGTCTTGTGATATTAAAAAACCACAACGTGTACCAAATGCTTATGAGTAAATTGAGACTGAAAGTTAGGAAAAGTGTTCTAATCACCCAACGAGTGAGTGAAAGCTTGGATATGTTTTCCAGTGGGGGAGCGGTGATGGGGAAGCTAAAGTTGTTTAAGGTAGCAGTTGATACTCTGTAAGAGTAGGCTATACAATAAACTAGGAGAAGTTTTGGAGATGGCAGCTTAAGCCTGTGAGACAAAGCATGTCTTTGTCCAAAGTGCTGATATATTTAAGGAGATCTGTTTGTYAGTGCTATAGCTGCATTCTGTTAATCCCCATGATTTATGAAAAAAGGGGGTGTGGGGGTGTCATCCCCTCCTGCCCCGTGATGAATAATTTGTCATTGAGGCGGGGTGCCACTTTTCTCTGAAGCGCTGGAAACAGACTGCACCTTAAGCAAAGCAGTTGTGGTATTCATAGTGAAACTAAATTCTCCTGGGTTTGGTTTGTGTAAYCATGACACGCTGAAGATTATAAATTGACAACCAGGCTTAAAGAGCAAGTAGTCAAAAAAAAAAAAAAACAAAACCAACCATGGATAAGGATCTCCATGGTATTAGCTCAAAAGCTGTGGGATATTAAGGGTACTTCATTTCTGCCTTTGAGATGACTGTTCTTGTTGAGTTTTTCTTGCTTGAATTTTTTTTTGGGGRGGGGAGGGGGAGATGGTCCTCCATTCATGAAGGCTAGAAATTTCTAAGTGTCAGGGTTTGTTTATTTTGACTTCAGTGCTGGAAGTACAAAACATTAAGCTGGAAAGTCAGAATAGCTGTTAATGCTAAAATTAACCTTCTGGCTCAGTTTTTCTTTGCTYCCCCTTTCTGTCTGCAAAAGTCAGAGACTCCAGGTCTCTAGCCACTGAAACTCTAGGTCAGAATTTGGGAGCCTGTGTTTATGACAAATGTAGACATACCTGCAGGCTAGGCAGGTTACTCATTAAGCTTTTCTACTCCAAAATAGAGTATTTCTCTAYTTCTACATGTAGTTTAAGTCAGTAGCAGTTTACAAAACTCTGCAAATTGCCAAACTGGTTTGGTCTGGGAGTTTTGTTTGTTTGTTTATTGGGCTGTCCTGTGCTGTACTTCTGTCTTTCCCTTCTGTAAGGAACAGAAGACTGCCCTTTCCACATAGTTTGAGAAAAAATAGTAATTGTGCATGAGACAACTTTTAGTATGTCTTCAAGTGRTTTAAAAGAGTGCAAGCCTCAGTTTTAATAAACATTTCTGGCAATAAAATAAATGTGGATTCCTGATTCCTTAGAGAATGTGCTGTGCCTTTGGCACGCAGCTGAACAGGACTGACTTTGTCAAAGCCTGCAATGCTGGAGATAGTGTTAACAGATTTCTTTCTTGTGCTAACAAGAAAAGGGTTTTGAACAGGAAGGTAAAAAGGAAGTGTAGGGCTGGGATGATAATATCAGAAGTAAAAGTGGGYTAAAAAGGAAGGAGTAGTTATTTTATGGGTTCTACATAACCATGATTTGGTCGTTTTAACAGGGTATCAGGAATGTGTTAGGAAAGAGTTAATTTAAAATGTACCTTGAATTAGGCTACCTAGAAGAAGTATGTCTCACATTTGGAAATTAAATTGGCAAAGTTAATCAGGTGACTTTGTTTTCAGCTAGTATGTCTTGCTAGCAATAGGAAACACACTGACCGTTGCCTTTCTGGGCAATAGATGTTGTCTAGCAGCTTATGGCTAGATCAGAGAATCATTTACGACACAACGAAATAATAAAATCTGTTTGAATGGAATGCYTATTTACCAAAATAAATTAATATAAAAGTACTCTGAAAATTATTTGAGGCAGTCTTTTACAAAGGGTACGTTCCAGGACTAGYCTCTCTGACAAATGTAACAGAGTTTGTTGGGGGGTTTATTTGCTAGGTAGTTCTGCCAGTAAGGTGGGAAGTGAACCAAGCTTGACTTTTACAACTTGAAATTGCAGGGGTGGAGGTTGTTTTTGGTTTTAGTTCAGTTATGGTTAACTGATACGCATTCTCCAAAAACCATCAGGTTTTGCCTTGTTAATACAAAACAAAATGCAGCATTAAAGAATAACAGAACTGTCTGAACCAGTCCTGTTCTATGTAAGGACACATTCAGCTTCTCAGTTCATCTGTGTGTCAAAGTTGCAAGTACAACCATTTTAAATAGACTTTGGTAGGAGTTGCTGCTGTCAAGTTTCCACATTCCATGTAGTTCAAATAAAAAAAGAATGAGGCACAAAAAACTGTTTGCATAGTTTCACTTTATTTTTCAGTGTAGCATTTGAATTTGTACAGTTCTGCATGTAATACCTGTAAAGTAACTGTAATGACTAATATAGATGGGTGTCAAGCCACCTTGCCATCCATCACAGTCCTGCTTGTACTTCAGTAGCCAGTTTTGATACCTGTCTGTTGTAAATAAATTCTCTTAGTAATGCTCTTTCAGTTCCAAGTGAAATGAAGAGTGTACATACGTGCCTGCAAAGTTTGCAAGAATGACTAGTAGTGAATTAACGAGCTGAAGAAATATCTAGCCATGAATCCAGATTTCACGGTGAAGGATCTCTCAAAAAGAAATCAGGGTAGGATGAGTATCTAACCTTTTGAGMAACTGTCAAAAGGTCCTGGATGTTCTGCTAATACTCATTTGTGGTGGAAACGGGACATCGAATCTAAGGCTACTTCTCCTTGAGGAAAAGGATGAAGTAATAATCATGCTGGAGTATATCTTGCATGGATTTCTGACCCTTTTAGAGTTAAATAACAACTTTGCACCATGTATTCAAACATATCCACAAAACCAGCTCATTGCACCTATCACTCGATTCTTTCTAACCTGATTCCTTTGCTGTCTCAGTTTTACTACGATGTACGTTTGAAACGTATCTTTCTAGATTGCTCTTAGCAGTGGTCATTGACATCTCGGAATGCTACCCTTTCCTTTAGCTCAAAGAAATCTATTCTTTACATGCCTGTCTCTGTAATAGATCAAGTAATGTCAGATGAATGTTCTGTTTAATCTATCTGTTATTACCAGATGTTGTGGGCAGAAATGTCCAAAAGTTCTGCCCTTTGGAAATATTCATTTCTAACACAAAGAAACGTCCATGATTAAGGAATAGCATTAAAGCTACCATAACATTTCATTGTTTTGGCCTTTGCTATTCAGTTTTTTTCCCCAAAAATCTATGCACCGTGTTTCAGTTTGGGGTGCTTTGCAAGYTAGGAAGGCAAAGCTTTTATGCCTGATTTTTGAGGGTAAGATTTAGCCCTACTCTATATGGAAAAGAACTTGCATCCTATGTACATTCTTTGTTTTGATTTAACGTCAATATAAATTTTCTTCTGATTTGAAAACTTTGAAATTACTGCTTATTATTTCTACTGTTACTCCACCATTTTACAGACTTATTTACTTATCTCTCCTTATTACATCGGTTTAGTGCCAATTACACAAAATATGATCCATATGTGGATTGTGGTTCACATTTGTAAACTATGTAAACACTGTCAAGCCTTATGAGTTTAAACAGTGGAGTTTACTTCTACTAAGAAGTATCCTTAAGTCCATTATAAACAACACAGTTTTAGAATGATAGTTATTTGTGCAGACAAACAATTTTATTTTTTTTTTTTKAAAGAAATCTTAAAGAAATTATTTCAAAGTGAAGTTGATGGAAGGTACAGAAATAGCTACCTAGTTTTTCAGCTTTGGGATGCAAAGTAAGTTTTGAAAAAGAACAACACCCAAGCCTATAACGAGTCTTTTAAAACTGCAGAAGATGTTGAGTAGTATTAGCCCGATTCAAGGGAAGCAGTTTCACATAGAGCACAGCTACTTTCTTAGAAGTGTGCTGCACGGCACGTCAGGACCTGGAAATATGTTGCCTGTGTAATGTCAAGACCTGACTCAATCAGCAGTTTATCTTTTGACCAAGAACAGTAGGATCAAAACATCAGGGTGGTGTGCCCTGGCAACTTTAGGTTGTTTCAGAGCAACCTCCTATTGAATAAGCTAAATCTCCTGCATCCTTCTTTCTCCTGGCTAGAGCGTGCAGCCTAACGTGGCAGGTCCACGGGATATGTGTGCATCCACCCATGCCTACCTATTTAATAACRTAGAAAGACGCAATGAGAGAATCGCCACAATTTGTCTGCATCTTGTATTAAGCTGTCAGCAAATATCTAAATCACTTCCTTTTCTGTCACTTCATCCCTCAACTACATCCTTCGAGACACAACACCATTCAGAAAGAACCACCAGAAATACCCTCTAAAATGATATGTAAATCCRGCAATTCATCATGCTCTGTGTAGTACAGGTTTAATTCTTCCTGCTAGGCCTCAATCTGCTGAAACATTACTCTGATATACAGTACAAAAGCAGTAACAAAGATGTTCATATCTGCCCATTGTGAGCTGGTGGCAGGGAGAGAAATCAATGAAGCCATGGGGACAATAGCTGCGGTTTAAACAGGCTGCAGAAATTTGCTAAGACGCAGACAAAAGGCCTGCGCTGAAAAGCGGGCTGCCGAGGAATTCCTCAGGCTCCATTATACGGCCGAAACAATCCTCACTTAGAGAGTGGATTTGCATCTCTAATAGGGTTCAGGCTCTGTTTGTGAAAGGCTTTCGCTAGGGCTGACCCCATCTCTCAAGACCACATTGATACCCAGCACCTCGCCTCTGCCCTGTCCCGCGCCGCGCAGGGCAGTATCATGGGAAAATGCACCCGCTTAAAAGGAAGCGGAGGAAGGCAAAAAAAATTAAAGGCTTGAGGCAGTTTTGGTGGTACTTAGCAGGGAAAATTACTTTGGCAAATAATAGAACCTACTGCTGGTAATTACTGCTAACAAGCTTCCCCCAACCCAAATGTGACACTTGGACTGATGTGAGAAAAGCTGATATAGGCCAAGCTTATTAAGCCTGAAAGAAAGGAGGCTCTTCCCTACAAAAATACAGCACTTGGAACCTGCAAATCCTGTAATCTAGTGTTACCAATTATCCATTAAAATAGAAAATAGAGCTGTAATATTTTAGGTCCTTTCTAGTGTGTGCAGTGCCAGATGCTCTAATCTGAAGTGATTTTAAATGGAAAAATATTTTCATTCATGTGCTCAAGTTTAAACCAAACCTGGCTTTACTTACTCAATCTTCTTCCGGAGATAGACAACAATCTGTCTTTTAATAGGACTGTGTTAATGATATTGTTCTAAGTTTTCTGAAAACACAACTGTCTTTACTCTTGGAAAAAATACTTTGAGTCAATTGAAACCCTCTTCAAACCTTCCTGTGTGTAGGTTCCATAYGTACACAGGCCTCCCTGTTCTCTCTCAAAGTGCATCACTTTGTTTACGTAAAATAATCTCTCTAAAAAAAATTCAGAACCGCACCAATGTCTTCTATACTTTATCTAGAGTACTTTAATTTTTCAAATTCAAGGGAAGTGTTTCAGTGCTGTCCATGTTTTTAAAGAAGACTGTCTAGAATTCCCARTTAACCTCAGCAGCCCACATCTCTTAACAGCAGAAGGCCATAGGTATTTTTCCCCACGCTCTTGCCAGTGAGTGTTGCATTAGGTGCAAGCACCTTTTCACTAAGACCAGCTCATCTGCATTAYAGCCCCTTCTACTGTGTTGCTTACACCGGGTCAGGTTCAGTTAATTTCGTCTACTACCTAAAAAGAGATTGTAGAAAAAGAGGGGACATATACGTGTTGGAGGTGCACAATAAGACTACAAGAGGCAACAGTTACAGGCTGCCACAAGGGAAATTCCAGCTGAAAAAAGAGGGAAATAATTCTCTGCCATGAGAAAGGTGAAGCCCTRAAACAAACTCAAAAAGGCTGAGGAATCTCCATCCTTGGAGAAGTTGATAGCTTGGCTACGTTGGACACTGGGCTTCCTAATCTAACTTTGAAGTTGGTTCTGCTTGGAGCAGGAGGTTGGCCTAGAAGTTCTCCAGAGGTCCTTTCCAACCTAGACCTTTTGGTACACCTATGAAATTTGTCTTTGTACAGTTTGCTCATTATTTACATTTTCTCTCCTCCTGTGCTGTGACAATCTCTCAGTGGACAGACGACATCTTTAGATACCTGTTAGATCTTTGGATAGCACAAAACAGGAGTTGGGATCAATAACTAAGAACTAACATCATGAATATTCACAACTGAAACTTGCAACCTGTAGTGTGCATAGTGTGCAGTAAGCCATTGCATAAAACATATTCTTGTTGCTACAAAAACCACTGACATCCTAAATGATTTTTTTTTTTTTTTTTTTTAGAAAATTGTTTGCAGTCAAATATCTTTAACGGCTTGGATTTCAGAAAATTTCTAAGACTATGGTATCATAAAAGTTATACTTGAATTTATAGGCCCTTTTTTGACCAAAGAGAGCAAGCTGAGCCTTTAGGAATCTATGATGATCATTTTGCTGCAAAACCACATGAAAACTTTCAGTCTATGTAGTCTTTATGAATTTGTGAAGCTGTATTCTCTTCTTCAGCAAGGACTTCAGGTAAATTCAGACACACTGATGCATCTTYACAAATTTCAACATTGATTAGAGAAAGAAAAATGTAGATTGCAGGGCATTTTTTTTTTTAATAAAAAGGCAAATTACACTCTGTTAGAAGTTTTCAACATATTAATGGATGTCTGAACTATTAGCTTGCAGAATAAATAAAATATTTGTGTTTATATAGCATTTTGTTTTGTTGCTAAATTGCACAGTACATATAGCAACGTATTAACCATCATTTTGTAGAATGTTTTTTCTTTTATGGCTTAGATTTGCAGACCTGCTCTTTCCCTTTGTGTTTGGGGAAGCTGTTATATCTATAAGATGGAATCTCATTACTGTGTATAATTGTAATTATGTAAATAAGGTTACTTCTGCCTATCTTATGCTTAAAAAGCCAAAGGAAAATGTCGATGGTCTAGTTAGTGTGATGCATTCAAAGTGACTGCGAATGAACTTTTCCATAACATTTCTAAAAACCTTCCTTTTCTAAATGTGTGACTAGACTTCATGCTGACCAGCTGCTATTTTGGGTTTATTCACCTTGCACTTCAGAAGAAGAAGAATCAGTTTAGTCGTCTAATTAAAAAAGCATGCTGGTCAGAAGCAGCAGAAATTAAGCACAAGCATATATGTATACTCCATATAATTTCAGTGGGGTCTTTTTTTTTTTTCTTCTTAATAGAGAGCCAATGCCAAAACCGTGAGAGGAAGGTAGGTGATAACAAGGGCTTCATCTGGGACTGGGTTGCTGCTCAGCATTATTATCTTGGCAAATTCCCCCTTCCAGGGGTTTTATGTCCATAGTCTTACTGTCCCTCCCCTCCTTCAAGAAAAATGAGTCATCTTGTTGGGTGTAAATCCTGTCTGTAAAGTTAGTTGCTTCTGTGAGGAAATTTCGTTCCAACTGAATTATATCACCTGGGTACAGATGTGAAATTGGTTTCCAATAATACTTTGATCTTAAAGTACAGTGTAAGGTGGAGTTGGTGTCCTTGTTTGCTTACGGAGATGAGGAAATAGAGGGACAGGGAGGGGAAATCACTCTTCGAGGTCATTTGAGTTAAGCTGTGGTTGSGTTTGGGTATAAACTCTTACCTCCTAACTCCTAGCCCAATATCTATGTTTCCAATCATATTGCCGTTTTAGTCGTTTTCCTGCTTAAGAAGCTTCATGAGGTTCCTGTGTTTTTTCCTGTGGTCCCAAGAAGCCCAGCAAATTATGTCTTCCTTGGCTTTTTACCTGGGGGGYGGGAAAAAACCTTTTATTCGTAGTGACAGTTTACTTAAACTAGTGAAGCATTTTCCCTAGCATTAATTGAAAAGAGCAGGAATATGAGTGCAGCTTATTTTGATAAGGCAGTAGATTAAGTTATACTTGCTGATATCCTGAGTCCAGGGAATGCATGTGTATTCATTGTGGGCTGGTGCTGCATACTGATGYGGAGTTTCACACTTGTATGAATGTTCTGATTTAATTTTGCATTGTGCTATCCCTGGGACATTTATTTTAACTTGCTTTTTTTTTTTTAATTTCTTCCTACTTGGGTATATATCATGGGTAATGCTGCACTTCTGTATAACCTATGGAACAGTGAAATTGGGAGGCTAATGAAAAGTGGATTCCCATGAGAGCAAATCCTTTTGTACATTTTTGAAGAACCACAGATTATTTAAACACTTTTTTCTTAAAATTGTGCAATAATGCAATGTAAAAGTGGTTACAGATTATTTTAACATTTTTTTCTTAAAGAAGTAATCTGTAATCAATTTTATTTTATATTATTGCACAATYAAATTATAGCTAAAATGTTCAGATAAACATTCTCATTATGTGCATGTGCATGAGAATTGCATGTCTGTTGCTGGTGTGATGGGAAAATATTAYTTTTGTTTTCTTCATGCAAAAATTAATTAATCACCTTTCCACCCATATACTTCAATGTGCAGGTTTACAGTGGTTGGCCACTAGCTGAATACATGAATTTTCAGTTTTTGATGAAGCATTTTGAGTTGTCCAGGACAACATAAATTTGAATGACCTAGAATCAATGTAGAGCTGCCTGGCAATAACAATTGGTATTTAACTCTGCAGTGGAGGTAGTTACTTAACCTTCCTTCTAACATAAAGATATTTCTAGGTATGTCATAGATAAATGTATTATTCAGATGCCTTTTAAATTAATTCAATCAAATCTCATGTATCCTTAGGAACAGGCTAAAGGGAAAAGAATTATCTTTTAGAATCTTCCTCACATGAGCACATCGAAGTMAAAAATGCTCTTGAATATTACATTCTAGCTAATGCTTCTAGTTTATGTGGGTTTGTTTTGGTWGTTTTTGKTTTTTTTCATTGAAAGTGTGAGGCACAGGAAAGAACTGTGATTAGCCAATGTCATAACCCATGTCCTGTCCTAGGAGGGACAACCTGTGTAATCTGACCTAAGAGAAAGCGAGCCATAAACCCGGTGAGTAGCTGCTGGTCGGAACTGGTCTTCTGAGTGACAGCTTAGATTTAACTTGGCTGAGGTACACTGAAGTCCGAGATGGGGGCTTTTCTTAGATGTCTGAACTTCTGTTAAAGGGGAGGGTGTCTCTTGTTCTCACCCTCTTTTCCGTAGTTCTTTTACAGGTATACTCTGCAGTTGTTAACTGTATTTGGATTTGCTTGTCTGTACTAAGGCTTTTTCATAATCATGGTATGCATACTAACTGGCCGTGATTCCTAGAGGCATAACTAAAACCAGACAAATATATAATGATTGACGTAAATCTTTCCCATTCAATGAAGCGTGTTCATGTTCTTGTTAGTGAAGCAGTAACAACACTAGCACACAAAAGGTATGCACTGTAGGCTGCGTGAGGTGTTTATAAACTTCGTAATGAAGCTGGTTTACACCATATGACCTAATAGGACATCAGGGAAGGTACCTGTTGTTTTTGTTACTTGCAAAGTTAGTCTTCAGCAACGCTATAGTTTCAGTGACAGAAAATGAAAGTGAAAGTTTTTCTGATAGAATATTAGTATCTTAATCTATACTGTGAGGTCCCTAACTGGTACATATGCCTTACAGATCCATAATTGAGTTATATAGTTTGAGAATTTAAAGCGATAGAAAAGAAACTGTCTTGTGAAGGAGAGTTGTCTGACATCTGTCTCTCTTGGTTTTATCAAGTTACTGTGAAAGATTGCAAATACAGGAACTAGTGAAGGTATGCTTTAGCTTTGGATGTTGTGACTGATGGCCCACCATGGAAAGTAGTCCTGTGAAAATGTTGAATTAGGGGTAGCTCCCTGCTCTTTCTCCTCAAATTGGAAAATACTGACATGACCAAGCTCTAAAACAACTCTTACATTTCCGAATTTAGCCCTGTTCTTAAGCTTTCAGTCTCTTTACTTGGGTGTACACAGGATAACTGCCTGCAGTCACTGGAACTCTTTTAAGGGAAGAGCTTCAGCACCGAAAGCATGGTTGCTTCTAGGTTTGTTGTATGTAGAAATTATTTCAATAGGTGGATGAATACTGCAAGTAAAACTATTTTTGAGAGTTTTTTGCTTAACTGGCAGTCCTGTGGTGTCCATCGAGTGTTACTTGTTTTAAAAAGGGAGTTTTCCTCTCCTTTGGCATCAATGGCACAATGCATTTCCAGCTAAAAGGCACCCTGACCCCACAGTTCTACTACATTGTTCTCCAGCTAGGTTCTTAGTGAGAGCTATGCAACCCTTAATCATCAGGTGAGGAGAGCTGTGCAGACACAAGTGACTGCCACCTGTTAGACAGTATCTTTGATGACAAGTTGGAACTGAATGTGCAACCCTGTTTTAGCAGCCTTGGGCACTCCTGAATTCATAGGGGTAAACAACGAAACCTTTAGGTAAGCAGATTTGTAGTGCTGTTTTGCTGGAATTGTTCAGGTAAAGCCCCACCTTATTAGTTACTGACCCTAAATACCTCTTGTTCAAACTTGAGCAGGGGCAGGCTATGTAATTCCTAAAGTACTTTTCTGGCTAAGAGTAGTTTAGGAAATGGAAGTTTTGGTTCTTCAGGGGTTCATTACCAAAATGGGCTTGTTCTGGCTATCAGAAGTGTTTGTCTTGCTGGGTTGAGTCATAGGTTAGGTTATGGACAGSGAACAAAATTAACATTCCCTTTTGTGCTCCTCATCTCTAGTGGTACTTGGAGAAAACATTTTCAGTAAGCACCACCGCAGGTTTGACCAGTTCAAGGAATATATTGTTGGGATGAGTAACACTAAGTAGATGGCAGGTTACTACTCCATTAAATGCTTTAAACCCGTCTCCTGGATTCTTCTTCCCCCAGCACTTGTCCCATTGCCATTTTATTTCCTGCCTTCAGCAATGAGAAATGGCTGCACTTGGTTTAGTTTGTAGCAAATAAGAAAGCCAAAGTCTACATCTGAACTTGAATTTTAGGTCATGATAACATTTCTTCACTTTGAGGATTTTCTTTCTTACAAACTGGACYCCTTTGTTGAAGGGAATAAATGGAGAGAGCTTCATACCGAGAAGGGACTGATATAGTTGGAGAACAACGCTCTCTACAAATGACATATTGTACAGGCAGGCACAAAATGAGCTTTCATGCAGGGTTCTGTCAGTGTCATTCAGCCCTGCCTGAATGGACAGCCCTCTTGTGATTTATCTTCCATTCATCAGTCAATACCCRGTACTTTTTCAGCAGTGATGGATAAGATCTCTTGCTAAATTGACTACTGCCTGCTGAGCATTGTTGAGCCTGAGAACTGAATGGGAAGGCAAAGCTTAACATATCTCACGTGTGGAGCTGCAGGTTATGAAAGTTACGGGATGATTCTGAGGAGCTTAGAAAAGCACCTGCTTAATTTTGGATCCCACAGAAAGAAGGACCAGGACTATCCTGTTCTTCTAATGTTATATCAACTGATTTGTGTTTTAGCTGGTGTCTGTGTAAGAAGGATGTATCTAGGCTTCAAAACTGTTTTTATTTTCCATCCCCTTTCAAAATTGCTGTATTTGMAAGATATTCAACATACACAGTGTAGACCCATATACTTGCATATTTCAAGATATTAAGATATTTCAAAAATTTAATGTATTTTGTGTGTAAAAAAAGAGCGACAGACTTATTTTATAGTAGTGCTGACAGGAGTCAAAAAACTTTTTCCAAAACCAACCAAGCAAATTACATAATGTCTTTTTGTAACACAATAGATTTTGGCTAACAGATAGTCCATTTGCCCCTTGGTAGACCATTTTGTAATGTATTCAGCTGTGAAGTTTGGCATTGGAATGATTCATCCTTCGTTGGCCTCATTCAGCCTTCTTGTCCTTTCCCACAGCACAGGGGTGTTCAGCAAGCCACTCAGGCTTCACTTCTTCGTACTACCTGGCTTCTGAAATATRACATCCCATGTTTTCTAAACCCAATCCACAAAACAAAGGATTCCATCTTTTCAGAGCAACCACTTTATCTTACATACTTGTGGCCTCTAGAGTGCAGTATAGAGGAAACTGGAGGTATCTGTGGGCAGGAACTTTTCTCRCTCCCTTTTAAAGTGCACTCTACCCATATATTTTTGGGGTGGGGTCATGTGTAAAGATATGTGTAAAGATACGTGCGATATGCTTGAACCAAGCATGGTCTGAGTAACACATACAACTTGTTAGACATATGGCAGGGCATGCATATGGCAGAACATAAGTGTTGGAGAGTTGAGGTAAATGAGCAGAAAATACTTTCTATCTCAACTCCAATGCCTCTTATTTGCATCTTGAACAACAGCAAGCCTTTTCATTACTTAAATAGAGGGAGTAAGTTTCTATGGAGGAAAATGGCAGTTCAGTTGGAAAAACTATGGAACTCGTAGGTACATCCTCTGTTTAGGAACTTGATAGCCTCAGGACACTGAGAATGGTAGAAAGGGAAAGTAACATCCCTACAAAAACTCCAGTTTGACCTGGTTGGCAGTGCACCTGAAATTCCATCTTTCCCAAATGACTTATGATTTTACTCCTTAATTGTGTGCCTAACCTGATTTTGCTGTTCATAAATAATGCCAACATTCAAGCACGCCACCACCAAAAAATGGGAGTACAAGTTGGTGAATTTAGAGCTGACTGCTTGCTCCGCATTAGTTAATATATTATGAACAAGAGCCCATGCAGAAGAAATGCCCTATCACAGTGGACAAGGAGATCAAAATGTGTTCTGGGTGAATCTCTCACTTTGTTATTCAACAGTTTCCTGGAAAAAAGTGTCAGCAGAGTCTGCTAAGAATTTCAAGGTAGTTGGTAGAACTTGCTTTGAACATAATTTTTAAAGGACATAAATGGTCTGAGAAATTTGAATTCATGGGCTGTAGGTATTTATTGCCAATTTTAATAGTTCATTTCTAGTATTTTATCACAGGACATAGGACACTGAAGTAACTCTAATAACCTCTTGTAAGGGAAAGAAGGGAGAAAGGTTTAAAAAAATTCTGCTGACAGTAATGTCTATTTCAGATACTTAAATATAATGATGCCAGTAGGTGTTGCTTTAATATTGCTAGCTATAGTCATTTTGGAAGATGTTCTTTTGGTTTAGGAAGATCATAAGTATGGTGACATGTGATATATTTAGTGCAAATGAGTACTTAAAGAAGCAGCTGTTAAAAGATTAAACAGTCACATAAAAACTTATTATGGTTTTATACAAATTAAAGCTGTCTCCAGGTAATCTAATTTTATATGCACTTCTTGTTCAATTTTTTTTTTACATTTTCCCTTGGAAAATCAGCTAAAAATGTTTAATGGTAAAAAAGATATTTATCCTTGCCAGAATAGTAAGATTTTCTGCTTAAGGTCTTTTCTTGTCGCTGACTTAGGTGGAAGACAGCCAAAATCCACATTCTGTTTGGTCTTTCTCTTGAGCTTAGACTAGACTTTGACCACTTCATCAGCTATTTATATGTATAAAAGGGAGGCCTCAACTAGAAGGGGGYCACTGCTGGGACTTTAAGGAATTTTTTTAACACATGTTTTTGTCTAAATTGTGTTGTAGAGAACCTCCACTTGTAATAATCTTATGCTCAAGCCAACATAACTTCTGAGAGCCTGCTTGATGAGTGGTTAAGTAGCCTGAGCTTTCAGAGTCTGAACATCTTGAGGTGAACGTCCAATACCATCTTCCCAGACAAAAATTCCCCAAGTCTTTCTGGCTTTCTACCATATGGCCATTCTCAGAGCTGGGCCTCCACAACACGTGGCTTTCTAGGTAGTCAGTAGGGACTTCGCAGTCCTAGGGAACTTTACTGCAAGATGAACCTCCCAGTTCTGAGCCTTCAAACCATTTGGAAGTAGAAATGAATCTTGGCAAACCAAGTTCAATTGTTCCTACCTTAGCTATTGCTTCCAAGGTTTATTGGTTATCTGTTCACTTCAGATTTTCATGGTCTTGAAGGTAAATTTCATTTTCAAAATTTAGAATTTTGMTTTGGTGGGGAACTTGAACAAGGTTTGTTAAAGTTGGCATAGTTGTATTTCCCAAATGGAATTTTAAGCTATCAGTTGTATTTGAATCRTGGAATCATTTAGGTTGGAAAAGACCCTTAAGATCTTCAAGTCCAACCGTAAACCTAACACTACCAGGTCCGCCACTAAACCATGTTGCTAAGCACCACATCTACACGTCTTTTAAATACCTCCAGGGATGGYGACTCCACCACTTCCCTGGGCAGCCTGATCCAATGYTTGACAACCCTTTCAGTGAAGAAATTTTTCCTAATATCCAATGCAAACCTCCCCTGGCGCAACTTGAGGCCATTTCCTCTCGTCCTATCGCTAGTTACTTGGGAGAAGAGACCAACACCCGCCTCTCTACAGCCTCCTTTCAGGTAGTTGTAGAGAGCGATAAGGTCTCCCCTCAGCCTCCTCTTCTCCAGGCTAAACAATCCCAGCTCCCTCAGCCGCTCCTCATAAGACTTGTTCTCCAGACCCTTCACCAGCCTCGTCGCCCTTCTCTGGACACKCTCCAGCACCTCAAYGTCCTTCTTGTAGTGAGGGGCCCAAAACTGCACACAGTATTCGAGGTGCGGCCTCACCAGTGCCGAGTACAGGGGCACGATCACCTCCCTACTCCTGCTGGCCACACTATTCCTGACACAGGCCAGGATGCCGTTGGCCTTCTTGGCCACCTGGGCACACTGCCGGCTCATGTTCAGCTGGCTGTCGACCAGCACCCCCAGGTCCTTTTCTGCYGGGCAGCTTTCCAGCCACTCTTCCCCAAGCCTGTAGCGTTGTCTGGGGTTGTTGTGACCGAAGTGCAGGACCCGGCATTTGGCCTTCTTGAACCTCATGGTCTTGGCCCAAATGTCTTGCTTTGAACTGTTGAGCCACATATTTCTAAAAAGCAATATAGAAAAAAGGAGGGGAGGAATATTTTTAACTGCTTTTTCAAGGGATAACAACTTTGTAAAGCTGGATGTGGTATTTCACTGAAAGTGAGAATATGACCTGTTTCTCCTCATATGCTAGGCACTGTAGCATAGTCCACTTTAATGGGCTTTGTATTTGAATTTTGAAGGTGCTTTGTATGTTATATTCTTATGCTTTTCTTTCATGGATGCAGCAGAGGGGTTCTAGCTGTTTTTTGGTTTTTTCACTCTGGATTATCCATCTGCTTAATTGAATGAGGGCTGTGCATGTTGTTTCAGTTAGTTAATTTCTGAAGCATTAATTATTTGATAAGCTCTAATGAGGATTTAGGCTTGAAGACTCCCATAAATTTGAATATTAGAAGTTTAATAAAATAAATCCAAAAAGTTAGCTGCTTTTTTTTGACAGCTTTGGTGAGAAGGTGGGCAATTAGGCAGAAAGCACTCTATGCCATTTGCATGAGAATAGAATAGACAGAAAGCAGGATGACATGTTTGTCCTCTGCCTTCAGAAATTAAAATCTGGGGGAAGGGAGGCTGTGTGGCTATTGAAGCCACCTCTTGGATCTGATTTTCTACATCACCCTAGTGTAAATGAGAGGACAAATCTGTTCTAATTTCCCGGACCTCTTGGGGATTGCCTACTGTCTCTCTTGAATTGCTCCATTTCAGCCATGTTCCTGGCATATTTGTGCTAGGGCTGGCAAGAAACCTGCACAGGGCTAAATAAATAACCACATCCCAACTAATTTTAGAGTGTTTCAAGATKAATATCTGCACCTTAATTTTCTGGGACCTTGGTCCTGCTGCTTGAATCCTGGTCAGGATTTCCATGACTGTATTTTAAACTGGGATGACAAAGACTTGGATAGGATATTTATTCCCTTTAGGTATCTTGTAGGCAGAGGTTGGCAGACCATTTGCAACCATTTCCCTTTGAAGTTCTGGGCTCTTTTTGCTGAAATAGGGAGAAACAACAATCGCAGGACTGCATGTTACTGTAATAAGCTCTGCCAAATATTCAAGAGAAATAGTGCCAAAACCCAAAAGTTTAAGGAGGGTTCAGTTTTGCAGCAGTGTGAGTTTGTAAATAAAGTTTTATGTCATGGTGTTTTCCTGTTTAGATAAGTGTTAACAGTTTCAAGGCTCCTTGGAATGAACAGCTGTGTTGGAACTATTCCAGCAATTAAGCTCTTCAGAGTAGCTCTTATGCCTTGATATTGAAATGTTATTATTCTGAATATGGAGTAAGACTATTCTTATTTAGTGGCACTGAAGATCTGTGCTTTAATTTGAAGTAAATACCTGCCATTCAGATGGTACATTTTCAGCTATGAGTAATTGTTAATGAAATAACAGTATGTTCCATGTTTCTTCATATTGCTTTTAGTGTGTTGTATTTCCATATGGGTCACCACCCCAATTAACTGTGTAGTTACTCAGAAGATATAGATGATAACACTGAATCTTTGCGGATGGACATATCTGGTGAGTTGCTTAATTTACTTCTGTCTCCCGGCAATTGATGATAGCTTTACAAAACCAGACCACCAGGGTCGGGATGCAGTATTAATTACAAAGGTACTGTGATGTTTTTCCAAAAAGAAGTTTATAGAGCTACATGTTTCACTGTCAATGTGAATTCTTCATTTATTTTAGTTGGTCTTGTGCACAGAACATCAAATGTATAAGGCGGTTTACAAGGTGTGCAACTTTATCCTTAAATACCCAGGCTCTCATAAATGGGTCAAACAGAGGGAAATGGAGCATTTCTTGCTTTTCTGAAATGTAGGTTGTCTTTGCATTGCTTTTACTTTTTTATGTGATGGACACTTGAATTTGGTCTTGACGAAAATAGTTGTCCTATAGCTATTACTAGTTTTGGATATAACCTTAAAGATTAAAATTTACATTTTCTCTCAGTGTAACTAGGTTTCAGCTTGAGTATAGAATTCTTTTAGTTTTAATTCTCCTGACTTTTGAGTTTCTACTTAATCCAAAGAAGCCATTAAAATTAGATTATGAAGCAAACAGTGTTTACAGACCTCTTAATCTGATTACAGAAGTAGTTAACATGAGGTGCTCATGCAAAATGTAAGTATGAACAAGATGACGGTTACTGTATGTCTTTTCCAATGCACATACTGAAACTTCAAGTGAAGTGTTCTAACTTAACAACTAAACTTTCATGAGGATTTTTCATAGTACAGAAACAATGCCAATTTGCTTAATTCTTAAGATGATGGTGAAAAGATTCATTACACAAAAGCCCAAAATATCCTTGCAGGGTACATGTTCTGTTTGTTGACCTGATTTCTCTTGCTCTTCTGGCCATGTGGTCTGGAATAGCGGATTACAGACACATGAAAAATTAACTTGACGTACAAGTATCTCTAATGTTTATCGAGCATATCTGTTTATAATCATTTCACTTTAAGATTTGTGTTGCTCAAGAARAAAATCACAATCAGGTCAATAACAATTTTATGTTTGGAGCGCTGCACAGCTCTGCTTTTAATCATGTAGCAACTGTAAAAAATAGACATTTATAGTAAGCTTGAAGTGATTTCTTTATCATTGATACACTTTTTGATATATCTGATCTCTCTTATGAAGAAAGTCCTTTAGTTTCCCTTGTAATGTTGCATCTATTATGACTGATTTCTGCTGTTTGAGTTCGTGTTAACATATGAACACATGCATGCTAACGCTAGCATCCAGAGTGCTTATTCAAAAGCTTTGATGTTTTGGCAGCAAAATCTGAACCATCTTTGCAAGTTCAAATCTTGGCCTCTAACCCAATAGCCTAAACTAAATGGGATTCCATGTAATGTTAAGTTTCCAGAAGGTACAAGACTGTGCAAGGACTCCATTTCTCTTTCCCTTTCAGCTTTTTGAGTGCCTGATAGCCACTTCTCTATTTTTGGACTTAAGTTCATCTCCAACTGTTGGTGTTCAACACAGTGCACGTTAGGTGAATACTGTRGAGTTTTATTTAAAACATAATCTTTCAATAATCAAGTGCTTGTACATACCTTGTACGATATCAATCTCTAGTCATCCAGGTTCTTACAAATACTAATCCTGTTTTTAATCAGTTTGTGGTCCCAGTTCATTAACACCTATTCTTCTTCCTTTATTTAAACACCATCTCCTTTTGTGACCACATCTGTTTTCGCATTGTATCAGAGATTATTATCCATGGAAGACCAAATCCCTTTGCTATGTAAGAAATATACGGTGGGCAAGAGTTTAACCCACTGCTTCTGCACAGTGATCCTGAAGGGAGGAAAAGCAGTTTTTGAGGGATAAATGTACTCTGTGGGCAAGATTTGGCTGTATCTGATTGTGTAGCTTCTCTATAAATCAAGAAACTTGTACACTTGTCTTCTAATTTTGGCTTCAAGTCAACAGTGTGATGTTTGCTAAAATGTTTTACTATGATGGCTGCTAAAAGTTAATTAAAAAGGSTGATAAGAATCTTTCATGAATATCACTTTTACCAATATCAAACTGTTCATTATGCTTTCTTCTGACTTAAAATAGTAGAGCAGTGGTTTTTACATATTGAAAGTGACAAACCTGTTACTTCTCACTCTATCATGACACATACTGTCAAGTTAGTTGCATTCAAGTTGAAGTGGAACATAGTTCTGCCAAGCTTAGAGTCTGAATTCTCAGGGATAACATCTCAAAGAAAGGAGAGGTGGTAGGATAGTTCAACATCTAATGGGCACCTACCGGACTTGGTAATAAAATTCCCTTGACCTTAAAAGAAATTGCATTAGCTCTACCATTGAATTGTCTTGAAAATCCACTGTGAACTAGAGGCAAGTTCTTTGAATGTGTCATTGACTGTTCTTGATAGGTGAGATGGGGAAAAAAAAAACATCTCCAACTAGGAAGAATGAGTGAGAACTGGAAAGTGAAAATCGGCTTGGGTGAAAGGAGAGCATTGTTGCAGGAAAAACCATTCACAATTCTGAAAAAGAGAGAGAAAGAGAACAGAAGAAATGGAGGACTAAATTTGAAGACAAGAGGCTTCCTTAAACCACAAGAATGGATGATCTGTTTCCACCACTACATCCATGCTGAAAGACACTGCAATCTCCCACTGAATCTCTTACCTCAATTTGAGTTGGAAGGGGCAAATTCAAATGGTAAATATTGTGAGCCCTGCAAGTTGTTTAGATGCAGACAGAACTTTCGCTTCAGAGGCTTTAAATACAGATTAAACATCTGTAAAAAACATTGCTTAGGTAACCTGTTTAAGAGGCAAAGGATGGGATAGATGTTACTAATCTAAGAAACAAAACTGAGAGTTGAAAGAAAGAAGCATGCTGAATCTTTAGAATTGTTTATTGCTGTCTTATTGTTTTCATTTAGGAAAATGGAATAAAGATAGAATTCATCCATAACAAGGCTAAAGGATTTTTTTTTTTACCCCCTTGAAGCTCTCCATCAAATGTAAAATTGCTATCACAGAAACATTTCTTAATATTAATTTTCAATTTGCTGCACTCAAATTTAGCTTTGCTAATGACATTTGGAAAAATACATTATGCTAGAATTCTGTAGAGGCAGCTACTGGTTCTCTAATCACTACTTGCTCTGATTTTCAGTACRAATTGGATCCAGTTCATCCAAGGGTGGATTGTTTTCTCTGCTGTGCTCATTTCTGAAAGTAGCGTTTCCCTCACTCCATTGATAACAATGGAGCATGTTTAAAGGAAAAGCCTGTGGAGGAGAAAAGATTTCATTAATCATGAATCATTACATTTGTCAGTTGGCAAAAGGAGACTTCCTCATTTATCCCTTCAATGAAATTAGCTCCGGCCTAGCTGCAGTTAGAAATTCTAAATTACCTTGGCATCTATTTGTTACTGTTTATATATGCACCATAAAATGACACATGGCATTTTATTAATAGCACATAAGCTGAGTTTTTCAAGATACTCTTTTTTTGGTATTTGGTTTCTTTGAATTTGAAATGGCACCTACCTACATAATTTCATGGTGCTTGTGTATAGTTTTTTTTTTTTAATTTAAAAAAAACCCCAAAACAACCCAAAACTTAATGTGTTTTAAGCTGCACCTGCCACTCTCCTCCCACATCTGAGATGGCTAATAGAGATTACATCATGATGACCTGCATAAAGATGAAGCTTGAGGAATTTTTAGCTGAAAAGTCTATACATATAATTCTGTTGTATTGTGTAAAATGCACTGATGCTACAAAATCTGATGTAAGAACTTATTTGGGTTTTGGGGTTGTTTGTTTGTGGGTTTTTTTTTCATTCTTAGTTTCTTGAATAGAAAAGTATGGCATCTTAAATGATACTGGAACAAATATCAATCATCTGTTAAAAGTGTAAATTCCACTGAATGCATTGATACTAATGTTTCCTGTTTAAATCAGAGAGGTTGCCTGAGTTCGTTTCAAAGGTTTAAGAAAATTGTTGGAAGTGCAAGTAAAATATGGTTTTCTGCTTTAACTGTCTATGCTAGCTCCTTCACACTGACTAGTGTGCCAAAATTGCGTTACTTACGGTGCTTGTAAAGGGCCGAGATTCAAGTTCCTGCCCTGACTGAATTTGTTCTGAAATTCTTCCCAGTGAAAGTTTTATTGTAGTTACCCTGTAGTTGTGAATAACTTTGAGTTCTGAGGAGCAGATCTTTGTACTAATAAGGATTTGGGCCTTTGACTGAAATTTCTGCTGAGCTACCACCAAAGTTCTTAGCACAGCGGAGCTGTGCCAGTTTTATCTGATATGATAGACCTATAGGAGTACAGAGGAAAGGTAGTGATGTAGAAGAGCCAAAACCTAATACTAAGACAGGGTATGTTCTTTTTGCTGTAATGCTGCATTCTTCCCAGAAAAATCATGAAGTACTCATTAGAACTCACTCTGCATTTGAAAACATTTTGTACTTCCTAAACCAGCTTCTTGTTCTGTGCTTTTTTATTGCTTTGTCTAGTATTCTAATAATTCTTTCCATGGTGTGTGAAAAGCACAACATAATGGAGGTGTGCAAAGACCCAAATGCTGAAGTTAGGAAAACTGTCATGAGAAGAAAAAACAAAAACAAACAAAAAAACCAACAAACTCAACAAACAAAAAAAAGCAAAAACCAAAACTAGGGTTGATATGTTTATGCAGCCTAATCTGTGTAAGAATGCTGTCTAATGATAAGATGAATTCAATTTTCATGGGAGAAAAATATACCCAAATATAAAGGCAACCACTTTGGCTGAAAGGATCTGAGACACAACTTGTTAGAAGTTTGGAAAGGATTTTGGGATATAAGCTGTATGCTTTCCTTGTTCCTCATACTGTATGTTTTCTTTGTTCTTTAACTCTTTCCTGGAAATCTGTGGGTCATTGTTGGAGACGGGATGCTGGGCAAGATGGGTATTTGATGTGAGCTAGTATGGYCACTCTTACATTCTTGAGAATGTTAAACCTTCCATTAGCACAGACTAAAGGGCTCATTCTTCAAATGCATAACCCACTAGGACAGCAAAATACTTCAGCAGAAAGCTTTAGAAGTTGGGCAAAAGACTGAAAACTTGGATCAGTTACTCAAGACCCAAATACTGATATTCCCCAGTGCTGATCGGGAAGACAATACAGTGGGAGGAAAATGGAATCTGAGGAGGAGAATAAACCTCATATATGTGCAAAAAGAAGCAAAATATATCYGTATTTATATCCCTCAACATAAAACTGATAACTTGTGTAAAATTTGCTGACGTTTTATGGCCTGGGCACTTGCTTCAGTGTCTGAGCTCCCTTTGCAGTGAGATGCTTTTTCCTTCTGTCCAGTCAGAACTTCCCCAGCTGCAACTTGTGACTTGCCTTTTGTCCTCTGCACTGTGCACTGTTGATTTTGACCCTAGTTTTGTCTTCCCTTAACCTGTCTTTGGGTAATGGAAGACTAAAAGTACATTCTTCCTTAGCTGTTGCTTCCCCAAGCTAAAATTCTTCATGTCCTCATGACATTATTAAACTTTGCTAAAATTTATTCCCTCTTTACATCCCGTAAAGCACAAGAAATCAAAAACCTGTGGGATTTGTCTTTTGTTATAGAGAGGATCAGGTCTTTGCAGTAAGTTGGCACACACTGGCAAACAAAGGGTCCTTGTTTTGGAATGCGAATCCCCAAAGTTACTATAAATTGATAGCTACCAATAAAGGTTACTAAGAAGTTATCTATTCTAGGTTTGTCCCTGGACAGGGCAACTTGATTACTGTCACTTATATGGTCCTTCTTTGGTGTTGGATACACCCTTCATTTACTTGTTCTTCTCTATACACTTATATCCATGTATATGGATGAAGAACCTGGGCTCCAATTATATAAGGCATCAACATTATAGTGAAATAAATGGCATTTTTTTTCTGCAAATTAGTGCCACAGCAAGTCTACAAATGTTAACTTTCTTTAGCAGCCTTCACYGCAGCTTGCATTAAAAATGTAGTTCTTGTATGTAGATCAACCTTAAGATTAAGTTAGGCAACACACTTTTCAAATGRTGGTAGGATAAATATATAACTTTAACCATGATAGATCAATCTCAAACTCCTCATTTCAGGTTGAGATTTTGAAGACTGTATGACAAAAAATTGAGTAGCTGGTAACCTATTCTGTAAAGGGTAATAAAATCGAATAGCTGGCCATCTATCCTGTGAAGGGGATTCCAGCAGTTAAGGACTTCTAGGTAATTCTAGATTTTAATTTTGCCCACGTGTGATGTGGTACCATAAAGGAAAACCTCCTGCTTACTTTCTCTTCTTTCTGGAGGTAGCTCCTCAAAACAGGAAGAATCTGATTTGCTACTTGAGTTCTGACTTTTTTTGCACATTTAAGGGTTAAAAATACCTTGGGGAAACTTGGTGCAAAGCATTTATTGTAAAATATTATTGACGTTTCCAGGTTGTTCTCTTTGGAAATCCTTAACGTCAGCCAGAATAAACACGTGTAGGGAATTTTATATCTATAGTGTTTGCTTTCTTCTTTTTATCACCTATCTTGCTATATATGCACACAACAGACACACTTTCAAAGTAACAGGCCATGCATACAAAAAACATACATTAGTTTTGAATGACAACCACTCGTGATCTACCCATTGGAGAGACTACCGCTAGTCACCAAGAGTTACACCATTTGGATGAAGTCAAATCTGTCCCTGTGATAGCCACATCAAAGTCTATAGAAGATAAATTCTGCAAGGGTTTTCCCTCCCACCGACACCTTTTTAACGCTAGACGTTGTACCATCTTTTTTCCACAGTGTATAGTTTGAATGATGCTAATGGAAAATCTTCCTGTTCTCTAGACCTACTCTAGATGTATTCCTAGTTCTAAATTCTACCCATGTCTGTAGGGTGGTTCTGAAAGTAAGGTCTCTTTATAGCATGGGTGATCAATTGTTGTTTTTTTTTTTCTTTTGTTGACTTTTTCAAATTTTGTTCAACTCCAATACCAGTTTCATACTGCTTTTAAAAGTGAAGAGGAAGTTCTGCAAATATTTTTTTCCCTGCTGTTCCTGTAGCAGCTGAGATATAACTCGTCTGTTCTAAGATTCTAAAATCTCTAATTATCTCTCTTTGAGCAGGAATGCTGTGTGCTTTTCAAAGTCCTGAAGGAAAAAATTTACTGAAGAGGAATTTATGAAAGAATTTCTTRAAAGTGGGTGAACTTGGAAAGAAAAATAGTCTTCGGTTCAGTATATTTGTGCCTGAGATAGTATTTAGTGTGTGTGTGTTAAGGCAGATGGAATCAGGGCAAAATGCACGTGGAAAACTTACTATTCCACATGCGTGAGTCAATCACGTGTGCAAAGTAACCAGGTATAGGACACATTGGAAATGCTGTTTTCAGATCTGGTAGTATTCCCTAAGAATAGAAGAGATTTAAAATCAATTAATTCAGACACCACTAGGTTTTTGTTTCACTGGAGAAGCCCAAACCAATTTTATTTATCATTAAATGGGAAAAAGGTCCCAAACAACCATCACCTTCCAGAATGTTATCATGAGACTGTTTCATTAAACTCTTTTCTTCATTATCAATACTGTTTTTCTACATTTGCCTGCCATAGAAAGAGGGAGACCTGCCACCTCAGACAAGATAAACTATGGATAATAAAACAAACTAACTAACTATTCAGAGTGCTGTAAAACCTTTTTTTGTCTATTGAAAATCTTGTATTAGTAAAGGAATGGTACTGACTGTGCTGATCTTCCCTTCTAATATTCTTTGATTAACTAATGTTATACCATTATTTTTCTCGGTTTTTGTGATAATCATCTCATTTTCCTATTGTGGGTGCAATCTATTCTTAATAACTGATCCATAATTTTGAATTAATACTTCATTGTAAACACACTGCTTTCTGAGGCCAATTTGTATATCCACCAAAGCCATAAGGTAACATTCTATATCCTAAAGTATTTTAAATCATTGATTTTTTTTTGGTCATTAACAAAGTAATAAGCAGACTATTTAACATTGAYGCTAAATGTAAATTGTCAATGACAGCAGCCAGTGGTATCCTGCTGACAAGTGATAATGTCATTTCAACATGTCTTCAGAGCATGGTAATTACTACTGTATTCATGAATGTATATAGCTTGATGTTTACCTGATTTGAATATGAAAGGCTTTCTGAAAAGTTCATACGTGCTCTCTGCATGCTGAATGCACTGCCTAAAATATATTAGGACTAGCTATCTGCAGAAACAATTAATTCAGATTCCACTGACTTGAGGCCTTCTATTATGGTCTCCTTACAACATCAACAAAAAATCCTTCGTGGAATGCAGAATTGGTCAGCATTATTAAAATGTTGCTCTCAATTCTCCATCTCAAGGATGGAATTGGCGTTGGGTAAGAATGGCAAAAGAGGTTATGCAGTACATAGCTTGCAAAGTAACCAATAACCCTTTATGTCATTTCCTTCACACTATATAGAAGCATTTTCTATATGGTTGATAGTTAAAAGCTTGTTTTTAAAAAAAAAAAAATTGTGGAATATATGCCTGGAAGTCAGCATTTCGCATTTCCTCCCCTAAAGAATTGTTAGTTCTGCAGCACCAGTGTTGGTGTTCTGTTGAACCAAAAAAAAATGAAATCTTTCAAATGTTATGTAAGCATGGAGAGGAAAAAAAGAGAGCTAGCAGATCTGGCTTTTAGAGATTAGCAGAGAGGGGGATCAGGTGTACTCCAAGGCCTTGGGATCTGAAGGAATGAAACATGGATGTGGCAGGGCTGTAAGATTTCACTTTTCCCATATGTTGAGGAAAGAGTAAAAGCTCAATATTATATACTTCACAKAATTCTGGAGAGCTAGAATTCCTTATAACCTTTCCATGGCAGTTATTATAGATACTTCAAGCTGTATAATTGCTTCATGCAATTTGTACTGTGTATGATAGATTTCCGTGTGTGTACTTTGGAAATGATGGCGATAAAATCAAAACATTTCATCCCAAAATGCTTGTAGCTGGGGTTAAGAGAAAACCCCAAAATGCTCAAAGCCTTTCCAATACTGAAATAATCAGACCTTTCCAAAACAAACAAGCAAAAAACCAGAAATTGAATCAATTAAAGTCCATATCCTATTTTGTACCCCACCAGAACAAAAAAATAAAATAAGGCCTGAGGAAGCAGATTAAAGTCCAGTAAACATCAATATGTTGTGTTTTTTTTAATTGTATTTAAAAGGATGCCTTAGTAACAGATCTGATTTGCCTCCTTGGAAAGCTGTTCAAACCTCATTACCTAGTAGTTATATACCTTTTAATTTCTGTTTTGAATTCACTCATTACATCCTTTGTTCTTATGTTAACAGTGTCCTTTTACACCCTGGCTTTATGCTCCTTGCTTTACTCTTATTCTATTTATAGAAAGTAGTCACATCCCCCGTCAGCTTTTCACAAAGCTGAACAAACCAGCTCATTTCACCTCTTTGCGTAAAATTACCGTAACCTTTTCCTTCAGCTTTTCCCCTTCTTGTGCATGGCCGGCCATGATTTATCTCTCAATGGATCCTAGGATTGCATTCAATCCCTTCTCAGACACTTCACGCTCGTGGTTCATAATGTCCTGTGATTGAGTAGTATGCACAGGCTTGTCTTCATTGTTTTGTACTGATGACCAAATTTGTTGGTCCCCAAAGGCATAACCTTTCACTTTATTTTATGCAGTTTCTTTTATTCTCTTCCTTAAGATCATCCAGTGCTTCCTGTAGGCTCCTTGTAGACAGCATTTCCAAATGTTGAGATGTCCGCCTGCTCTTGGTTAACATATTATTAATGATCTCGGCAAAATTTGTCCCCAGATTGCTCTAAGCACTAAGATCTCTCCAGCCAGTAGTTCTTCCCTTTAACATCACAGGGGACACAATCCTCCTCTTGTTCTTCTCTTAAACTTGATCTTAACCAGTAACTTTCATGTGGCAATAAGTCAAGATGCTTTACTAAATCCCAATAGAGGATTCCTTTGTTCTCTGTTCTTTCTAGGAAGCCAGGTATATTATGAGAGAAAGTATACTGGGTCAGTTTGGATCAATCTGGTTCTTGTAAATTTGAGTGTACTTCACCCTTTTTCCTTTAAAGCTTGAGCCAGAGTTTTATGTATTATTAGAGCTGCAGTTGTGCAAAGCATTTCCTTTCTTGTCAAAGTTACTGCATTTGCAGATTTCTAATTACAGGACACTCTATGCATTGTAATAGATTACTTAAACATCCTTGTTACTGTACATACTATTTTGTATGCAGCTTTTCCCAGYCTTCTGGACTAGATATTTTCCAGTCCCTCTGGCTCACATGAAGCAATACTGCTTCTAGGTTGTATCTCTCTTGCTCTGTTTCCTCTTGATACTTATACTTTGCAAAGTCTGGCACTGATTCTGGCTGTTCTTGCTTTATTGTTACATGTTTTGATCTCCGAGACAGCTTTGTCTGTCAGTGAGACTGTTTTCTTCCGTTCTGTGTAGGTTCTCAGTTTGTTCCCAGTGTTGTTTTAGAGATGATTGATTTGCTGCAAATCAAATTTCCTCCACCTTGCCATTTTTTCCATCCCTTTTTTCCTTCTTCAGTCCTTGCCCACTTTACAGATTCCTTGTAACTGTAGCAGTTTTCCCTAAGCCCAGTCCATCCTCCTGGAAATTCATGTACCTCAACTACTTGACCCAGCTAAATACRTAGCTTGGGTAACTTCTTCCCTTTTCATGTCAAGGTCAATGAAGCCTGCTTCTGATTCCTTTTCTATTTAGGATGAACKAATTTGCAATAGCTTGATTCAGGGCTATTCTGGAAACACTTACAGGAAGTGCTCAGCTCCTGCTTACCAAGGCAAGATGTCATCTCTTCACACTTCTTTTTGGCGAAACGTTTCCCAACTGAGCTCTGCCTCTGTGGGCATGCATCTGGGGGAGCTGCAGAATTTCCTCTTGTGATGCAGGACTCAGCGGTATTCATCTATACAAAAGCCTGTCCTTATTCAAACCTGGCTCTGAYGCAATACATTCCAGATTTATCACAATAGCAAAATTTATCAAAGTAGCTTTAATCCAAATGGATTATTTTATCTATGCATACTTTTTTGTTTCCTTACAGGGTGTCATGAATGTAACTAACAGTGCTTTTCCCTTTCTTTTTACCAACTTTTCCTTACAATGAATGGGAAATATGCGTCAATATCTGTGGAATTACCATCTTCACTAGACCAAAATTCTCAYTTTTTTATTACTTCATTTGGTTTTTCTTGTACATTTTATGAATAAAATCTATTGCTTTAGTCAGTGAGAAATTTTTGTCCGAAAAACCCATTAAACTTTTGGTGCATCACAAAAACTTTTGATCTTTGATGGGTTTTGTTTGTTTCTTTCTGTGGATGTAGAGTTGGTAGTATCTTTGGCAACTCTTTATTATAATATAAAATAAGTTACTTTATGTGAATATATTGATTTGCTTTTACATCCGTGTGGACTCAAATTTTAGAATTTTTTTTTTTTTATCTTCTCCATCTTATTACAAATGAATAAAGAATTAGGAAGCTCAGACTTAAACAAGACTGAGCTGTGTTTTTTCTTATGGCCCTCATTTTAATTTTTACAAATGTATTTGAGATTCATTCAGAAGTATTCTGAATTGCAGGTGAAATTTGTCTCTTTTAGATCCTTGTCTCTTTCTCAGAAAGAAAAAAACTTTTTGTTTTGAATTTTCATTTTTTTTTCTTTCATGGAATAATTGTCATTGCCAAAATAAGGTACTGTGAAAACAAAACAGTTACCGTTTCTTTTTCCAAAGGAGGTCCCCCCTCCTGCTTTCTTCCCTCTGCCCTCAAGTCTGGACTCTATCTCTAAGGCAAATAAAATGCTTCTTTGTACTCTGTTTCTAGGTGGATGTCTAGTCCATTGTAATTTGATCCTGTATGATCAGCACATCTTCCAAGATACTCTGTTTTTTCCAGTTGTCAGCTAATATTTTGTCCTGGCTCTTACTTAAGTCTCTGTCAGTCTTCCTATTATATCAAGCTCAATCACAGTTTAAATACCTAATCTTCTGAGACGAACATCTCATGCAGTGTGATGTGCTGTCACACTCCAGTTAGTTAAACAGAGCTGTAGAGGCTTCTTTCCTCCCAAAAACTGTTTACTGTAGTGGATCCAAATAATCAGGGCTGCTTTATTTTTGAATAAATAATGGAGAGAGAAAGGGGCACTGGAAAAACTTGCAAGCAGAAGATGTGATTTCCATATGCAAGTGAGGGGAGAGAAAGGAGGAATGGACAAAAAAACAATTAAAATTTGAAGAACAGTGCAGAAAGTTTGTTCATGCACATTTGTTTAAATACTGAGAAATGCCTAAATTCAGGTCCCATTGTTATAGGCCCGTTTTCCAGATACTGCTCTTAAGAATTAGCTTACTTTTGGGGGTAGGGGGAAAAAAAATCACACAAGGTTCTATCTGGCAAATAGTTTTATAATCCTCTTCACGGTAAAACACAGATGGCCATTCGGCAGCGATCCAGATGCTCCTGCAGGAAGCTTAGTCTCTCTGTGGAGCCATTTGGAGGGTATCCGTGGGTGCTGCTAGCTTCTAACAATGCAGTGTTTATTCTCTTCTTTTGAGAGATGATATGAAAAAGCAGAAATACGTACTTATGTCAATAGGGAAGTAGCTTTTGTTAATGTTAGAAGTAAATTCTGTTTTCACTTGGAGCGATGGCTATGTCCACCTATCCATAACTAGGATGATATACATAGCTTTCATGATATAACGTTSAGTGTTGCATGCATTCTGCAGCCAAAATGCATGCATTAAGATGTGGATGTTAGTCTGATATTGTATCAGTTGAGGGTATGGTATCAAGCAGAATGTTGCAGGAAAAGCATCAGTATATACTAAATACAGTAAGTTATAGTCTAGTGAAGAAAGCAATACTTAAATTTATAGTGTAGATAGCATGRCGTAGTGAAGGGCATCTCTTTGAAAGCATATTTCAGAAATTGCTTATTTTGTCTTGGATAGTAAAATACAGAGGGAACTAAAAGGAGAGCAAGAAAACAAWGTAGAGAGATAATAGAATTCAGTATCATTGCTTCAACGAGACTGCTAATAAGCATGAAATTGAACATCTGCTTAAGTGCATGTCTGGGTTATAGCATAAAGATAATGATCATAATTGTACCCTGATATTTCCATAGCAGAGATTTTAGCGGATGATAACTAGCATAATGCAAATATAAATGTTATATTGTGGTAGAAGCTGTGCAATTATTTTACCTGTGATTGATAAGAAGAAAAAAAATAAATCAAGTGTTCTGCAGTTTACTTTTTTAAAGGGAATCCTTTGAATCTATYAAATAATTGAGGAAATGTTATCATGAATGTAACACTAAAACTGTGATGTCAAAAAATCTTTTAAAATAAGGGAAACTGCTTGAAGCTATTCTTTGGCCCCATATCAGCTTGCAATGGTGGTTGGGGTTTTGGGTATTTTTTCCACTAACGAAACATTTCTTATGCTGCCAGTTAAGACTAAATGCTGTAGAAAATACCTTTTAGAACCACGTAAAGAAATAAAAATGATAAAAACAAACACCCAGGGCAGTATTTGATTATATTGCAAACTTAAATACAAAAAAAAAAAACCTTCCGTAACAAATCTTTCAGATGAGATGTCATGTTAGCTTCTGCTGTTCATATGAGGAAGACCTGAATTGGAGACCAAATGTTCTGGCAGAAATAGTGTTTGGGCATGGGAGGATGAGATGTCAATGATGTAAAGCAACTGTGTAGTTAGTTTTAAACACTTGGTTTAACTTAATATGCTGCTTCCATRTTACTGTATAGAGATTATTATGTAGTAGAGGATAGCTTATAACGGTTTGAATTTCACATGCTGAGCTGCACATAAGCTAAGTGAGATGATCCTTACCCTTCTGCAGCAACTTTGTAATATACTTGAAGTTCTTGAGACTTTGTGACTACATCCAGTAGACTATACAAGACTTGGGGATTTTATTTGTTTTCTTCTAATGGGATGCTGCTAAAAAGGACTGGACCTTTGTAATGCATCATTGTTATTCTACCGTGTACAGCTTTGGGGCAGCTGGTCTGCTGTAAGCCCACATAGTTATGAGTGAGAGACTGCAAATTAGTAATTCTAAGATGGATGCACTGTTTCTGACATATATAWTTAGTAACTGTGGCTTTCTGGATTTTTGTTTGTTTGTTTGTTTAGTATCAGTTGAGAGGGTGGTTAAGGTATATGGGAATATTGTGTATTTTTAAATGGAGGATATATGAGTTCTATTATGCAATAGCCCTCAAGCTTCTCAGAATGCTATGGGTAAATGTAGGAATACAGGTGTTATAACATTTAGTSACTCAAGCTTAAAAAAAACAAAACAAGAAAACAACAAAAACAAACTACTTGGTTGAACCACCTGCAGATCATGATAGAAAGCCTGAAGCTRCCTAAAAGGTAGCTCAAAATTGGGCAGATAGTCCTCCATGGTAACTAGCTAAACATTTAAAACCAGCTTTGAGTTTTCACATTCTTTTCTTTCAGCTGATTACTTCGGCAGTAGGGTAATAAAGCAACATTTTTTGCCTGCCCTATTGTTTTCCAAATTCAGTTATTTAATACTAAAATATTAAGGGAGGAATTCATTTCCCTCTGCTGCAGGCTTGGCAGCTTAAGAGCCATCAGCTATCCAAGACTCCATGTAATAACCTCCATGACTCAGACATATGCTGCTTTATAAGGCTCARGCAATCCCGTGCATGTTCGAAGCAGCTGAGATGATTCATGACATGAGAGTGGGCTGGCCAGAGTGTGTATTGCTGTGGGGGACTTCAAGTGGTGACACTCTGTGACTGCTTAAAATGAGAGAATACAGTGGTAGTGTAAATGGTCTTCAGCCTTTGGCAGCAGCTTTCAAGAAGGTGCCCCTGCAGTTCCAAGATTTAAAACCTTAGATTCTGATTAACACCCGTACGATCAGGAGAAACTGTAAGATCTGCGGTTTTTAGGTGGAAGGCTAATCATGGGAAAAACTTTTCCTTGGTCAACACTGTCRTTTTTCTTCTTACCAATATGTGCCGGAACACTTTAAATCAATTAAATACATCGCTGAGAAGTAAAATGGCAAAAATTATATACACTGCCACTCTCTCCTATTATGGACACTTGATTTAACTATTGGAATATAGGAACATTAAGTCAAAACTAAGTTAATGTTGAAATGTATTTAACCAGTACAAGTTTTATCTTTTTCTTTCAAGACATGTAAATAGTTTGCATACTGAAATGCAGATTTTCTGATTACAAATACAGTAATAGAAAATAAATCTATTAATAGCTGCTTCTCCCCTTTCAGGGCAGATATAATTGAAATGGGAGAGGAAAAAAGCTAAATAATGACTCTTCAGCAATGACAGTTCAGTAAGAAAGTTTCTATTATGTTAAATTCAAAATACTCCAAATTAATAAAAATTAATGGTCTGGCGTCATCATTAACAATAGCCCATCTTCAACAAACTTTTTTTGTCTAATTTTAATTTTTAATAAATTTATTTTAATATAGTACTTGATTGAGAATTAATCATTGGACTCAAAAGAATAGCTTTTATCCTGTACAGCTTAACAGGCTGTGCTTGGGAAAGTGACATCAGCTAAATAACTATCCACAGTACACAATAGAAGTGAACAAGATATTTTAATCACTAAATGTAAACACAATTCCAGTATTTTGCATAGAAAATAACTTCAACTCAGTTTACCTCAAATCTTGGTTATTAATTCATTGAAATGAATATTCAAAGTGTGTCTAGGTAAAAAAAAATGTCAAAATCACATGCCTGGATTTTAAGAAAAAATATATTGAAGGGAAGATTGAGTTGTCTAATGTCRAGAGCAATAAAGTCAAGAAATACAGATTTAGGATCACTTGAGCTGAATTTATTGTAGTGCAGAAATGAACCGTTATATTTTAATGCTGTTGACATCAGATTAATTTATTTGGTTCTTGTCTAGATATTCCTTACYCTTCTCTAAAAGCAATTGCTTCTTTACCTCCTCATGGTGGGACTATCCTCAGGATATGGGACGAAATGTGTTGAATTGTATCCATGACTATGTGACGACATTACCATGTGGTGGTGGAAATGGCTCTAACCTCTGCCCCCACCCCTGCACTTCACTTAAGGATTCAGGAATCATATCTTCACAATTAAAGTAGCGCTAAGCTTATAGTTCTGAGTGTGCTGATTGGCATGCAGTATTTAATATTTGACCTGTTTAGATTTGGGGACTAAAGTAAACTCCAATAACATCTATCTTATTATAACAAAAGCATGTGTTTTGGTTTAGTTTCCCCAACCAAGCTGTCCTTCGGTCCACATCAAAGTGTTTCAGCAGATTGCTAGGAATGCCTCGGCCTCTCTGGAAAGTCTTGCTGATCCTAGAATCATAGAATTATAGAATCATTAAGGTTGGAAAAGACCTTTAAGATCATCGAGTCCAACCATCAGCCCAGTACCCATGCCCACTAAACCATGTCCCGAAGCGCCACATCCACACGTTTTTTGAACACCTCCAGGGATGGTGACTCCACCACTTCCCTGGGCAGCCTGTTCCAATGCTTGACAACCCTTTCAGTGAAGAGATTTTTCCTAATATCCAATCTAAACCTCCCCTGGTGCAACTTGAGGCCATTTCCTCTCGTCCTATCACTTGTTACTTGGGAGAAGAGACCGACACCCACCTCTCTACAGCCTCCTTTCAGGTAGTTAAGATCTTGGTGGTGAACTTACCCGAACTCTATTCAGGATGCTGCTGCACTAAGCAATTTGGCCATCGATTGGTCAGAGACAGAGTATCAAGCACAAAGTTTATAAACTTCCTTCAAATAATATTCTCTGTGACTTCGTGTTTTCTTATAAATGCCTTGCTCAGCTCATCATCTGCATGCTGGAATGAATGACTTGTTGTTTCTGGTGCCCACTAGTCCTAAAGAGTAGCCTGGAGACCCGTGACTTTGCAATCTGTTATGCAAACTGTCTGCTATTTCCAACCGAACTCAGAGGCAAAACAAACCCCAGGCAAAATGCAGCTAATGGCGTGACTTTAGAAATAATTTGCAGTGGTGACTGGTTTACTTTTAAAACGCCAGAGAGACTATTTTCCTGGTGGCCATCCTTCATAGATTCAGCCGGTTATTTTATGATAGCAGTTAAAGAAGAACCCCAGATGCTCTCTGACCCTTTTAGGTGGCTTATGGGTTTTTAATAGGACAGCTGAGAATTAAGTCCCCAGTAATCATCATAGGGACATTACGGAGTTAGCAGAGGTGTAACGCTTGGCRTACTTCAGAGAGATGACTGCATCTGTTCACAGAAAGCTCTTAGTGGTCACTGTAATTAGCTTCAATGGCTGAACTCTCTCTCAAGATGAATCCATTTTTTTCCAGGACTGTGGTTTATTTGAGCTTTACACAGGTTAAATCTAATAATCAGGTATCTTAAAAATGCACGCAGATGTAGAGAATGCAGGTTCTACTTACTTTATCATTCCTTCAGGCACTGTAGGGACAGGTACAAAGAGTGACTTTAATACTTCTCTCTCAGTAAACGTAAAAGTAAAGGCTGCTGTTACTCATGATGAAATCTTTACCTTCCCTTTGTTGTGTCTATCGAATTCACCTTCGTAATTTTAAACATGGAAGAACATTTGAGTTTGCTCACAGCTGATTGAAATACATGTGCAAAAAAGATTTCCCTGTGGTGCAACTGAGCTGATTAGCTTGATCTCTACTACTTTTTCTGTCCTGAAGTTACTGAGATGAGCAACATTTAGAAGAGATGTATGGTACATATTTATCTCACTCCTATGACAACAGATTTTGGTTTGGCTTTACAAAGCCAATCAAAGGATTTGCATGTCCTTTTAGTATTAAAACTTGTCTTTGTCTTTTCCTTCACCTTTGGTTAGAGAAACAGAGGTAAACTGTGTTTTGTTTCCTATAGTTCAGTTACTTCTAGATTAGACAGCCATGTAACTCAGTCTGCATGGTTTACCTTGGATCTCTCCAATGTCAGAATAGTCTCTAAATGTAGCAGTTTTGCAAGGGAGAGGTCTCAAATCCACATCAGCCTTGTGCTACAAAAGCTTCCTTGCATTTCTTGGGGGGGGTGGGGAAGAAGCTTCTGGACCATTCTGAGCCTTCCTTAAGTAAAGCTCTTACTCTGTTTGCAGCCTTTAAGGATTTATATTTTGTAGAATTAACATAGAATCATAGAATCATAGAATCATTAAGGTTGGAAAAGACCTCTAAGATCATTGAGTCCAACCATCAACCCAGTACCCATGCCCACTAAACCATGTCCCGAAACATCTCGCAGGTTGTTCCTGATAGAGGTCCTTAACCCTGAAGATTAGGTGGTTTCTGTTTTGGCTACAACAGTAGTGTGATTGCTACTGGTTCCGATGTTCAGAAATATTTACAAAGATCTCATTATCCTATTCGTAATGAAACGCATTTTTCCTTCTCCCCCGCCCCATAAATTTATACTGCAAGTTGAAGTAAGGTGCAACAATTCATATTAAAAAAAAAAAAACAAAACCAAAACAAAAAAAACCCAACCAACCAACCAACCAAACAAAAAACCCAACAATTGGGAGTACAGATAGTGCCTTGATGCTGCTCATGTAAATCCTAATGGTCTCCAGGTAGACTGAGGACTGTCAGACATGACTTGTAGGAGGCAAGAAGGACAATTCGCAAACTTGAATTAGAAAGACCTTACTTCCATTTTTGCCCTTTAGAAAAGGTCATTGGTCTCATGATAACCTAGAAATCATTAAAACTATACTATTGAGCAAAAATCTCATTAAAATGCACCCTAACTCACGTTTTCTCAAGTGTATGGAATACGAAATGGCACAGGTAAATTATGGCCAGCCTTGACCAGATTTGGACAAAGTGAATCTTTGTCTCTCACAGCTCATCAACCTTCAACAACATCACAAATTGTACAGTGGCTATTAATTTAGCCTTTTAAAATGCTTAAAAAAAMCCTCCTTTAGTCACTGCATTACCACACACACCCCCTTGTGTTCTTTTCCAACCAAATTTTTGCATGTCTTTTCTCAGGTGGTGCTTATTTAAATTCACAAGGAAAATCTGTACTTTTGTGTTCATAGATGTGTGGAAACCATATGCTTATCACAATAAAAGGGGAAAGAGGAGGAAGGGAGAATATTGTCACTTTTTTTTTCTTCACCATTAACATCTTAAGTCCTTAGTAAATTTGCTGTCCTTTAATCACATCCTTAACAACGCATGATGAGCTATTAATTGTATATGCACTACATCACTTGCAAAATCCCCCTGTAATGTTTTAGTTTTCCCTTCTCTCAGATTATAGCAGCAAGAATTAATCTGGAAATGCTTTCTTTAGCTTTTTCCTAATTCTGATTAGGACTCCAAAGGTCATATCCCTAGACCAAAATGAAGTTGATTTTTCCCTTTAGTAATGGTAACTTCACTTTTAGCACGTGGCCTCACAAAGATGACAATTTTTTTCCATTTCCTCTTTCTTCTTTTTGTCCCCAGAAGTTTTTCTTTCTCTTCTGAAAACAGAAAGAAATTAATATAATAGCTGGCAAGGACTTATGTTTCTGTGCTTTTTCTTGGGATGTTCATATTCTGTTTATGGAGATTGTTTTTCTATAAGGATTGAGAGGATAACACATTATTAGACGTACTTGGTTTGCCTAACCTTATGGAGATGATGGCAATTTCATGTCAATAGAAACTACTGTTTAAAATAGCGGCTTTCTTGTTGCATCTTGGTTTGTTCCAAAGCAGGTTACCAACTGCAGGCTCCACTTTTTATTCCCAGTTTAGTAATATCCAGAGAAAGAGCTCAGTCAATTTGTAGGGGCCACTGTTACCTCCATATTTAATTGCCGTCTAATATTTAATTGATTTCTGATTTTCCCCTCAGACTGAACTAAAGTTTATTCTCTCTTTGAGCAGCTTCTGTACTGCATTTTCGATACCATATAGAGCAATGAAATTTTATTTTCTGCTTTGCTAAATGTGCTGCTTGACTTTTATCACAAAATTAATTCATCAGGAGCTTTTTCAGTACAGAAATCTACTATGTGTAAAAAGAAGGCTTGCCTGTGGTGTTGGTAGTTGTGGTGTTATATATCTCTAGATTCTGATGGAAAAACTACAAAAGAAGCAATAGGAAAAGCATAATGTTGCTACAACATTCTGATTTACTGATAGACAACCAGCAAAGGTTTTATATGAAAATTCATTTAATCTGCATCAGCAACATGTATGGATGGAAAGGATGTACTTTGTATGCTACTGAAAGTAAGTTCCTTGTAGTATATATTATTGCCTGCTGTGCCCATCAAATTGAATTAGCACTTAGTGATCTGGTGAAAAACGGTGCCTGGATCAATCGTTTTGGGAATGGTTATAGGAAAACTGATGTGTATTCTGTCCAACATCCAAAAATCAATGAGACGTAGCTGACTGTGCATATGTGTTGTCATCAAAGTAGCTCAAATTGAGATCCATGTTTAGTGTGCAATGAGAAGTCAGCACTTACAGGACAGTAACAGCTATTTTTAGCCGAGATTAGTTGTTTGCATACCTGCTTCAGCCATGTAAACAGATCAGCTGCTGCGCAGTAAGTGTCCTCTCAAAAATAAATAGTAATTACTAGTTTGTGTCAGTGATATCCCATGAGTTTTGGCAGAAAACTCATTCTCACAAGTACCGTTTGGCACACCCCAAGCTCTAAAACGGTCTTGAAACCTCTCAAGAAAAGAGAGAGAATTGAAGTGACAACACAAGAGACTCAATTTACAAAGAAATAGTAAAAGTAATGTTTGAAAATCAAGTCAAATATAGTTTTAGCTTCAATGAAATTCTGTGCATCCATCTTCTATAATGTTTCAGCCTCAAATGCTAAAATAATGATGTACAAAACACGGAAAAAAAAAAAAAAAATCACCACTTTTTCCCTGTATGTAACAGATGTTCATGCACAGATTTTGAAGAAAGAGCAAGATCTCTGGCATTATTTAGAGGAACAGAAAAGAGCATTCCAGAAATAGGAATTCCGCTTAATAGAAATTAGTCTGGGAATTTCTTAATTTTTGTTATCTTCCTATAAACTACATCCTATAAGCTACAGAAACTGTAAGATTCTCTCCCTCCATCAGGGAAGTTCGTCTTGCATGTTTAGTTTCCACAGCAAGCTCTCATACAGAGAACTTGTCTTAATGCACAGTTGTACAATTAACTTTGAGGGATAAGTATTCAAAAACTTCTACATTAGAGGAAGTTGGGAACTGAAATCGCTGAAGCAGATAGGTGTATTTGCCATATTTTTAAAACRTAAGGGAGTTTTTGCAGCTAGGTTTGCTAGGAGGTGTACACTCTTACTAGGCAACTAAACATATGAGTGTTACTGATATTCAGTACACAAGGCATTCCTTAGTTCTCCTTTTTCACTGATGAGCRAAATTGTCACCCAATTGGTTATGACTGAATGAGGAGATTGTGCATTGAGCAACTGCAAAAAGTAGCAAAGATTATTAGACCACTTTAACCAAACTCCATTTGTAAAAATCAATTCTATCTCAAGAAAAATATTTGTCACTTCTTATATTCCTGAAGGATTGATGCTTAATATCATAGAAAGCATCCAGCCCCTGGCTGGCGCTCAGAAAACACGCCACATTTGCTCTAAGCTGTTGTGCCATTATAATATTGCATGTAAACAGAAACAAATTATGCACATAAATTTCTTAGAGGTGAGAAATTATAACATGGGGTGATGACGACTTTGTTAATGTGTATCTATCTATTAGACATGTCAGAATACACTCACAAGTGATATCAGCAGGTGAAAAGATTTTGTGTACCTAAAATCCCAGACTGCTAAATCAGTCAGTACATGTTCTTTTCTAAGCTTGTTTCAGGTCCACTGTAAGAAAACTCTCCTCAGTTATACAACCTGTGGATAAAAATCGTGGCCTTGTTTATGGTTGCTATTCAGTATCTTTACCCTGTAGTAAATGCCAGGTAACTTAACTATATTTTTTTGTAGTTAAGGGGTGGGGTGTTAAAATATGCTTCTTGCATGATGATTGAAAAAGCAGTTAATTATGGAAGTCTGAATCTCCAGTGCTTTGAAACCAGTTGTTCCTGACTAAATGAGCACTAAAGTGTTATCAGAATTTTCAACCCCCTCCATGCTATTAAGTGACCAAACAGTGCAGATAATGCAGAACCCTGCCCTGTGCTTTTGTCCATTCACCTATAAAATAACCAGCAGAGTAATTATATATGTCCAGACTGAATGGCTCTCTCTAAAACAAGCAAACAAAAAACCTCTTAGGCAGCACACACAGTGCATTTCCCCTCTCTTTTGGCACCTGGGCTGAACGGCTCAGTAGTACTTTCCTCACGGACATTCTGAAAGAGGAAGGGAGTTTCTGGTTTGTTAAAAGGCAGTAGYAGAGGCAGACCCACCTTTGGACTGGCCCACCTTTTTCCCTTCGAAATATTTTTGATCTATCTCTAACCTCACCACCTGCACACTCTAAGCGCTCTGGATTACCCCAAGCCTCTCTTCCTCCACCTGTAGCAGCCAGCCTGGGTTTTTCTCCACTACCTATCTTTTCTGCCCACCGCCCTCCAAAATAAACCCCCTCCTCGTTTCCCAGGTACAGGCGGAGGTAACTCYGGCTTCCTCCACCGCTGCAGCTCAGGGCACATTCGCATCCTCCTCCTCCTCCCGTCAGCAGCTTCTCTCTGAGTCCCTGGAAGTCCCCTGCAGGCAAGGGTGCATCCCTTGCTGCCCCGGCCACACAGGGGGAAACGGGGCATCGGCCCCCTCTGCAGTGCTAGCACAGCCCCTGTGGCATGGCATGTCCTCCCAGCCTTCTGCAGCTCGCCCGTGGGCAGGGGGAAGGAGAAGGGGGGAGAGGGAACAGTCCTTTTTCGGCAGGCTCACCCTTGCCGTGTATAGCATGCCTCCAGCTCTTGCCTTGTTTTCCTCTCCCTGCCTGCCATCTCCTGTTCCCCCACAAACCCCTGGGTGGCAGGAAATCCAATTTTATTGCCAGGGGGGCGGGGGGAGAACTTTTGGGGTATATGGGGTAAAGGGAGCAGCAAAGAGAAGAGATAGAAAATCAAGTGGGGTAGAGAGAAAGGCTAGGCATACCTGGGGTGAGGAGCTTTTTGTGGTTCTCTTSGGGGGGAAAACTGCTGATGTAGTCAACAACTATAACAGTGTTTTTCTACCGTAGGTAAGTTAAATGTATTTAATTGTGAAGCACTTTATAGCCATTTGTGTATAGTATATTTGAACTGCAAAGTGCTGTTATACTTGGCGATGATATAAAAGTAAATCCTAACTTTTTTTAATCCAGTAAAACAGCTTGAGCTATTATATCAGTCATTATGGACCCCAGCAGAGGTGTACGAATCTCATTAAGAATGTAAATGTCAGGTAGGACACTTAAAAACCTCATTATGGGGRAGAACCCAAGTATCAAAAGTGACATAAATTGCTGGCCAACCTGAATATTGCAGAAGAGAAATCCTGTGGAGCTCTGTAATGTGGTTTAATAGGAATGACAATTACTACCAGCTTTATCTTGATATAATGAAGAATAAATGCACAGATAACTAGACTTGTGCTTTACTGACTGACTAAAAAGAAAGTAATGTAGAGAAAGGTAATAAGTCTCTTTAAATATTGAATAAAGCTCTTAGGGCAATAAAAACACTTTGTAGGAGTTTTGTGCACTTTAATACTATATCTGTTAATAGTAATGCTACAGAGTGACATATGGCATAAAATTACACAGATATGTCTATTTCGGATTGGAAACTTAGGCTTACTCAGCAAAAATTACTTTCCTAATATAAACCTAGCTATTAMTGTTGTTGGCCTCCATATTTGGTTGTCTAACACTTCCCATGCCTTGCTTTGTGATGGAGAAGCCAGGCTCTACCTGGCAAGAGCGTGAAGAAATGCCTGGTAAGAGGATTAACCCCTGTAACTGCGCAGAGAGTTGGGATAGGACCATTGCACATCTTTAAGTGATTTCAAAGCTGAATTGGAAGAAATGAAATGGTAATGTTTGAAGATAAACACTTGTGATCTGCTGCTGTAGTGATGAAATTTGRGTGGTCTGGCAGGGAGGAAGGATAACATTAGGAATTCTCAGAGGGAAGGAGAAGAACATAGACAAACTGCTTTTGACTGCTTTTTGCCTTTCAGTTGTGTCCTTGTTCAGTCTTCCTCTCCTTTCACACCTTTCCCCATTATCAAGGAAACTTTGGAGTACAGTACGATTGGCTGTTTGCTTTGATGTAAATAAATTTAAAAGGCACTTCTTGCAGGGAATCAGTTTTGATTATTTTGATTTGTCTTTAAATAAAGAAATTGATAGGGGTGTTATAGCGCACCCAGAACTCTGATTATGTTATAGAGGCTAATCAGAATACAGAGCTTTACGTACTCTATCGTATCGCGATTAGCCACATGGTGATTAGGAAGAGCCTAACCRGGTTCAAGAACCTGCCTAACAGAGGCATAAATATCCAGGAAGCAYCCATGCATGTTCAGCACCTGAGCTGTTCTATATAGTAGATGGCATGTATATTTTTGGTTTTAAATCAGTGACAAAAACACTGCCCAAACAAAGCATAGTACAGCACGTGTTTTTTCTTTTTGAGGAAAGACTGCAGAACCAACAGGAGATGCAAGTAATGAAGGTACTGGGATGAGTTTGTTATACCTATAAAGCATAAATTAGTYGGCCTTTAGCTTTAAATCTCCATTGGATTTGCTCATTCACTGCTGTCCATATAAAACCATCACACTGTTTAGCACAATTAGGCTTGATTGTTTAAACAGTCTGGATTGAARTAGCATTAATTAGCTATGTCATGCTATTACTCATTGTCCATAAACTTGCTGTTACCATTCAGATCATGCTTGAATTTACTGGCAGAGCAAAACCTGAAAAACATATCAGACAAAGTATACTTTATGGTGCTGTTTTAATTTTTGTTTATTCAGTTTTCTGAGGGAAGGCATACTGAAACACTAAGAAGAGCTTTTTAAATCTAAGATGGGGTAGGGAAGGAGAGAGAAGAGGGAGATAGGACCAAATCTTATTTGTTTTGGTTAATGTGTAGCTTTGCAACCAGGAAAGCTTTCTATTTTTCCCTGTTTAATAGCCCATATTAAAATTTCTAAATTGACTTCCTGGGTGCCCAGAGTTGGTCTTTGCCTTTTACAGAGATCCCAATCCAGCAATTTACAGGCACAAGATTTACTTTCCTTCTTACAGATGTTTTACTTTGCCTTGCTTTTCCATTTGCTTTTTTCTTTTTATCTCTTTTATAATGAGCACATGAACTCAAGAAACACAGAACAGCTTAAATTAAGATTTAACTAGTTCACTTAAAGTAATACAAAGTCAAGCACAGAGGAACAAGTAYGCCATGCTTATTGTGATTCAAGTGACTTTAAAAAACAAAGTTGAGCAAAAATGCCAGCGCTTATGTTCATTTACACAAACAAGTGCCTGTTTGTGTATAGTATGCATTTTTTTAATTTAAATAAGTCATTTTCTAGTTGTAAAAACCAGACATTATCAGATCCCTAATCTCATCCAATAGCAATAACTCTATGCTCTCTCCATACTCTGCTTTGTGCTTGGCTGGTGCACCAGCTTGCTCCTTTGGTGTGAGCAATTACTGTCATAAGGCATAAATCTGCTTCGTAAAGAAACAGTTTAAGCTCAGGATTCTGAATGCTGGGCCCTCTTAGCATAATGGTTTCTTAACATAACACTCTGAGAATTACCCATGTGGATCAGAAAGAAGTCTTGAGTGAAAAAGTTGTTCTGTCTTCCAGAGGAGTCTCTGATTGGTTTTGCACTGCTTAAGCATATAAACTGCTGTTATTTCATTCAGTACTAAAACTTGTACTGAGCTCATGTAAGAACTTCATTTAAAGACACCAAGAAGACAGGAAAGAATGAATGTCTGTCATTTAACAGACTGTCTTCTCCTCTCACACARTATTTTTATAAAAGAAAAAAATAAATCAATGGAGAGGCATAATGGCAAACAGTAACTCCTCCTTTAAGACATGAGTCTTCTGCGTTCGTTGGGAAAGCTTCCTTATGTAAGACATGTTGAYAAGTTTAAAGAATATGTTAACTTAAGCTAGAATCCTCTGGTCCTTCAGTGTGGACAAAAAAAAAAAGCAAAGCAACCCCACTCACAAAAAGTAGGCGTCATTAAGAAACTTCATCAGTCCCTATGTAGACAATGTAGTGAAGGCAAATGGGGTGTTTACTGCTCTATTTTCTTGTTAGGACTGTATGACGTGTAGATTTTTTTTTTGTATATAATTGTCATTATTGAATCCTGTGGAAATTTCCAGCTGATTGGATGTCATTGTCCTCAAATTCTAGTCCCAGTTTGATTTTTTGACTAGCTGATAAGCTTGGCAACCTGCACTGTCCTTCCCTAATCACAAAGCAGAAATATTGGCCTCTTAGAATTAATGCCTGATGATTCTACGATTAATGTAATCTTTATGCAGCAATTTCCACTGTTGTCCAATATCCAGGATGAATCTCTTCATATCAAATGTTGTAAGAAATTGTAACTTAGTCAAGAGCATGAGAAATACATCTAATCAGAACTTTCTGAATGTAAATCATATTCATGCAAYGCAGACAGATTTCCTTGGTAAAAGAAGTCAATAACACTTACTAGGAAAAACTCATTCTGTCGAACTTATAGTACTTTTAATGTGCTCAAATTTTGTTGGGTGCTCTTAGACTGTCTTTTTAATTTAGATTTCCAGACACAGCTAAACCACATCCTGGATGCAAACCATACCACAACTATATGTAATTTTGATCCAGAAAAATTACTCACAACCATCAAGGGCTACATGGGTATCTTTTTTTAATTTCCTTTCAATACTGTCGACATCCAAGCAAGTCTCAGCAAATGTGGTTTAGTCAATAATTTCTACTGGCATTACTACYACGACTTAAAAGAGAGAGAGAGAGTGAGTCACCTACCAGACATAATAACTGTATTAGGAAGGATGCTATTTGTCACAGTGATGTTGTCTGCCTGCACAGCAGGAGGTGAGAAGGCAGCTTGCCTGACTTTGTGATTTTTTTTTTTTTCCCTTTCTCTKATTTGGCTAAATCTAGTTCCACTGAAGCCAGTGGAAATACTTTGCTCATCTCACATAGCCTTGGCTCATATAACCTTTCATGAATGTCTATTTTATTTCTGTAKCTGAGACTGTATCTTGAGACTTCATTCAGGAATCCCAGCAAATATTGCAAAATCCCTAGCATTTACACCAATTCGTAAAGGAAACCCTCCATCATTTCAAAAACCTACAAAGCCTGTAATTAGTATCTGAATAACACAAAGCAAATGTGTCAGGAGAATCCGGATCAGGACAAGACTCGAAAATTTTAAGTCTGTGGTAAGGCTGAAAGCAAGAATGTATTATTTCTTTCCGTACCTTCAACAGTTGCCCCTGCTGGCTTGGCATGGATGAGTTRCTGCAGGCCGGCATATAAATCCAAACTTTGTCTCACTGGGAGTTAACTTTTTGTATTTCTAGTATATTTTTAAATTAGAATTCTGAACGGCGTTCAAAGTTTTTTCTCCTGTYTGTGTTTTTATAGTSTAAATCAATTACAAGAAAAAAAMCCAAACGCTTGCTTTGGTGAATCATAATCTGTTTTATCACCTAGACTTTGGTGGTGGAATATAGGATGGAATGAGATATACAATTTTTCTACAGCTGAATGTCTGTAAGATGGAGACCTTCCTGCCTCAAGGTCTCAGCATTAGCTAAAGAAAATTTCCTTTAAAGTAACACATGAGTTGGAGCAGTATAAACAGTAAGACTGCCAATTCATTGCTATAGACTTCTGTCAGGAATCTGAGTGAACTTGGTACTTGATTTTGACATGCATGTTTATTTTAYACCACAAGGTTTGCTTTTTCCAATCATACTTCTCCTCGGGGTTTATTTAGTTTTGCCAATACTAACAAAACTATTTGTGTGGTACCTGCTGGATTATTATCAAAGACATCTAGCAAGTCATTCTACACTCTCTTCTTAACGTCTTTTTAACTCAACTACATAAACAGTTAACTTAGTCCTTAAGTAACTGCCTTCCAAATCCCAAGTCACTTAAGCATTCTCTGATTATGTATTTACTGGATGTCACTTGTTAAATTTTGTTTTTKCAACATTATCAGAGTGAAATGCTCTGGCTATCAGAACATACCAGCGGTGTTTCATATACTGCAGTCATCCCATGCTTGTCTGGGCCTCTTATCCTTCTTGTACTGCTTTTCCTTGTCAAAATGGTGGTTGAAGAYAGAGTAATTGTCTAAACACTTCATTTGGTGTTTGCTTTTTTGCTGCCCTTTTTTTGTGTGTGTGTGTGATTGGCCACTAACTTTAACATCTCAGGACTCCTGAGATGGACAAACAGAATGTTTTTTTCAGCTTAATAAACTAGAAAGACTAGTTCAGTGCTTAACAAGCAAGAAAATCAATGTCTATTCGCATGCTCTTTCTGTTTTAGGATACTCTAAATTTACCAGATCTCCAGAGTTMTCTCATTTTGAGCTTAAAATGCTTAAGTTTATACCATCTCTGCTTTATTTTCTGCTGGCTATCATTGATCAGTGATGAGAATTCCTACAGACCCTTGTATATTTTAGCATTTTTTTGTCATGACTATTATTATGCRTTGTGTTTTCCAGGGACAAATTTCACATGGGATTGGTGAATCAATGTTTTCTGCCAAATTTCGTGAGTGTTTGGCAAAGTGACAGTATTAATTGAAAAAACCTGCTGGCGGTTCAAGCATGCTAATGTAAACAGGGGCACTTTTTGTTTCCAGCAGTATACTTTAGCCTACTTAGTGGTGTGATTTTAGTTCCTAGTCATATGAAAGCTCTCATGCTAAATGGCAGGTAGGTCTTCCTTCAGGAAGAATATTCCCATTCCAGACGAAAACAGATTACGTTAGCTGACATTGTCCCCCTTCGCGAGAAGACTGGTGTTGATTTCGCGATTTGGGAGGGATCTGAGAGAAAGTAGAGTAGGTAAGTTTTCCCTTGAGGTGGTCATCTACCAGGAAAATGAAGTAGGTGAGGAGATGCATAATTTTCCATCACCAGACTTAAATAAATCTTCCGTATTGATGTTTCTGCATCATCTGCCTAGAGGATAAGCACAGGCCTATTTTAGCCTGAAGTGATTTATAAGATGTATGATACCAAATTGTTGGTGAAATTCACTTGAGTGGGTACAACTGCAGTCTCCTTTTAAGTTGATAAGCAGGCTTCTATTCTGCTATAAAGGTGTGTTGTTATTTTCTAGCGGATAGAATTTTTAAATTCAGGTTAGAAAACAATAGAAGAACATTTGTTGTCAGGACCTATGACCACCAGTTATATAATAAGAGGATTTAATTGAGAGCCTGCATAAAGACTGTTGTATCTCACTTGTTACAAGGGCAAATTCTTATCTGCTAGGATCTGCTGTGCTTGCTGGGACAGATGTTGATGTGCAGCTGCAATGTAGTTCTCCTTCCCCCTGCAGTTCTAGGGAGAAAGAATCACAACCGCGAGGAGCCCAGGGCTCTGCCCATTTGCCTACTTTGGCATCRTTAGCCTCCAGGCCCTGATGCTTGTACTCTGCTCTCCAGCTGCGTACGCTTTTTTACAGGCGAGGAGGCAACATTTAGAGCCAAGCAACCTGGCCAGGATATTTTAATATTTAGCACTGAAAAGCTATTTCTAGTTCAGAGCGGGATTCTAATTTAAAGTAGCCCTGCTGGTTTTGACGGGACAGGGAAAACACTTAAGCCCTGCTTTAATCCAGTTAGTCAGTCCAGATATCAATAAGAAGGTTCCAGCCAGGACTCAGGATAATTAGGCCATGTATTTATATGGTGCTTTTTTCTCTTGCTAATACCTGAGCTAGATGTCTTCAATTTATCCTGGGTAAGGATACATTTGCTGTAGTCATGCTTCTGACTGCGGTGTAGACATAGCCTATGACTCTTATTTCTCAAGGGGAATAGGCAAGTTTTCCTGGCATAAATAGAAAAAACTAATGACTGCATCTACTTTTCTTCATTATCTTCATCATTTTGCTGCTGCTGTTAGGCAACATGTCAGCATTTAGCCATAAACATCTCTGCCACGTAAAAGATGTACGCTGACTTACAAACATCACGCTATATCGCAAGCACACATATGATTCCTGAGTGGTTTTTTTTTTTCCTTCATGACTGCAGGGTTATTTCTGTGGGTAAGATTACTTACTGGTCTGTATCCCTACTTTCTTCTGGTTTTGCTAATTGGCACTTGCTTTAGAAGTAAATCAAACTGCACAGATTTGTTTCGGATATAAACAGTATTTCTGGGAACAAAAGCTACTGTATGTGAATTTAAGTGCTCAAAAAGAGAAGCACAGAGTTCTTATTGTGACAATTTGATGGAAATTGATGTGAATCTATGAATTTTGCTAAGAAGGAAGAAGGCAACAAGGCTTGACTTGTTTGTGTAAAATCCCTGTTTGTGGATAAGTTTTCAAAAACTAATGAAAACTTGATCCTTTTTAATTAAGCTGCAACTTAGCAATTGAAAGAGAAAATGGCTTGGAATAAATTGATTAAAAATGTAGAAAGGGCTATTATGGAATTTTCCCTCAATTTAAATCCCGTGATGTATTTGAGTCAAATCATTATGTGCCACATTCACAATTTATACCAGCTGACTTTAAGTGTACTTCATTAGTGTAACGCCAGTGAGAATTTTCCACTTACTGAAAATCTAATGAATGCAGAAGATTTAACAAGCTTTTAATCCACATTTTAATCTAAAACATGAAGAACCAAAAATAACAATGAAGTTTTCACTTATAATGCAATTGATCATGTTAGTGATTCACATAGCCTAGAATCCCTATATCTTTTTTGAGATCTTAAGGACTGTTAAGCATAGGAAATTTATATATATAATGTATTCCTTGCAGTGTTTCTGATAAGAAACTCGACCCTGGTTCTGTTCATAGGCTATCTAGTTAGAACCTAACCATTAGTTATTACATTGCTACTGAAATCCATCTTAAAAACAACAATAAATTTTTATAAAATAAATTCTAGTGCTTCAATACATCAGCCCTTAAGATGAGTTTTGCATGATCTTGAATAAACTTCTGCTTTATAGAGGCAGTATKCTTATTTCATGCAATGCTAATAGTAAGGGKTTTTTTCTCTAAAATGTAAATGGATTCAGAGTTTTTGTTTTATTGCTGTCCCTGGTAATGACTTATTGTTTGTTTGTGGGAGGAGTGAAAGACTTCTTAAACTGAAATTCTTAAACTGAAAGTTTCTTTTTAGCATTTCTAGATAAATGGGCTGGTTCTGATCGCATACTTTTTATACTGGAGTGACTTCAATGCTGTTGCTATTGTTTTTATGTCATCCAAAGTCATGATCTGGCCCAGCGGGAAACTGGAGACCTAAAGTTCAAATAATGAGCATTAGTTGAACATTATTTGGGGATCAGTGATATTTCAGTCTAAGATTTTTAATCTTTTTATTCAATTAAATAAATTTTATTGAGAGCCACAATGAATACAGGAGTTGATAGTCCTGTTATGTTATGGGTCTGCATCCAGCCTTAAAGCCAAGTTTGAAATTACTTCCTGTCTGCAAGTTCTTTAGCAGTCAGACTGAGTTAAGCTGGTTGAATAAACCCACAAATGTCACTAAGTAATGATAGCTTACCACAATTGCTAAAAAATCCTAATATTGCCAAAAAGGAAAGTCATGTGCAATGGACACAGAAATCACAGAAATTAATGTACTCTTTGAAAAGCTTCTGAAGTTTCTTTGCAGCTCTGCCACTACAAATCCATGAATATGTAATCCGTTTTTTCATTAACATAACTCTTTATGTATTATAATGTCAAATGAGTGATAGAAGAGGATTCAACATAAGAGTTTTAAGCATTTTGTAAGGAGAGTGATTTAAAAAGGGTTGATTTGCTGACAGAGACAGGAATCTCAGTCTACATTCTATGCTCCATTAATGACTCTATCTTAGACAGTATAAAAATATAAATATAGTGACAGGGAGAGCCAAATGTGGGATTTTTGTTCCATGAAGGAATATTGAGAGGTTTCAATTGTTTTTTGTCATAAGCTAGGTTAAAATGTTAAAATGTTGAAATTTTGAAATTTTAACTATGTTTGTAGAATATTGTATTTATTTCCAAATTGTAATGTTATCGATTATATGTATACTTTCAAAAGCAATTAGATTTTTAGGGAATCAATGGCAAATCACACTGGTCTAGCATTGCCTGAGAAGCACTATGCAATTACATCTGGATTTCAGGTGCTGCTCCAGAAGGGTGGAGKCCCTCAACCATGCAGGCTGTCCCAATATGCATGTCTTACCCACCTTAGAGTATCTAAAATAATATTACATGCAAATGTTTAGGCAGCTGAATACCATTGTTATAATCATATGTATAACATACTTAATATTTCTATTGCTTTGTTTTTATATCTTGTGGAAAGAATAAATTTTTAAGTTATAAAATTAATTCTATGAAGAACTTAATCAAGTAGAGCATTTGATTATTTAATTCACAGTTGCTTTCACTTAGAACAGTTTGCTGTAGGAGATTTTTTTAATCTTTACTAGCTTTTTGTAGTGCCTTAGATACTTCAAATGACAGGCAGTAGATATCACTCACTTAGGTAGTTTAAATTGCTGGGAATCTTAATACAAGTAGTAGTTCAAGAAACAAAATTCAATCACAACAAATTGAGTGAAACTCAAATGTTTGCAGACAAAATTTTTAGCACTGTACAAATGATACTATGCAATGAGCATGTAAGACACACAGATGCTTTGTTTCATATAGGTAGGATAATGAGGATGCTTATGAAGAAAACTAACACTGAAACRAAATTTAGGAAAAAAATGAAAATACAATATGTGGAAAAGATCTAATAGAGCTCTCCGGTCCTACAAAAAAGCAAGTACAATAAACATATATTTGAACATTTGCGTGACTTCCATCAATATGCTGTTGGGCTGACARAGAAAGGGTTACAAGAGCTTGCCATAGAAGGTCGATTTTATGCCCTTTGCCTTGGCAATGGTTAAGGAGAAGATATGGAGTTAGACCTAATGGCTGTGAACATATGTTACTGGCAATATGAAAACAGAGAGGCAAGTTATATGAGTCAAAAACCTCTTATGGAGCCAGGGAGCATGTTAAGCCGTATACCATGGTCATGGAGCCCCACAGCCATGTGGGCAATGGGCGCCTCAAAGGAGCTGTAAACATAAGCTGAGACCTCAGAAAAATGTTTTCTACTGCCTGGTGTTGTAAGAAAAATCTGGAAAGCTAGAGGAGAATACAGCGTTACTCTGGCAGCCTGCTGCTGTGCCTGGGAGTGGTGGCTTCAGACATGCTTGTGTGTGTGGAATCACCCTTCCACCTTTTCATGATCTACAAAGGCTTTCTGTCCGTGTTGGCCTGTTGCAAGGTACAGCTAATACACCCGCTCCCTGTGGTCCTGTGCCAAGCAGTTCATATTGCCTCAGCCTTTGGTGACTTCTGCGATTTGGGTCCARTCCCCCCCTCTGTGGTGACTTGCATATGATACGGGGACAACCCAAGACAGTACCAATAGTTTACCTCAGAGAAACGTCATAACATTCAGCATCTACTGTAGATTACACGTGTAGACTTATCTGATTAGAGAAGTTTGCCCTGAAGCTTTTAATTTTTGAAGCATTTTAGAAGCCTTAGGTGAGGTTACCCTCCACCTTTTATACTGGAAGAGACTGCCTGGCTGGTTCTGTATCATAAGTGATATAATATGTCCTACTGCAACAAGAACAAAAAGGCAAAGGGAAGAAAAGAAGAGCCTATTCAGAGATTAATTCACATGAGGAAAACCAATATTTTATCATAGGAAGGAGAAAACCAAGAACTGGTTCTCCAGCACAAGGAAGAGGAATGTTGAAAGGAGAAGGTGCACCAGCACAGAGTCATGTCCTACTTCTTAAAATTACTGACACTAGTTCCCCCAATTTTCATAGCTAAAGCATTAAAATTAGAGTGTAGTAAAGGCAGAGAAAGTAAATGTGTGGGTATATATAATTGCTGTACTTAATCTTTCACGTGGAGAACACAATAGGGAGAATACATTGTGAAAAGATCTTTGTCGAGCATTACTGACAGAAGCTGTAGCAGAGAAAGCCAATAAACTTAACATGCAAATAGTGACTCCCATGAATCAGCCCAGTCTCCTGTTTGTCAGTGTAGGAGAAATACAGTATGGTAGACATAGGAAATCAATGCAACTGCCACACTTTAAATACTCTGAGCTTCTAAAGGTCAGATCAGCCTGGCTATTCTGGATTCACTCCATTTACAGTCACCTTTCTCCCTCTGCTGAGTTTGTCTTAAAAAAAAGAAAACAATTCCTTAAGCTTATGTGTTTTTTGTCCCTCCCTCARCTTCCATAATGCTGCTGCCCATGGCAGCTGAGTAAATAACTTTTGTCAGAAATATGTGATGCAATCTTTTTTTTTTTTTTCTTAAGAAATCTCATACTTGAGGAATTTCTGGGAAAGTATGCCAAAGGGCCATCTTTTTGTTGGACGTTTGTACAGCACCTGCTACTGCATCTGTGCATCCCGTGCAGAGGGGACGCACAGATATCTAGATACGCATGCTTGATAATATGGCTATATTAATAATAGAGAAGCAGAACTGAGTTGGCAGTTGGATTTAAGTGGTAATCATCATTAGAGGTCCAGCCTAGCAACTCTGCTTAATTTCTGAGGGAAGCACTTGTGTGTGAGTCAGGCCAGGATCAGGCAGTTGGTGAAAGGAAGATTGGGAGCATCTTAATGTTTGTACAAGGATGGCCTTGACAAGCATGAAAAGAGAAATCTTAGTATGGACAAGGGTGTCTAGACAGGAAAATCATGCTGCACTAGAAAAGAGAGCATAAGAAATGTGGTGTTAACTTCCAGTTCACATATGAAACTCTGATTTCATAAYGTAGAATTGCAGAAGTGTTGGCTGGAGGGGACCTATGAAGGTCCAACCATGTGCTCAATGCAGGACTGTCACCAATGGTGGATTAGCTCAGCTGTGGCTTTGTCTAGCTGAGCCTCAAAAACATCTAAGAATGGARATTCCAACATCCCTCTGGGCAGAAAAATAAGAAAAAAAGTGCCCCATAAATCAAACTGAAGCCAGGTGATGAGTTGCTTCTGATTAGTCATTTCTTTGCACAGAGCTGAAAGAACACGTGCAATTACAAGTGAGGATTTGGTTATTCTGTTTGTTTTAATTTTCACAGATACGTGGAGATCCATAATATGTTGCTGAAGAGATGCATTATTTTTGACACAACCGTGTTTGTTTACTAGCAGCTGGGTGATTAATGTATAGCAGTAGAAGGCATTGCCAATAAGCCATAGGTACAACTTGGATGAGCAGGTGAAAGTTTGATAGAGAGCAATCCTTTATGCATTAAACTACCATTTGTCAAAAGGGGCTATATTCATATATTGTTATGGGCTGCACAGAATAGACGTCAATAGATAGATGAGAAATATGACCGTTTCCTCAACAAATGTGACTTTACTTGTACCTTTCAGCTGGACAACAGACTGATCTGAAGGAGCCGTGTATGGAGGGTGTGCAGTGATCCATGTTGCAGGCACTGTTGGATCACTTTCCTCTTTTGCAGTAGTGACAGTTAGCTGGGTGGGTGAGYGTGTGGTGTTAGTGTAGCACAAAGATTTTAATGATTTATGCTGCTGGGAAAAAGCAAAATGTGTTGTTTTTTTCCCCCCACCTGGTGCAAAATATATGCAATATATGAGTACCTCTACAGAAATTCTGGAGTTTCCTGAAGACTTAGGAGGTAAAAGCAACCTTTAAAAATGTGGTTGTGGGGGATAGTATAGGAACATGTATGCTGCAATGTCATATAGCAAATATTTTTCAATCATATGATTACTTTTTTCTTTTTGGCCTGAGACCTTGTTTCTACTTGCTGTTTCTGAATGCTGTGAAATTCTGGTTGCACAACAATACAGTTAATTTAAATGACCRTTAATAGTATTTCTACATAGCTCGCTATGGGTTTTAAGACCTACATGGATGATAATTACTAATTTCACAWCTCTCTTATGAGATGTGTGCAATAAAAAGATTAATCCATAGTGCTTCAGTTATGAGAGTAAACCAGAGTACATTATCGAAGCAAATTGATAAAGCTGAGGTTTCCTGATGTAGTACTGGCGTAGTACTTTGTCTTGCTTTACATTTGTAAACTAGGAAAAAYACTTAGGTACGTATTCTGATGTTAACTGGAACGGAGATCATCTAGTTTCCATAAGATTAGACAGATACATAGAGCAGAATGAGACCAAATTGTCACCAGGGAATTCAAATTCAGAACTTGGGGCTTCTGTACCATCACATCTTGCAAACACTGCTTAGCAAACCACAGTARTATTTAGTAGCATGCACCCTAACCAATCTTGCTAGGTTTTGGATAAAATAATTACTACAGAGCTATTTGTATGTTTTCTCACATATCTAAGGTTGTCAGTACTCTCAAGCTGATTGCAGGAGGCCAGGAGAATTACTGAGTTTTTGATGCTATATCAGTAACAAATGCCACTTTAAAGAAACAAAACAAAACTAACAACAAAAAMCCCTTTGGTCCATGGTAGACAGAAAATGTTAATTCTGGTTTCTTTAATATTTCCATGATGTTTGTGAGTATTGCAGGACATATAAAAATGTGAATACTCTGCGTCCTATTGCCTTGCAATAGTCAAGTGATACTATCCTCAGCCTAAAGATGGAAACTGAGATAAAGCACAGAAGCTGCTAGTTTGAACTATATTTGCTTTTTTAGAGTAGTGTTTTCAAACATTCAAATCATACGCATGCTTTGGAATTCCATTTTCAGTATTTTTGAAGTTCCCTATTTCCAGTCCAAGTTATCCTCTGGTGCCTCCAAAAACAAGAGTAGTTCTGTAAGTCTGAGGGTATTCCCACACCCTTGATTGCTTTTAGCAGTCTTTAGCTTTCTGACTGAGATTTTAAATTCAGAACTATTTTTAAAAAATCTATTTTACACAGTTAAAGCTGGGGTCAATTTTACAGAACTGCTACTCTAGACTAGTTTGGAAGTTGTAATCTACAGGTGAAGTGATATTCCCAAGTTGCTTCATATTTGTCTTTGGTAATGGGATTTTATAAAGATGAATACTTAGAGCTCTGCTCTGTATTTGCTCCAGGTTGGACGAAAAATCTCTCATGAAAGGAACTGGGTCTGCTTGTGTTTTGTTGGGACAAAGAATGCATGTTTTTGCTTGATCTGGTTGTACTTAAGTTCATTAAGTCTAAAAAAAAATCTGGCAAACACAGAGTCGTGTAGTTTTGTTTGTTTATTTGTCTTTTGCCCAAAAATGCCTGTAGCAGGAGTTTATGTCCATCTGCAGCTGTCTCAAAACTGGGTTTTCTCTTGTAAAGTGTGCAGAAGTTATGCTTTTTCTTCCTTGATTTTTGTTCTTAAGATTTTACAACATTCTTTCTGGTTGAATAGCTGAATAGCAAAGCAGAAAGTCAGCCATTTATAGCATGTAATTAAGCTCTTTATATGCTGAACATTTGTCATSAGTATAGGAAAAAATGTTTGCTTCTCTTGTATAGTGTTCTGACAGTAAATACYGTGAATACATTTTTTTTCATTGTTACAGGTGGATTTTTAAGAAACYAACATTTTAAACAGAGCTTTGCTTTTCTTCGCAAAGAAAACAGCTGAAGTATAATAGAAGAGGCTGCAAATTAGAAGTGATCTCTAATGCAAGGAACATAACAAAAATCACACTTCCGCTGCACATCTTCACAGAAAGCTGCGTGTTACATTTTAGGACAATCAGTGCAAATCAAGTACCGTGCACCATGCTGAGCTTGGAATCGGCCTTCAACATGCAACCCTCAGGACAGAAGTAGGTGGTACTGGTGGGGATGAAAACTGGTTTGGATGAAAACTATGAAAAGTAGAAAAATAGATCTTCTAACAACAAAATCACACCTGGTGTTAAAGCCTAGTCCATCATTAAGCAATGATTATTGCCTGCTGTGTATAAAAATAGCCAACACAAATAGCACAGCTTAGCAGTGCTAATTTAATAGTTGAATGTGCTTATGAGTGTTCAGTGGAGCAGAGCGAATAATCTGGCAGGAGTAGTATGTTGAATGATTTTAGTCCCTCTTTTCTACTTATGGAATAACCACAAAGAGATCACAATTTCCTTGAGTTCATCTCTTCAAATATTTTTTATTAATAGCTTTTCCCAGATACAATTTACTGAGTTGATTGATCATGAATATTCTGAATTTAAATGATAGTGCATACTTGTAGTTAATCAGATAAGTCACATTTTATCATTCTTGTTAACCGACTGGGTTGAGTACACAACAGCTTTCAGGGAGCTCAACCCAGGCATATGTAAAAGGAAGCAAGTGTACCAAAGCACATGTATGACTGAAGTATGATGTTTCCCAAAACACATTTGCATTATTTATCTTCAGTATAGGTAGAACAGAATCTTCACTGCACGTATTAACTCTAGAGTAGAACAGGACTTGTAACTGCACTTAATGAAACGTTACATTCYACTACTGCAGATGTGTATTTTAGTGGGTAATGTGCGCGCTACGTTTCACTCACAGGGTAAGGTGAAATAAGACTTATCCATTTGCTTTCCAACATAGGAAGGAAAAGTCACATTGGAAAGGCATAGAAGACAAAATTTAAATATTGTCTCTTTAAATGGAATGTGAAATTCACGCACCGGCTGATAGCCTGCGCGCCCTATGATGAGTCGCAAGTGAGAGAATAGGACGATGCAGTGCCACCAGGCAGGGCTGCAACGGGCTGGGATTCRCTTCAGAGAGCGGTAAGTCAGCAGGGAACGTTGTGCGGTTAACAGGGGTGAGCACAATGGCGAGTACCCTGTGCAGAAAAAGAGGCCTGCTGGTAGGTTAGGAGGGCCCCATGCCAGATGACAGTGCATCTATATGGTTCCACTCTCTTCATTTCTTCTGCTTTAACTTCGGGTACGTTGTCCCACCTCCAGGTACACCCTTCACAAAGCTTTATAAAAGCTAACACATTTGGACTTGGTGAGCAGCTCAGCTTGTGCTTCATAATATGTGCTTCATATTGTGAATTTGCGTTTTGCATAGACCTACAGGCACCTGGTCCCATCTGGATTTTTGGATGCAATGGTAATCAGCTGATGCTATAGCCACCAAAATGCAGCATAGGTTGGGTCTTTACAGATCACTCTTATGCACGTATTTGATTTACGTATGATGTGCATTACGGAAGAGCAAGGCTATTTTTATTTTTTTTCTCAGTCCTTGAGCCAATGGGGAAACCTGGGAGGTGTTTTCCTGTTGAAAATCCACTGTACCTCAGTTACATTTAACTTGCACATAATTACTGCTAAATTTTATCACTTGTACCTGCTACTTCTATGCCCAGCAGATGCTCAAGAATCTTTTCTGTAATGAGAATAAAACAAAATGATGGATACATCAATGTTTTCTTCTTTGTTTAAAGGGGCAAATCTCCAAGCTCTTGATCCCAGTTTTACCTGGATTACTTAAAATCTCAAAACAACCATTACTGCATTGAATGTTTCTGTTGTATGGTCTGACTTCTGCTGGAGCAATAGTGCAAACAGTTAACAAATGCACTGTTATGTATATGTTAGCCTGTGGTCACGTTTTYACCTGAGGCCATTGGAAGAAAGTATGAAACAAAAAGTGAAAATAATCTTGAAACATAGCTAGTATTGATTGTCTTATTTAATGTTTTTCCAATTCTTTCTACCTCTGGAAGTTGCTGAGAATTTATCCTTATAAAAGGCAGGGGGCAAATTAACAGTAATGGAGAAATAATATATTAAAAGGATGCTTGAAAGAAGAAACTATCAGACTTGTTATGATATTTACAAAAACAAATCTAGAGCATCACTATAGACCTCTGTTTTGGCACATAAGGATTGTTTTAATTCAGCTTTCCAGTCTCTTCCTGAGATCTTTAGGTAGTTATTCAGCTATAGGAATTCAAGGTTTCTTTCAAAAGGCCAGGAAGGGGGAACAGAAGCCAGGAACCTCCTAATACATTAGAAATGGATGGTGCTGATTTTATAGGTACTAGAGGTGGAAGGTACTGTCTGCTCTCATGCAGGGCATAACTCTGCTCCGTTTAAACTCTTTGACTTGCTAGGCTGATTAGATRTGGGATGTGGTTCTGCAGTGACTAGAATGAGACTTGAACCTGTAACTGTGTAATATTTAAACACACATTTATAAAACTGAGAATACTCATTCTGAAATCAAGTTAAACACCTTTTTCTGAGAGCATTTCTTTACTGACAGTGTTCACTTATGCTTTCCTCCACTTGCATCCCCTTCCCCCTTTTAAAAAAATAAATAAAATCCTGCAAAATAATTTTTCCCAGCCAGATGCATTTGCTGATCCAATTTGCTGCAGAGGGAACTACGTTAGCCCAGCGGGAAGAACAAGCATGAGATGATGCTTCAGCTGGTTTAAAGTTACTTGCACAGCCCTTCTCCCAAATGTATGAAACCACAACTCTAGCACCTTTTGACACAAGGTAGCATAAGAAAGAGTACAATCAAATGAATGGCTCCTTTTGTCAGGAGAAGTAGGAGAAAAAGGGAATTTTTATGCTGAGAGGTGCTAAGCAGTTTCAGCATTTGGTGACTCACTGACAAATACCTGTGTTCCATGCTGCCTAATCCCAGGTTGCATTTATTTGCAGATTTAAGTTTGAATTTAACATTCATTTCATTGCAGACTGAAAACAAACATTGAAATTTGCCGCAAAATAGAACTTCAGTTCCAGTTATGGCAAGTGAGTCTTTAAAACACGTCTAAATAGGACCCTCATTGGCTGGACGTGTAGTACTTCAACTTTCTCTTGTTTATTTGGACATTTGATAAGGTTTTCAAAATGTGGATAACAAGGCATAGACACAGCTGACTTTGCTGTAGCAGAAATAAAATGAAGGAATCTTGAAGCTGATCTCTATCAAACAAAGGTACTATTTCACTTAAATAGCAATACCCTGAATTAGMTAATAATAGCCAGAATTACTGTATGGTTTAAAATACATCCATAAGTGTAGGAAAGCCTCTGTCTCAGTGAGCTCAGTGATACGCACGCATCATCTTTTCTCAGATGTCCTCCAGTCATTAACTCCCAGCTGGTCTCCTTCAGCCAAAGCTGGTGTAAACTTTGGGAGTGAACTGAAAAATCCTCTCTCCATTCCTATCCACCGTAACTGGAAAAGATTAAAAACTGTTGATTCAGAGGATGCTAGAAAGCTCACTCTCTCGTTTATCCCCAAGGGAGGAAAATGCTTTCTCAGGATGGGTGACAGATGATATTCTTTATTTCCTGGTCTTGGAGAGACTTTTCGTTTATTTACATAGCTTTCCTTTAAAACAAAAACACATCTAGACGTAAGTAAGTGCCTTTTTAAGTGAGAGCGTTACGGAAGTAGATATTTGATACGACTGATCCAGCCAGGGTTTACAGTCCATTGTAATCTCCTGTTCCTTTCCTCCTACCAGTATCCCTGCATTGTGCATGCCACCTTTTCTCCCCTTTTTTCCCCTCAGTCTTCTCTCTTCCTTCTCCACTAGCCTCTCCTAAAATCTCCTCTACTTCACAGGTACTAAATAACTTTAAYTTTACTCAGAAAAGTCCCAGCCTGTATTTGTCTCAGCTTTGGCTCGGCTCTTTTACCTCACATTTGCCTTTGAATCYGTTGCATCTATTAAGGACCAGAAGAAACCTGCCTAATTTTCCTACCGCATCTGTTGGCCTTATAAAGATTTTTCTTCTATTTTCAAATCTATTGAACTACTGAATTTATCCACAGCAATTTGTATCTTATGCACTCTCCTTCCTCAGGAAGATAACATCAAGGTTAGAGACACATCTTTAAAACTTAATTACAAGTATCAGGAGGGAGATGGAGTGATCAAGCCTTCGAGTTTGCTGGGCCATAGGTAAAATGTGATATATGACAAACATTAAAACTGGAGATGATGCACGGTGCATTCAGGAAAATTTAAACACTGTAGGATGATGTATACACAAATGACTGTTTTCTAGAACCACTGTGGTGATTTATGAACTTAGTGATTTCTAAAATAAGGAATAAGAAGCTTTCATGGAAAGCTGTCTTTACTCCTCTAAAAAAGTGACTAGCTGACAAATGGAATAAGCYGGACAGGTCAGCTGTCACCACAGGCATGGGTTTACCCAAACTTTTGTTGTAGTAGACATTCAAAAAGCAAAACAAGAACCCCCTCAATATTCCCTTAGAGTGCTTTATGCCACACTAGTCACATCACTCCTGTTTAATTTTCCTGAACTAACTAAGAGCTCTTTGGTGAAATTCTAAAACAGTGCTTCATTATATTTTCTAATTATCTATGTAGATAGCTGTTGTTAATTTGGCTAAAACTGAATTTCGGTATGTGTGGAGGAATAACATTAATAGAAGAAAAATGAACTGKTTTTTTAAAAAAATGTATTATGTCTCTAGATTGGCTCAAATGAGACTTTTCTTAGAATTAGGGRAAAAAAAATCTGAAACAATAGAGTTTTGACTAGTTTTACTTGATCTGAAATTGTCGGTTCATCCTGCTTCATAGACTTTGTATAATTTGCCCTTGAGTGAAAGAACTTTCATTCTTGATAGAAACTAATTGTATGTGTGGTGTTCAAATTATAGTGCTAAAATGAAATTAGTACTGCACAGGAGGGGATAATACAAGGAAAAACATACTGTCTTAATGGGCTATAAACCTGAGTGAACCACTATTTTAAAACCAATGAGATAGCTGTAAAGTCATCTTTACTATCTATGATTTAAATATACTCCTGAAAGTTAAAATTTATACCTTAAATAAAAAGACTGTAGAGGCTGAAAAACTACACTCTGGTGCTGCGAGATGTCTTCCCCTGGGTCAGCAGCATCAGGCAATGTTCTTAGGCTGCTCAGGAACTGTAAAAGCTTCCTAGAAGAATTAGATAGGGGCACATGTACCTTGTGTCATGGCAATTGTCAGGTGCAGAAGGAYGCTGTAAGGTTCTGCATGTTTCAGTAACATGACAATAAGCCTTACAGAGTCCATGACAGTATGGATTACAGCTGAGATAAATTAAGTATTTTACCAAATTTTAGTGCCAAGGATTGACGTGTAAAGTTTTTAATATGTTCTTTGAAGGAAAGTCAGATTTCATTATATTAATATGAACCTTTGAGTTGTGCTCTTTTTTTAAGAGCACATGTTGTAAATTAGTGTGGTTTCCATCTTTGTTTTTTTACAGTACACTTCACTTTCACAGTGTACACAGTGATCTGATCTTAGCCTGTTTGCTCTGAAGATCATGTAAGTTTTGCCAATGACTTTGACAACGAAGAGCACTTTGCCCAGTAATTGCTTGCAATATGCAGATATAACGATCTGTAATAATACGTGCTGTATTTCAAAAATAGAAGGAACAAGAAATGTAAAGCCATAACACTGAAGAACTCTGGGGCTTCAGTTCTCATTTGCACTACACCCCCCTTTTATATTGGTTAGCTCTGTGAATGTAAAGCACTCTTGAAATGGTACAGTTATAAACTTGGGTCACTTCAAGGTTGCTTTACTCTAAAGAAGCCTTTGCATACCAGGGGACTAGGACCTAGGAATAACCGTCGCCCCATCCCTTCCTTAGTGTACCTATCTATAGATTTTTAGAATGTATTCCTTAGGCTCTGTGCATTTCAGGTAGTTGCACTTCCAGTTGTGGTGATCTCTTAAGTAATCTGATAGAAGAGGAAAGTACAAGAAAAATCTGTTTTAAATATATTTTTTAAATTTGGAAATAATTTAGGTATTGTCTTCAAACCCTCTTCTTCTGTAAATAACCAATATGATATTGAAGACTGTGTTACAGAAAAAGTGCTGGCTYTACAGCACAGAAGCCCTTGTGATAGTGAGTCTATTCTGTGCTCTTGTATCAGGTTAAGATAGTCTTTGCTTACCTAACTGCCATCCTCATCCAGAAGGGTCTGCTGCTATTTCAGTACTCGCTGCCCTTCAGACGGGCTTGACTCAAACCGTAGACAGTAACTAAAAAAATGTTGGCTTAAAAGAAAAAAAAGTCTGAGCTGTAGACCACTGCTGCTTCTGCACTGTGATGAAAGGAGACTTCCAAGGATACGCAGGAGCGTTACCTCCTCCGTCGGGCAGTAGCATGCCCAGCACTCCTGCTTTCCAGTCACTRTTATGCTGGAGCACAGTTTGGGTGGAGGGTAGCTACTCCTTGTGACTGCATTGCTGACTGTGGTAGCGTGTAGCGAGCACTATTACCACATCACACTGTATTGTAGCTAGAGTGGATATCATCCTGGACAGGGGTCACGGTCAACTGGAAAAAAGGACTAGCTGAGATGTTCAAAAACAAGTGGCAGGCRTACATAAACTGAAACTATTGTTTGGTAAATCCCATAAACGAGTATGAAGATCTTCACTAGTTTAGGTATGGGAAYAAGAATTTAAACTGATGTGCCCTTTGTGTTTTCCATCCTCTGTTTTGGAAATACTACTCAGCAGACTGAAACATGATGAAGCTTGTAGTGCTTCTAAAAACAAATTTAAATGTGCAGTGTGAAGATAGCTTTCTAGAAATGTTGAAATATCAGCTATGATATCCTGCCCTCTGGAATATGCAAAGACATTTAGAAGGACTACTGTACAAGAATTATACCTGTTGCCACTCCTGTGATACGCATTTAGTGGGGATTTTTTTTCCCCCTTTAAAACCATATTTCTGAGTGTACTTGTTAAGTGGAAAAAGTCTCAGCGTTTATTTAAACAAACAAACTTCTGCCTTCAGAGGAAGACTTGCAAGCATAAAATCAAACTGAAGGCAAGAAAAACAAAGCTCTTGTCTTGGACTTTTGTGTAGTGTGTTTCAGTTTAAACCAGTCTCAATATTTATGCGTGCCTAAGGCTGACAATACTGATTAGGCATAGTCCTGAGACTGCAGAAAACGGAGATGACTGTTTGTATTGGGTCCTTCCCCTTATCTTACTTTATTGAAGAGAGAAAGAGAAATGGTAACAAAATTACTTCCTGAAAAGTGGCTCTGGCAGACGCATTGCCTCTGCAGAGTTTCTGATCCAAAGCCGCTAATCTGATTGCTAGAAAGGATGGGATCCCAAGGCCACCTCACCGGCATGTCAGTGCGCTTGCCCCCATTTCGATTCCAGCTCTACTYGGCTTCTTTGCTTCCTTGGCACCCCAAGTGGAGAAATTTGGCAAGATGGCTAACCCAGGGAAATAGGTATCGTTTCCCCTTGTAAGTTTAGCGAAGGAGGGAATCTGCTCACCAGTGAATTATTTGGATGCCCTTTTTCACTCGGGTAACACCTATTTGTTGTCTGAGAGTAACACAGCATGGTAAGTAAATGAAAGAGCTGATGGCATGAAATTAAGATATCCACATCCATTTACACCCATTTTTTTTTTATAAATAAAGCAAATTAGAATCCTCTTCCTACTTCTCTGTAATGAAATTCTGATGTTGCAAATGTATTTGAGAAAGAGCTTTCAGTAAGTTTTGCTTATCAAGAAAGCCCTGATCCTGCAAACTTCTCATGAATGAGTAATCACTTGTTCCTCTTGGGTTCTTTGGAGCTCCTTCAGACTGAGTAAAAATGGCTGGACCGTTCTTGAAAAAAAATATATCATCTCTTCCATATACATTCACATTTTTACTTTTCTAGCTGAGGGGAATTGTTCAGAGATTTTGATTAAAATTGTAAAATATATACTATTAATATACAATTTCTAACAGGAAAAATGTTGCTAAAGTACAAACTGTACCGGTTCACACCTCTGGACTCTCGTTTCTAATTTATTTCTTGTCAACAGCACAAAACGTATTTGGCATCTTTGTTTAATGTTCACACATCTGAAACTGCTGCTGTGGCTCTTTCCAACAGGCACTGGAGTTACGCTCCACTGAAATTAAAGGAATTTCATTTGCTTACATCTTTGGCAACTGGACAAGAGAGTTGATAAGAGAAAGTCTTTGCCAATTGTATAATAGCTTAGTAGTGATACAGGATAGTGTATGTGAGGTACATCTGCAAATCAGCAAATGACTGAATGAAGTATATTTGTCTACATTAAATAAAAAAGCAGCAGCGTATTTTTTTTTTTTTTGAAGTCACAGAATTATACAGGATCTTTTGGATGAAAAAAAGACAATTTTGTTTCTATGTTGTAATTGTCAATTTATAGTTGAAGGTATGCTTGTTAGCAGTGACTAATAGCTATACAAAAGAAATACAGCAACGTTAAGCACTACTTTGCTTCTTCAGTATTTTAGTCGTTATTCCTCTAAAAGCAAGGACCGTTTTATAATTTACAGATGTAAAAGCATCATTGTTAGTAACCAAATCATTAACATAAAATGCCACATTTTGAAAAGCCAGAAAAATAATGCAGTCATTGCTTCAAACTGAAGGTTTTCTTAACTTTTACAACGCTGTAAACTGTCACTAACTTCAATGGGATCTGAACATATTTTTTTGTTGTTACTTTCCCTTTAAGAGTATCTGAAGTGAATTGCCATCAGTGTTCACATTGAGAGGAAAGTTGGCTAGAAGGGAGGATGTAACTGAAGTGCAGTATTTTCAAACAAAGGTGGGCTTTTTCCATGGAAAACAGTGGAAGTATGTAATATTTAACTATCTGTAAGAAACATTTTTTTACTTTTTCATCAAAGGAGGACTACTGTAAAGTCATTTAGGGGTTTGAAAAATAAGGTAGCCACTTTATATTTTAAGAAACAATTGAAAAAACAAATGAACTATAAATAAARGGTTTAACTTAAAATGACAAATTACTTCATCTGATCTGAGCATAAATGTTGGTGTGGGCAAACAGCTCGGCTGTATGAAAATGAAAATGTGCGTATTTTCAATTTAAAATGAGATCTAGAGAGTATAGATACCCTCCAGACTGAAGTGCACAAGATGAAATTTGAAACATATTTATGGAAAAATGCAAATATTTTGCGCATGAATTATAATGTGGCTGTAACTCTATTGTTTATAGCTGAAATTTAAGATACGCGATATACCCAAAGTGAAAACAGTTGTGAGTGAATGGGAAATTTTTCTTCATTCCGYAGAAGTATTAGATAGATACTGACAGCAGCAAAGCAAGCCCTTGAGCTTCCAATCCATGTCTAGAGCCATTAGTTCAAGTCAGGTTCCACCAATCTGTTTCACCATGAGCAAGGACCATGTAAAAGGTCACTTTCAACAGCGGAGTTCAAAGATTTCCATTATCACCCCAAGGGTAATAAATTGAAACACAAAAAGGACGCCCATTTCTTTGTTGATTATTTAAGAAAATTTTAGGAGGATTAAAACACTTGCACTTGGTGAAATTACTTAAAGCTGGAATCAACATAACAGAGAATTCAAGCCCTGTTAATTTATTCTGTTAACTCTGAATTATTTGAAACCTAAGGATGGCACTTTCTGGAAGACCCACAAATAGCAACTTACAAACTAAGAGAGGTTTTTTCTTTTCAGTTTAAGCAGTGGTTTTAGCTAGAAACCTTAAAAAGAACAGCTCTACTCTTTTAACACTGTATTTTGATTTTTGTGATGATTTGAGGGTAATCTAACATCTAAATTGTCTTCACACTTTTCTACACGCAATCTGTGACAAAAAAAGGAAACTGAGGAGATATGATGATATGAGGAAAAGCAGTGGGACATCAAATGAACCACATTTACCCGTATCAATAATCAGAGCAGTAGTATTTATAACTGGCATAATGTTAACCCAGTTTCAGAGTGTAACTCAACACATATTTTGATTCCTTCCTAAAAGGAAGAGAAAATCCAGTATTAATTTAGTTGTAGTACATTATGAACTTTTAGACAGGGAAACGCACGCAAAAAGTTTGTGAGGGTCCTCAAAAGAGAAGTATTCGTGACAGTTCCAAAATATTTTTTTATAATCCCATTATGTAAAAGTGAGACATTGCTGGAAACAACTTTTTCCCTTAAAAAGGAAAAAATGTAGTCACTTTCCCTTGCAGATGGGAGGTATCAGGGAAGCAGCCTTAACCATGGAAAGGGGATGGTTTTGCTGCAAGGGGTAACATAAATCAGATGTGTCTTCAAAATTAATTCCACTACAATTTTTTGCCACTGGTTTCGGAATCTAGGAAAAATATCCCATAAATAAATGAAAATGTGGTTGTTTTCTACCTTAGGCATATAGAATGGATTAAATTAATTTAATTAGTTTAATCTGCTGCTTAAGTGGGAAACATCTCCTTGGTGGAGTAAACAGACAGGAAGGCTAAACTTCTGAAACTTTGTTAGATTGAAGTTAAGCTACCTCAAATAAGTTTCCCTTCGATTCTTTGAGAAAGAAGAAGAAAAAAAAAAGAGCATAGAATATTAGCCATTCTCTGTGACCACAATTGTACAGAGCTGTTACCTTTTCACATCTTTTTGTCTTCAGATTCAGAATGTATTCAGTTTTACAATTTACTTTTTTCAATATCGCAGTCATGTCAATTATTGACTGTCCTTGACTCTAGTAGAGACATGCAAGATGGTGATGAATGTCAATATTTACCATGACTTAAGGTTTTTATTTAAGGATAAAATGTTATCGGAGTGCCTGTTATTATGCCTAATCACAAAATTAGTACTTTTTCATGAAAGCAGAAGGGGAAAAATGTGAATGTAACAACAAAGACATTACATTCAGTATGTGTGGAATCTTCCTCTCTGCAAAACCTACTTATTTCAGAAGTTCAGATCATCCAGAATAAGAGTCCCACATTGGTTGTAATTTTTRTGTGTAATTGCAATTTAAAGTTTCATGTTCTTTTAGTACTAATGAGAAACAAATGACAAAACAAGTTTTGTGCTCACACACACAAAAGATTTTATCTCTGAAAGCAGAATTAGGGTGATTTTCATTCTTTTACCTACTTTAGATGCTTGGTTTGTTTATATATTTGATTTTGCCTGCTTGAAATCAACTCTAAAAGAAACTTACTGTGTTCTGTCTTCACTGTTAAATCTGGCACAGGGTATGGAATCAGTGCTGGGAAAGATTATTTCTTGCAGAAATAATGAAGCAATAGGAACGTTGCTGCTTTTTTTTTTCCCCCTGTTAAGGTGGATTTGAATATATCCAGTGGTTTGAAAAGATCATATGCTGAAGTTTCCGTGAAAAGTCCTATGAGGAATTAGATGATTATTCTTGGATTTATTTGAAAATGCCAGCTCAAGTTCATAAATTTAATCTATGGATAAGAAATCGTATCAAACGTGGAGTAATTTCACTCAGGACAGCAGGAACTGTCCAGACCTAACTCACTACAGGCAACAGGAGATACAAAAGAGGACAGACAGATAGAGATTCAAACTTATAATTTATGAATATTGATGGTACTGCCTGCTTAAGAAGCAGTTTTGAAACATTTCTATGAGAATCCTTTCAAGTGTAATATTTCTGGATAGATTAGTCACTGTGACTGCTAGTCACAGTCCCACTCCTGTTGTGTTTTAGTCCACGATTTCATTTCTCTTCCCTCTTTTTTTGCTTCTCCTTTTCTCTGAACAAGTTTCTTTTGGACTTTCCTTTTTTACTGAGGGTTCATTTATGCTCTTTTTCAGAATAATTCTACTGCTTTACAAAATTTGTTTAATCATGCCTGCCAGGTCCCTACCAACTGTGTCTCAGGGCTTACAGTTACCTGGATCCACCTGAGCACGTAGAAGTTGTTTTGATTTCAGTGATTCTTAATCTCCTAAAAAGCCTTTGCAGTTCTTCATCAAAGATACTGGGGACGTTCAAAAAACGTGTAGATGTGGTGCTTTGGGACATGGTTTAGTGGGCATGGTGGTGTTGGGTCGATGGTTGGACTTGATGGTCTTAGAGGTCTTTTCCAACCTTAATGATTCTATGATTCTATGATAACCTTTTCGAATGGGTTCATTTTGATTCACAGAGAAAATAGCACTGCTGAAGAAGCATTGTTTGCATCCCGCGTGGCTGATGCTTTTCTGACTCAGCAACATGGATGATCAAAATTCACTGCTTATCATACTTTCCACTTAAATTCCAAGTTATTTTTTGTATTTTTTATTTAAATTCTTGAAGTAAATTTATATTAAAAAATTTATTGCTGGAAAAAGCCTGAAAACTCATCTACATATTTCCAGAATGTAAAAAACCCAGACACAGATGTTGCAAGCTCCTACTTTGATTTATGAAAACTTAAAAACTAGCTAAGGAGCCTGCAGAACTTTTGGAAGTGTGACTAAAGACTTGTGATGTTGGCAATACTGCACACAGTCCTAGAAAAGCTCTGAAATGGTTACTCAGATTGGAACACAAGTAAATATTAAGAATTGGAAGGCTGAGGCAGGGTGATGAAGACGACGCCTTGATAGAAGCTACTGGTGTCACCATGGTTTTGTGAGGAAGCAAGTCTTGCAATTGTCCGAAGCAGATGAGGAAATCTTGTAAACGTGCTTTAAAGAAATGAGGAATCATAACACGTAAAAGGTGTTTGACTTCTCTGCCTCAGAGCAAGCTGACATTTTGATCCTTCACAGTCTTCCTTGTTGGTATCATTTGGTTAAGGATATTTTGGGACAAGAAAGATCCTTAACACTTCTCTTCCCTCTCAGCATGGTATGAAGAAGTCAGAGCTAATAACAAATTTGGTGGCTTTGTGGCAGAGTCTAGCTGTAACATGTAAAATATGTGACATAATTATCTATATATCTCCTAAGCATATGCGTTTTCTCATTTCTCTCTTTGCAATTGCTAATGTAATTGTGAGCTGTGGTATAAGGAATATAATCTTCTTGGGGTCAATGCAAATGTGCATTTGAGTGACTAAATGCCCTAAATGGGTATGGAGTACCCTGCCTTTATTTGGCTTCTGTGCCTGATCTAACCCAAGGTGTAGAAAGGCAAGTGAGGGTCATTCTGTTCCTCATTGCTGCACAATGCTGGTGGGAGGTGTTGGGCAGTAGAGTTCTAAGGGCATGTTTGACTTCACTGTGTTGACAAGGGTCATGTAACCTAGTTACAACGTACCTTGTTCATCTGTGTAAAGCAGGAAGGAAAGCACAATTGCTTTCCAGTGTTCTGCAGAGAACAATAAACGCAGCATTAAATAGACAAAAATGCAACTAATGTGTTTATGAAAATACTGAAACTGCCCTGATTAGTGTTTAGAAGGTTAAAAATGGTTTACGCTCTGCTTAATCAAAAATATGTTTACCAATTTYTTTCATAGCAGTATGCATTATCTAAATATTACTATCAGAATATTCTGTCATTCTTGCCAGTTTGCTGGGTTCTGTCGTGTTGCTGATGAACAGTGACAAAAACTGAAGCTCCCTTAGAGAATTCTGGTATATTTGAGCTTTTTCCTGCTTGAAAGTGCTAGGAGAATAAATCACGTGAATTTTCTTCTAAACCTGGTCATTATGTCCTACAAACAATGTCTGTATTCTAATATATAAATGTGATTCTTTGAGTTGCTGCCGATGGCAATCAGCTTGGATGCACTGGCAAAGATAGTTGTAGGCACAAGACTTAGATTTTAACAATGGATTGTAACTTCATTAGACGTGAAGTAGGATATCGCTGGTTATCATTTTATTTACAGCCAGTTCCTAGGTAAAGGATGCCCAACTTTATGGCCACATTTCAGAATACCAGAATCCCTTATTTCCCTTAGGGTAGATGTAGAGCAAACAATCAGGAGACCTACTTCTGTGGTTCTCAGAGCCCCCAAACCATGTGCTGCCTGCAATAGCCCTGGGCCAGCACCCCGGGTTTGTATTTGAGTATGTGGGTCAGCCTTGATTACCTGGTTGCTTACAGTCACATCCTTTAAAGTTGTGGCAGCGTTCACAAAGCTTGTCAAGCAGCTCTTGTTTTTTCTGGTACTACGAAGAAGCTGGGAGTCCTGATGGCCCAGTGCAGCTTGGTTTCCCAAGAAAATTCTGTTATGGTACTGCTACTTCAGATAGCGCCAGCATGGTCCTACGTCTGGGTCCTATTGAAGATGAGTTGTGCAGCTTTGCAAGGTGACTACATTGAACTCTATATTAGTCAAGGTATGTCAGTTCTTTCTCCATGTAACCACCTTTTCACTTGAGGCCCTATTAAGGGGGTGGACATTGCAGGAATAATGACTCGCTTTGAGGTGGGACAGCCTAGCTATGTCATTTGCTTAAGGCAGCCAACTCCTACACCTCACAAAGTTGTCCTATTGCAATCAAATGAAACAGGGATGTAAACAGCCAAACAGTACGTCAGCAGTCAGAAGTAAATATGACAAACTCTGCTTTAGCATATAGAGGTTAGTATAGTTCWGTGCTGCTGTTCTACTGAGAAACAGATTAGACAAAAAGTGCAGAACAGTGCAGTTTGTAGTTTGTCACCTTCCTGTGTTGTCTGCGAAATGCCACAACCACTAAGAAGCACGGGAGGGACATTGTAGGAGCATGAAGAAGAGGCAGAAGAAACAGAGGACCTGATAACTGGAGACTAAAGAGCCTGGCAACTGCAGATAAGCAATGCTTATTATTTAATCTATGGAGAAGTATCACAAGACGGGAAGTAGGGCTGGCATGCTACAGAATTTATTTAATATGTCATTTTTTGTTTTGCTTCTAATTCCTCTTTGGATCTTAGAGCTACATTTTCACAGAGGCAGACACCTGCCCRTTGGTATGGGAATGCACTGACTTTTGTGCACTCGCACTACAAAGCTTATAGACTTCCTTCACAGCTCATGGGTTCTGCCATATCTGCAAATAAAACTGAAGGCACAAATGTCCTTTTTTGGATGCAGAGGTACCTACTGAGCCACGACTTTTCAGTCAAAACCATGGTCCTTGTTAAACAGATCTAAAGGAAGAAATTCCACTCATTTCTATAAATCTGACTTTTTGCAGGACAGCTGCAATGTGAGCAGAAATAGAATTGCTTGTGTCATATGGCTAGAATATAACGAACTACCCCTGTTTAAAAAAAAAAAAAAGTCTCTTACAAAGTCTGCAGTCCCTTAATAAATATAAATAGTGATAACAACAAAAAGCTTGATGTAATTGTGCTTGATCCTGTTCAAAGCTTCTTTCTGTTGACAGAAACATGAAAGGCTTGGTAGCTACAAGAATGCAGSGGTTTAGTAGAGAAAGATTCTTTCAAAAGCACTGCGAAGGGGGAGAAATAAGTGAATAAAAAGGGAGACACATTACGGATTTCAACCACAGAAGTCAACATTGGAGTATTCAGCCCCAGGAAATTCAAAGAAGAGGGGATCTACTGTGAATTTAAGAACACTGTGGTTACGCCGTAGTTTATATCTTGCGGCATTCAAGTAATCTAGTTAGAAACTGTGTTTTCTGTGCTTAGCAAAAAACATAAGAAAAAAAAGTTTTGCTTTGTGCTTTGTAATGTTGAAAGCATTAAGATCCGTAAACAATAGCATAGTTTAATCAAGTTTTACAATTAACTCCTAGAATTATTCCAAAATTTCCCAATGTTCTCGCAATGTTTCCCCTTTCTCATCTGCACCCACAATCCTCACAACATTCTCTCTAGTCTCGTCCAATGCACACAGGAGTCGCCACAGAGACCACCGTTTCTCTGATCACAGTTCTTCACTGGTGAAACTGTTTTTTAGTATGAACTTGAAGTTGTTGGGTAAAYGAATACCTAGTGTCAGCTATAGCCTTTTGATATCAACAGGAGTCATTCCACTAAAGTAACTCTGGGATGGTATCTTTTAAAAGTCTTATAGTCTTGAAAGCATCTGTATTTTTGCCTTTTGTGTTTTAATTGCAAAGCCAAAGGTATGTGATTATTTATGTTTCATGTAGAACACATTCGATTCACATACAGCTGGATGTCAAAATATCCAYGTTATAAGGTTAATAGTGCTGTTGTTCAATTTAGATACACTCTCATTTGTTCAGTTGTCTTTATCGTGCAGCATCTCTAATGAGTATCTCTTCTGGAACCTTCTCGGATGCTTCGGTCAAAGGCAGTTGCAAACTTTGTCAGCACCGCTGTCAAGAGCACCGATCTTAAAGAAATATTTCATTGTTAAAGTGCTTGCAACAAGTACACAGTCCGACATGTTTATAATAGTCCATATTTGACTGAATTTTTTTTTAGAAGTTTACATTTATAAGTAAGGAATTGGTATGTTGGGAAACTTACTGCCAAACCTTGACTTGCAGCATTTCCTGGTACACAACAGTATCAMTGTTTGGCAGAAGTCAGTTCTGATTTTTTTCTCAAAGTTCTGACAGTCTGTATAAAATGCTTTACAAGCTTACTTTGTCTTAAGGTTGCACATCTCTTTCTTGGTCATATGATTTGCTGTTCTACATTTACATGTAAAACACTTATATTTTTGCTAGCATAAACTTCCCTAAAGAATCTGAGTCTACCAAAGGAAACATATTATGGAAAAAAAAAAAAAGGTGTGTATTTCCAGTAGAGAGGKTTTTTTTCCCCATTAACATTTGTTCTATTATAACTCTGATCTGAAGMAGGTGTTCTGAGAGGGTCTAATTCTTTGCTAAATGAGGATAGTAGTTATTATCAGCCCAACCATAGCTTTATTTTTGATGTGAACAATGTAGTTAAATGCTGCTTAAATGTTTTCATTAAGAGATTCATTTAAATATTATTGTTAACAATTGGTGATTGCTTTATATCCTAAAAACTATCACGCTTTGCATGCCTTTTTTGAAGTAGTGAATACGAGAAGGTGATTTTGAACATGATCAAGAACTTGTATTTTATAGACAGGGTCAGAATAAGTTTGCTTTTGTGTTGATTGAGAGACAGTTGTTTGGCTCAAAACAATATTAAAAAAATGCAATATTAAGATATAGGAACAATTCTCCCAGGTGAGAGAGCATATTTCTAAATCAGATGAGCTTAGCATTTGTATTCCTTTAATATAAAATGGAAAATACTTGAAAACTTCATTATCCAAAATACACAGAGAAGGTTTGGATGACTTCATTGCATCAAGTCCTTATATCTATGTCAGTACGTCCTAGAAGTCCTTTCTTCCCAAATAAGCTTTCCAGCATCTGAACAAAGAAGCAAATGCCTTCCCTCTCATCTTTCTTCTTGCCCCTACTGTTTTTAATAACGTATGTCTGACATGCTAACAATCAGGCACATGCTCATTCATTGTTGTCTCATCTCAGCTGCCTGATAATGGCTTAAGAGGGACGATGAGTGGAATTGCACATCAAGGATCTCTTTTGTTGGTGGAGTAACCAGGAGCGCATTTCCAATTTGCAGTTTGACTCTGGGGCTTCAGAAGCACCACGTATGTTTGATATCCACTTGGTTGCTTGCCACCAAACTTGGGGATCAATCACTATGTTGTGAGAGGATATATAGGAAAAAAAAAAACAACCACAAAACAGGAAAAAAAAAAGCAGGAAAAAACCTGACTTTTATTTTGAAAATAGTAGGACATCTCACAGATTGAGAACTTGTCTATTGCAAAATGTGTGGAGGAGCAAGTGTGTGTGTATATGTGAGTGAGAGAGAGGGAACATATGTATTTCTCTTACATAATATCTCAAAGACAAAATAATTCACATTTTGATTCCACTGACTGTTTTTGAGTTAAACCAGGGATTACACTGAGCCATTCTTAGACAGCCATTTCCATGTTAGTTCAGGACTCCTTGTGGCAAATCTGCATTCTTCTTAATCACTTGCAGTCAATCAGATTTTAATTTGTCTTTGTCTTCACCCCTGCAAAGTTTGGGCCTGGAATCCCTTTGCTTCAAGGATCAAAGAGTGTTTTCCCTGTGTATGTCAGGCACACTCATGGAATGCTCTTGTATGTTTATTTAGCTCAATAATTATTCCATATTAACAAAAGCAGATTGATTCAGGAATGTTTTTTTCAGAATAGCCTTTTTGAAATCTTGCTTTGTTGGAATTATGGCACCTCCAATTCTGTTATTTTCCTTTTGAAATACGTTGTAGGAATTCACTACAAAATCTATAAAAACCCCATTCAGRGATGAATGGCTTATTCTGCTTCTTATCTTGTTAATCAATATTGTTAACTAGCTGTGATGGACATAATTAATGGAAGGAACCTAGCCCCCCATAATTAAAGATAATTGCCTTGTTCAGTCACATTTGCTTTCCAAAATATAGGTGCATGAGTATAAACGTCATAATTTATTTTAGAGTCTACCATGATCATTACRTATTCTGTTTTCTTGTTAACAACTAATTTTAATTCTAGCTCACCCAGCAAAGTTGAAAGCCATAAAGTGGCCCTCTTACCTTTCTGAGCTGGATGGCTAAATAACGCATTACTATATTGCAGTCAGGAGGGGTCGATGAGGCTAAAAACAGAATTCCACTACTTACTGGGCTCTGATGCTGGTTTGAATCCATTGCCCAACAGCTTGGTAAGATGTTGCCTGATGAGATTCATGACTTGGCTTGAAGTTAAATGGTGCTGATAGCAGAATAAACCTCCTGGATTTTGGTATGCGTTTCATGTATCCTTTTATCAGCTTTATTATTTGTTATGCTTTTGCTGAGCTTCCTTGAATAAGAATAAAAGGGTACACTTATTATGCAGCAATTTCATGAAAGCTATTTAAATAATATTTGAGGAGGAAAAAACAAATCAAAATGAATAAAAGCCTAGGAAACACATGATGAAACAGAATGAATATCAGAGCTATTAAATTAATAAGCTTGCGAAGTGTTATTTATGGTATCTCAATGGAAGTTTAGAAATTGATACTGACTTTCCAAAATTAATTGAGTACCTTTGTTGTATTTCAGGAATACACATTCAAACTCACTGTACCTATTCCTTGTGGGGAAAATTGTTCCACCTGCCAAAAACCTCAGGAGTTTCATCTGATTTTTATCTTCTCAAGGTAAACAGTTGAGGTATTGACTCAGTATGGCACTCATTCAGCAAATTTGTATAATCTGAGATTGTCTGTAGGTGGTTGTCCTTGTTTTCTCAAGTTGCCTCAGCTGTGCTCAGGAAGGCTACGGGCTCAGTTCAGATGTTCAGCCAGCCTGAATCTCAGCGGTACGTTCCTATGGAGCATCTCACATGCTTGGGGCTGGAGGACATCCCTCAGCYATGTCCCCAGTTCTCAGTGGCCTGTAGAGAATCACAGGGTCAGGCTCAGCTCTGCCCTGCAGTACCRCTACAGGCAGACCAGTTGATAGGGTTGGAGGGGTAGAGGACTGAATGAATGGTCATGGAGCCTCCCAGTACAGGTTTCTTTGGATATCACCTTCACAGTACTGACTAGTATTCACTAGTGCAAATTAGATGGAGATGTAGGTGTTCAGTTGTCTCAAAAACAGGTGTCAACAGACCAGAGCTGTCTCCTCAGAGCTAGCTGGCTGCTTTCTGATGGCTTTGAGTTGTAATGAGTGGCTGAGATTCTAGTCCTTTTTGCTACAGCCATGAAATCTCCCTGACTACCCACATTTCACCATTAAAAGTACATTTGTTAATTTTTCCAGGACAGATGATTTCTGTATGGCACCAGTTTGCCCCAGATTTACTAAATTGGCTATTTCTGTTATAGCTTCTCATGTAGGAATGACAGCGGAAGTGACCCACCAAAAAGTGAACAGGGGAGATGCAGGAGTACTGACAGAAATAATCCCATACCTGTTGTTGTTTCAGTTTGTTATTCCATTTCTCTTCCCTCTTTTTTGCTTCTTTTCTCTGAACAAGTTTCTCCTGGGCTTTCCTTTTTTCAGTGAGGGCTCTTTTTTTTTTTCTTTTTCAGAACAATTCTACTGTGTTACAAAATTTGTCTAAATCATGCTTTCCAAGTGCCTAGCAGCTGCGTCTCAAAACTTACAGTAACATAAAAATCTCATGCATACTGTGCTGCAGAGTAGGTCCTTATTTTGTAGTGTTTCACTATGAATGGGACAGTAGCTTAAGCTTTGCACTGTTTTTCCAAGGCAGCTGGGTGCTGCGGTGGACGAGGGAGCTTGGCGGGTGCGCAGCACACTTGAAGGATTGCTCCTGTGGACCTGCTGAAGCTGGGGACGTTGTGCGTAAGCTTGTGCCAGCACCCATAGCAAGTGCATTACTGCCTGTGCGCTCTTCTTGGCCTCCTCGTGGCTGTTGAAAGAATTAACAGGCTTTTCAGGCTGCTGAGGTGCTCAGCCCAGCAACCTACCTGGCTCTATCTGTTCCAGCAGCCTTACACAGGGGCCGTGCAAAACTGGTGTCATTATGCGAGAACCAGGCTCCCCAAATGCAATCTTTAAACAACATTTTGGATGGGAGCTCATGGTTTTCAGAAAACATTCAAGGACATGTAAAAGAAGCAATAGAGTGAATTGRGTAATAGCACAGGAACAGCCCGTTCCACATTTAATCTTTCTTGCAAATCTACTTCTGCAAGTATTTGCAATTCTGCCAATAGCTGCAAATGTTATTTGTTAGTGCAAGACATCAGTTTGTAGAAAGCAGTAAAWATCTCTTGTCGATCAAGCTGGTTTTTTCCCTCATTGCCCCTCTTAGAATAGTGATAGCTTAGCTACAAATAGTACTGTTTCCAAACAAAATTTCAAAGCTTTCTTTCTTTGATTGGTAGTCATCACCTGAAAGGTGATATTCACTACCCAGTGAGTAGTACCTTCTCCCAAGTCCTCCCCTGCTTAAATGGAGAACCTTGCAGAACCCTGCTATAGATAGCTATCAAAGCTTTTGTCTCTATTTCTTTGTTCTGAGACGTTATCAAAGCGGTATCTTTCCCTTTTAATATTGTCTATGCTAGCATTTTTTTTTCTCTGAAATGTTCCTAACTTGAGCTTCTGAGATAAACTAGTGTTTTAACTGCTTAGGGTTGTTCTCAATATGAGTGGAAGACCTAGTAATGGTTTGGAAGGAAAGCAGCAGAGAATGGATTTTTRTGAATCCTGTTTCTATCTGCACACTAGCAATGAACAAATGCTTGTGGTTTTGTTTCTTTTTAATTTCTTGTCTGCACCTTGCATATCTTATTGGGTTGATACCAAGGACTTTATGGCTGAGGATTGTATTCTCATAGATCACAGCTCCAAAGGACATTGTTCTTGGCTGTATCTCCAGGCACTGCTATAATGCAAAAAAAAAAAAAAAAGGATAGGATAATTGTATGTGTTGTTTATATTCATGTTTGTACCTGTAGGGATGTGTTGATGGGGAGATGTGGTGATATGATAAAAATGTTATGAAAGGCAGTTATTCCTTTCCGTGAAATAAGGAAAACTGACGGCACCAATTTAATTCCTGGGAGCACAGTGAAAAGGACTAGGACTATATAAAGGTAGCACAAGAAGGAATCGAAAAATAATAATGGAAAAATCTATATCTAAAGCACTGGCAGGAATATATTTATGCATGAAGAGTATTCCGTGACTGATCGACAATAAAACTGAGTGAGACACAGAAACAACACATAGATGTTTGTAACACTCTATAACCTCTGCTGGAGATAAATATGATATATAGTCAYATTTCATAGGAGACCTATTTTAAGCCTTCCTCATTCCAACATGCCCTTAACTTTTGTAGTGTATTTGTAACCACTTCCTTGCTTCTGATGGAGCCATGTTCATCTTTTTGACCCATGAAATGCTTTTGGAGAATACGTTTTGTCCTCAATATTGAAATGGTTACCTAAACTACAGAGGTTACAGTTCTCAGAATACATGTTGAGAGACAACAGCCCTGATTTCTCTCAGTCATCTCTCTTTACTCTCCTGTTTTATGTTACACAAAGAAAACCTTCTGTCACGTTGTCACTATACTCATTTTTCTATTAACCACAAAGTAGAAAAATGTCCAGTGAATTACAGTTACCGCAGTCTTTCACTGGGGTCATTTTTGTTCAAATATGGAAAAAAYGCATGGATAACTCAGTTTTTCTCCTCTCCTGTTTGTAAAAAGAGGAAAGTGAACTAAATTTTAGTAGATTCTCCTTTTAAATTTCAGGAGTACAGGGGAGTGGTGAGGATTTAAATATTCTCATTATTAATCTACTCATCAGAATGCATATAAAATTTAATGCACTGGAAGATATATTAAGGCATCCGAAATACAGAAACTGACAGTCAAAGCCACCAACGTGTGTCCTGAGTTTGAAACACCAAGGTCATACTCCTGGCTTCAAATTTGACATCRCATGCCTTGAATTTAACATATTATGCTGCTTTAGGAAAAACTTTAAATATTAAACTTCTTGCACCAAGTATTCTTTAGTTAGAGTTTTTCCAATACAAAAAGAAGAGATTTCACTTGATATCACAAATTTATTTGCGCATATTCATTTCCTAAATCAGATTATCTGTTCGGGCTAAGGAGGACCTGGTCCAGCAATGAGACACACAGGTCAAAGATAGCTTTGCAWGTCTTAATGTTCAGGGCCTCACAGTATTTTTAGTGGGAAGAAATTAGGCTAGTTTTTCAGTGTGTGGAAGGAGAGGAGTCTACAAATCAGGAAAAAGAACTTTCCATCCCATCTTTCTTTGATATCTGAAATCGGATCAGTAGTACTACTATTTTCTTTTTCATTTCAAAGCCTATAAAAAATTAATTTAAAAAAGCRGAAAAGGACAAGTGAGTTCAAGTGAGACTTGGTATTTACACTCAAGATGGAAAGTCCAAAATGAAGAACTGTGTGGTACAGTAAATGGTACCCGTGATTCATTGCCCAAAATAGCAGCTGGCAAAGGAGATATGTTTGAGATCCCCATGAGATAAAAGGAAAATCTTCTGTGATATGATTGGTCTTTGCCTCTAGAAAACAGTGTGATTTATAAAGCATTTTGTATTAAGGCAAGTRATGGAAGAATCAGGTGAGACAGTGATGAGGTTTTATGATAGAAATCCATTTTCCACCTTGGCTTTTAAGATTAAGTCTCAAATTTTGTAACATTTAGTGTCACAGAACCACATAACTACWTTCAGAGAAAACTTAGTTGGCAATGCATAAGGTGAACTGTATTCCCTTTTGAGAATATGCAGCTCTGCAGAAGTCATTGGGGTGTCTGCAGGCTGATAGACACAGCAAGGCAAGTCTCTAGAATGAAGTATTAGTTTAAAACCTTACATTTACCRCATCAAATACCATAAGATTCATGGATTTGTTCAGCATTTGGGGAAAAAATCACAAATGAGATAATTGTTCTGCAATTATTGATGGAATGGAATACTCAGCAGTAGAAAAACTAATCTAAAATTCAAGTCAGGATAAGGGAAAGTCATTAGCTATGCTGTGCAAAGCAGACATATACAATCAATGTGTGAATGTCACGTTTGTCAGGCCAAAGTGATGGGAAAAGACTTCTACTAACAGAGAGAAAATTGAACACATCTATAACGGTGGAGGATAGTTCATATCCTGTTGTAATTGCAGTGCACTCGAAGCAGAATGAGAATAGCAAGGGAAAAAAAACCTCTCCTGAGCTTTACAGCAGCACTGCCTGGAATGTGTGACAAAGGTAAAGGCTTGAAAGGTGATGTTGTGAAGAAACCTGAAGCCAAGTGAAGAAGCTCAGGGAGATGCTGTGAAAAAAAAAAAAAAAAAAGCCAAATCGAGCTTTAGGCAGCTAGGAAGAAAGTAACTGTAAAAGAACCCCAGATGGTGCCAGGGAGAACTGATAGTTTTGTTCCTTCTGTCTATTAAAACTTGTCAAGCGTGCAGGGTCAGAGTGCACATGATGATTTGATGGCAAACAGAGACATGGTAAAAAATAAAAAGACTTTGGAAGTTTGGATATGAGCTATTGGTAGGTGTGTACTGGATAAGATATTTACGTATCTCTGCTTGCTCTTGTGGTATAAGGTGAATGAGATGCCACCAAAGACAACCCTTTATGGAGAAAAAAGCTGAAAACAAAAGAGATCATGGAAATAGTATTACCTCATTAGAAAGCCACGAATCCCAGATTTATTTCATTCTGTCTCAGTTAAAAAGTCCAAAAGCCTCTGAGTGTGCAGAGAACAAGGCAAGTTTGAAGGTGTAAAACAGTTCTTTCTTGAATTACTGTGGTATGCTAGATGCTATAGTCATGGGCAAAGAACCCATTATGCAGTAATAATAATAATAAAAAAAAACCCCACATTTAAACCTCGAAAGGACTAAACCACTATATACCAAGCAAGAGAAACAACAGGTACACACTTGGCAGCTGAGTATATATTAAAAAAAAAATAATTAAGACAATAATGCTCAGCAAGATAGTCATTTAGTCTGCCGTTGCATCAGAACGAACAAACTTATTTTGTGGTTTGTGTTTTTGCTTGCTTAACAGTTTGTGAGGGTATAGAGCTGGGGACAATTTGGTTCAGTGCTACCTTTAAGACTGTGCCATTCTCCGAAATCTCTGGTGCTGCTATGGGTTAATCTAATGCTAAAGGAGCTGAGAAGAGATGCGAGACGGAAGAGCATGATGCCTGTATTTCTGTGCATGCATTTCTGCAGTTAGTTTGGAAAGACCGCACACTTGCCTGAAATAGTCTTTCTTTTCACAGGTTACTTCATCGTCCAGAAACATAAGCAGCAGCTTCTGTGTATTAAGGGATTGAAACAGTAAATTTTACAGCACAATTCATCAATGGCGTCAGTCAGATTTAAGAGAGAGAGCGTGTTTTTGCAAAGCTGCAAAGATTGCTGTAACTGAGGTCAACAGCAAACTCCTCATGCTTTTAAAAATTGATTTTACTGAAATCTTACTCCATTTTCCTAGTAATAAAGGTCTCCAAGGATTTAAACTGCTGTAACTGAGAGCAGTGTTTGGCCCTGTTCTCTAAGTAGGTGTGGCGTAGCTCCATTACAACTCCAGTGCAAATAATAACATCCGTTAAAAATGGAGTACCCTTCCTAATATTTTAGTAAGCAGCCTTTTGTTTTCTCTTGGAAAAGCTTGGAGGTCATAAGCCTAAACTTCAAAAGCCTCCAAGAAACCTATTTATCTCCTTTGCAAAAGGTCTAAAATGAAATAAGAAAACATATGTGACAGGAATATAAACATATTTGCTTATCTGACAATTCCAGTGCAGATTGCTTCATCAAAAAAACTTGGCAAAATCAATGTGGCTTGGTTATTTAATTCTAGACGGAACATTTGATACTGTATAAAATAATAGAAGACGCTGYCTTGATTATTCCAGAACTCACGAGAATCTTTTGCAGTTTTCTTCAGGAAAGCTAAAGGGCAGGTGCCCCAGCATATATCGATCTGAAATTTATAGAACAGCAAATTCTTTAGAAATGAGTAATGTTATAATTTGCAATTTTAATTAAAAACAAAAAAAACCAAAACCCMAAACCAAACAACCGAACAAWCAGGACCTCTACTACGAATGATCTGACCCTATCTTCTGTCTTTGAATGAATGTTGTCCCCTCCGGGTCACGGATCTCAGGCTTTTGCATTTCTCTGAAGGCGTTTGCATGAGTCTCCATTCTTATGCAGGGACGGAGGTTACAGCCCTTCTTCCACTTTCCGTGATTTATCTCAGCAGCTCTTACTTCTGTATATGCTGCAGTTCCTTTCTCTTCTGGTCAATGGTAATAAGTCACCCAACTGCCGCCTTAAAGCAAAGTATTATTTAAAGCAGTCACATCAGAGGAAGCATATCCATAAAACCAGCAGAGTACACTGTTTGCATACATTATGTTTCAATAAAACTTTCCCCTCCGCAGATCTGGCAAGTCCCCTGATTTTTTTTCACAGACCTTCTGCAGAGTGTCTCCTCCTTTCATTTTATGTGAGGCTCTCATTTTATGTCATTTTTGATGAGCGTCCTCTTTTCTTTTCTCAAGAAATACCTTTTGATTCTACTGGTTTTTGGATTTCCAGTTTTGCAGCTTGGTATGATGTTAGTGTCAGTTCAGCTTAGAAACTGAGTGTAGACTATTTTCTACTAATTGTCCCCAGCTTTTCCAAGAATTTTTTTATTATGGTCCCTTCTCTGTATGTTTTCTACAGCTGCCTTTTGAGCTAGAACATTGCATTCATTTAGGAAAATCTTGCCACTATTTGTAATAAATTTTATTCCGCGACCAYGTTGTCCAAATTATTTGTCACATCTTTCTACTCATCTTGTTGTTACTTCCCAGTTCCAAAGCTGGTGCAGAAGGCATTTGAGTGAAATGAATGAACACTGGGTGGTTTACTTCTCTCATGAAAGCGTCCAGAAAGACAACTAATTTAAATATTGATATACCTTTTCTTAGCAACTTTTCTTTAGTTTAATGATACAAATGGCTAGGAAATAAACAGACGCTTTCTCCATTTCTGGTACCATAAAGGTAACATACACATTCTTCCATGTTTTGGTGACAGCTCAATAAAAAAAATGARAGAAGCTATTTATGCAAATTCTTAAGCTAACAGTCCCATTAAGTATTGGACTATCTGTATCATGAAAAATAACACTGATGAATAAAGGTGTTTAAAAGATTGACAATTTAGTTCAAATAAACCAGCTCTGATGTTGCAGTGGGAAATACSAGTTTTGTCACATTCAAGAAAACAAGAAATCTTTGTAATACATTTTCCTGATATGGATAGCACATTTGCAGCACAGAATATGAAATATTTGCATTTGCAGCCTCATTTGGTGGGCCTGCTGAGTTAGAAAGGTTGAGGAGATCTCCACTACATAGCTGCAGCTGGCCACAGGATTGGGGAGGAAAATATATCGGTAAAATATCCTATTTAATGGATAAGAATTGCTTGACCAAGGTTGACAGACTGTCCTGCTATGGGTCTTTTATTTCCTCTCGGGCTGGGAGAATATTAGTGACTCTTAATTGCTTATTGTATTTGTTGTATAATAATTATAAAAACAATATTATGAAGAATAATATTTAGATAATGTTGGCTTAGTCTTTTACACAAACTGCAATTCTTCATTGCCCAAGGTGCCATAGAGGATTAACAAAAAGCTACCTCATCCATTCTGGCACAGTGTTTAAGTCATTATAATCAAGAAGAAAACACTGGAAGACTTAAGAACTTCCCAGCACACCCAGGGTCATCTGGGATGGTGAGTCAGGAAGATGGGGACGTTTCATACCCTGTGACAGAAGTTGAAGGCATTCAGCGGTACAGGTGAGACTGCTAACAAGGTGTTCTGCACCCAAATGTTGCTGACTATGATTGAGGTCAAGTCTGGTTTGGGGGACTAGGATTAGAGGGTTCCCTTGACTTTCATGGTGTTGATCTTGCTGTATTTTGATTGGAGGCTCAGTAATTGGGATAAAAGCTGGGACTGTACATTTGCTTCCATGAAGGAACTTCTGAAAAACGTGTATACCCTGACAAGGATTTGTTCTGAACTTATGTAGCTCTTCATCATCATCTATGATGTTGTTCTCTGTTTCCAAGTTAATTAATCTCTCCCAAAAGACAAATAGGAACTCTTCATCTCCACACAGTCATTGGAGTTGGGAACAAGTCTTTTGAAAAAGGTTACCACCTTTTGAGTTCTGATTTTCTTCTTGGGGGAGGCATTTAGTTGGGAAGTACTAATTACATGTACACCGTGCAACCAAATGCATATCTTGCCGTTCTGAGCAAAGTTGTAAAATGATTTCATACCTTTGTGCTACATGTGAAGTTGAGGCTTTTAAGATAATGCTACTTTATGGCCTTTTACCAATCTTATTCCATCCCCAGATGCTTCCTTGGACCGTGAATAAAACTGACGGTTCCAGTTCCAAGAGAGTAAAGAGRAGAAAACCCCATCTTTGACTACAAGGGAGGAGGTGAGAGGATTTGAGAAAAAACAGCAAATCTACACAAAATATARAAGGATCAAATTTATATATGGGATCTCAGCCATTCTTTACTATAGCTAAAAAGTATTCAATAAGATACCAAATCAATTGTCAAATGCAAAAAGTTCACTGTGGAAGTGAGACTGTTAAGGAGTTTCCTCATGCTGTGAAGACTGTCTCTTCAAACTGTTTGCATTATGCTATTTAAACTTGCAGTTTACAATAACTATATCTGCAGTTAGTTTTTTAGTTAGCAAAAATAGATGACCTATTTTGCTGTCAATGTGCAAGCTTGGCTCTGCAAAGACAAGGGAATACTTCAAATCCGGCTCAGCCAGATCACAGCAACGTGTCTGTGCGCTCTCCAAGTGCATTCCATAAATTGGATCCTGATCCCCAGTATTAGAAGTACTGAGGCATTTATTTTAAAATGTGTCTGCCTATTTATTGTTCAATAGTGCCTGACAGTATTTTCTGAAAGGAAAAAAAAAAAAAGTCAGTTAGTTGAAATACATGAGAATAAATAATTTCATTTCTTGGTATCTTTTTTTTTTTTTTTTAAACAACAGACCTTTTTTTGAACATTTGTTGTGATCTGCAAGAAAAAAACAAACTAATCATACTTGCCATTATGCACCTCACTGGAGGTCTGCCAGTATCTCCGTAATACAGTCTGGTTTTACAGGATTCATAGATTTCTACTGTAAATGTTCAGTCCAAGCTGAAGTTTGGCAAGCTTGTTCATGATACTGTAATACTCTCTCCTGCACATAAATGTTGCTTTTCTCTGAAAACTGGCAGTAATGCTAGTGAAGCTTTTCTTTTATGGCTTCTATAGATTTTTGTTTACAAATAGGTAAATTCAGTCTAAGTGCTTGGAGTGTCACCTTTTTATTGCATACTTACCAATGATTCAGCCTTTATGGAGAAAATTTGCAGCTAAACTGCATTTGCATTTTGCATGCTTTTCTACTGTATTCCATCTCCATAATAAGTCATGCTTTTTTTCATTATGGAATTGGTGTGCAGTCACTTCATAATTACAATTGCAGCTACGTTGCTGCTCAAAGCTGAATTTCTTATGCTGTCTAGTTAATCCATTTTTCGGGATTTTCACATAATTATTGTGTAAGTATTGATTAGAAAGAGCTATAGCTTAGCTTTAAATAACTGACTTATTTAAAGCAACTTTTCACACTTCATTTATCATCTGTTTTTATTGCATCCTGTCTTTTATTCCTCCGCATCCTGCATTTTCTCATCTGCTTACATTTTCAGGGCAACGTTGTACATTAGGAGACCTTTGGGTTATGCTATAAAATCTCTCCCAAAGAATACTTAAAACAAGTAAATCTACTTACTTGGTGGCTCGTAGGAGGGTTTTTCCTCCTTGGTCACCATTTCCAAAACTGGCCCACAGCGGACTGCTGCCTTATGATGAATTCAAGCAGCAACACTTCCAGTTATGATATTTTGAGCTCAACACTTAAGCAGTTAATCTGAAAAGATAGGCAGATATGCTTATTTGGAGGCCTTAAATGATCGCTGAACGACTTTGAAAAGCTGCCGCTGGTATGATTTATGTGGAAAAGTTGTCTCAGTCCAGGTCTCTGAGAAGCGGGGGGGGGATATCAACATCACAAATAAGAACCTTCATRAATAAGTACCAGAAATTGAGGAGGAAATGTTCTCACGCCTCCGAACAATCCCATCGAGTCGCTGGCGAGGCATCTACCGATGGGGAGCATTGTTCTGCTGTGCACGTTACCTCCTCCCCGAATAAATGGGGGATTGTCCGGCCACCTTTCTTTATGAGTAGTGAACCTATCATTAATTCTTTTTGTTTTTTTTTTTTTTTTTAAGGAAAATATTTTATCTTTAAATTTCTAAGATTAAAAGTTTCATGTCATTCAATTAATTAAACAATGCAACTCAAGAGCCGTAAACATTAAAAAGCCTTCTTGGAAGCAGACTGTGGCCCAGTCCGTTGGATAAATTGATTGATTACTTCTGTGGCTGTTCCTAATAATCTGTAACATTTTTTCATTAGGCGGAAAGTTGTTTTCCTATTTAGTATGCAAACGTGAGATCTGGAGCATTCTGCCCATGTGTTATGATTTCTTTTTTCCATTATGCAATCACAGAATGTGTCACTTCCCTGTTTACAAAAGAAAAATGTAAGAGATAAAATTTGTGTTTAGTAAGGATTTTGATCTTCAATATATTAAAGAAATTAAAGTCTAGGGTTGGCAGAAAATCATAAATCATGGTTATGTGTTTCTCTAGAATGATTTTATGGATGCTAGGGCAAGATATTACCATGTGCACTCTGGTTACGTAGAAATGCCACTAGAGGCTATTTTCTTTCTTCAAAGATGCCCTTTAAGCTCACACAAAATTACTCTTAATAGACTAAACATGCAATTTGCACAAAGCTACCACAATGCATTCCAGGTTACGTGTCACAGAGAAAAAAACATAGTGAAAAATTTGTAATGAATTTTATCTTTCTTTCCTGCTGAGAATTTTTCCCAGAACCTGCAGTTTTCTAAAACGTGTTCTTTATTTCAAATTTTTCCAAGTATTTCTGCTATTCATTTTTAGCTTGAGAGGCGTCCTTTGCAAAGGTTTCATACTAAAAATTTGAATTATATGGACTGTAGTGTTTGATATTGTTTTCCTCCTGGATGAGATGAGTTCTCTGGTGCTAAGACATTTATGAATTCAGAGTGTGTTTACTATGAGTAACCTCAAAATATTTGCTTAAAGTAAAGTTTCTCCAATCTGGAGAAAAAATTCTGCAGAGTTCAGCTTTAATGTTTGGCCATATTATCTGTGTTGCCCCTTGTTATGAAACTCTCTAATAGCTGTCCACAATATGATATGACAATATAATCTTTCATTTGTTTCTAAGAGGTGCATTTCTAATCCTCACAAGGAGAAAAGAAGTCTGAAAAATACACCTGGAGGCACGGATGGTGAAACTAAGCGAAAATGTGTGTGTGCGTGTGCGCACTGTCATGAGGCAGACTTGGGAATTCACAATCTGTTGTTTACTGTATAGATCTTAGTTTGTTCCTCCCCTTCCTTCTTCTATCTCCTTTACTTTTTTTTTTAACAAAATCTTTACCTGGTAACCACATTATTATCTTGGAAAAAGTTGCAAAGTTATTTCTATTACCCACCCTTTGTTTTCTTACCACAAACCAGCGAAGGAGTTAATGGTGACGTTAATACTTTGAGCACAATCGCTTGTAACATGTACTATCTTTTGCATGATGTTTTCCTACCAACTCCTTTCCATCATCTTGCCTACCCCATTTTTCTTTTTTTTTTTTTTTCTTTCAGCTTGGATGTGTACCTGTAGAAAATGACATCACAAATTTGTACCCGTACAAAATCACATGATAACAGAAGGTCAGAATGGTTTCTCTCAGATGTGGGCTTTGTGGGCGAGTTGTGAGAACAATCCCAGACCTTACAGGGTGTAGGCTTGGGAGCAGTTCGAAAGCGGCTACCGTGCTGAGGTGGTACCATGCCCAACCTGCAGAGATGTGGGTCAGTCCAAGTTTTGGAGCCCGATTTAGGGCAGGGTAATGTGGGAGGATGCTCGGGCTGGGCTCAGACACCGGCTGCCGCCTCCGATCCCTTGGAGGAGCTCTTTTCCTCCCTGGCAGGCGAAGCGGCGTGGTGTGGTCCCAGGACCGCCAGCTGTATGACAACGTTAATATGTGGCTCAGAGGGTCAGGAGGATCGTGTGTGCTGRTTGACCAAGAGGGCTGTGCACCAGCCTTTGGCAAAGCGCTGCGCTCTACTTGTTGTCAGGAATTGGCTGGAGAATATTTACTTCTCGTGGACTCTGAGTTGCCTCTCCYGCCTCCGCTCTTTATGTGTTGTAAAAGCTCCTCCTTTACAAAGCAGTAGCATGGGAAGGGAAATGCTGCATGCTGTAGCTCTTYCCAGGAGGAGAAAAACAAGGTTTGGCAGTTGAATGTGGTTGCCTCTCCTTTTTCWCTTTTCCTTCTTCAGCAAATCACTGTTGTGTGGTAAAACCATGATGGGTGCTCAGCCTCCCGCCCCCGGAGGGGGAGCAAGAGCAGACTCAGGTGCTGCAGCTGAAAGGTGCAGATGTTTTATAGACACACAACTTGAAGACTGAAAACCAAGAATCCTCCTCTTTGCTTCTTTGGAAGTATTTTTCCCCACTAACTGAAAACAGAAGGGTTTTTTTGGTTTTGTTTTTGTTTTTTTCCCAGAGATTTGTTATCTTTCTTCACCCTTTTTCTTCCACCTTAAAAAAAACATTTACCTGAAGTCGTGAAAGAAAGATGTGGCTCCACAGAGACCAAAACTAGTAGTCCTGAAAATTTACTACTGTTTTAAATAGCAAACTTGCCTCTGCTGTACAAAAGAACTTAAGGAAGACAACTGTGTATTCTAGAAAAGATTAGGAAAAGGTCTGCAAAAAAAACCCAAACCAAAACAAAACAGTTTTTACTACTAGGGAGAGTAATATTTTGAGGGAATTAGTGTATATTTCTGGTCTTTTTGCTGTGGAAAAGCATCTTTGTCATAAATGAACACGTATAAYGAAATGAGCCTTGAGGAAGACAAAAGATGACAGGAGATTTCCTTCTCTGGGCCATACACTGTTAATTGTATGGCCAGATCACCCTGCTCTTTCTCTGTCCCTGGAGGTGTCTGCTCAAGAGCCCCGGGCATCTCTCTTTCTCCTTTTGGAAATTTGACCCGAGAGGAAATAGGTAGGGTAGATGGTAAACACAAGTATAAGTGAAAGGAAGGGTTGGAGACGTGAAACAACAGATGCTATTAGATTTGATGATTCTTTAATCTGATTGATTGAATAATCAAACCTGGAAACAGGAAAGGAGGAGGAAAGTAACGCTCATGTCCTCAACTGTACTCCCTTGAAACAAGTACCTGACTGAGTCTGACTTCTCACAGTCTTATCTCTCCTTTGGTTTGGCTTATGTACGTTTCCAACCCCTTTAGTGCAGTGTAAACCTGGAGGAGCTAAACCAGATAGTTTGGGGTATGCCAATATTGTGCAGGAGAGATGTTGACACAGGCCCTGACTTGCAACAGGCTCAGCACCTCCTCTTCTGCTGCTGGGGGGCAGGAAAGGTGCCCCCTCACGGCTGAAGTGAGCTGGCAGTACTGCGCTGCAGTGTTGCCCCACAAGCAGCTTTGCTCAGATGCTGCAGGCAGCAGTTCTCAGCTGTCCTGCTGATACCGGTGACCCTGAGGAAACATAGGACGATTCTCTTGTATTTATGAAGAGGAAGGTTGTTCAGGCATTTACCATACTGGTTTGTGAAACGTGGGGGTTTGGTTCCTGTGGTATCAAAGATTTTTGATGTTACTTCTGCACTATAGTTCCACATCTGTTGCCGAGGGCTCCTTTCCTCCTGGCCTGTTGCTTGCTGTCTGTGCAGACAGCATATGCATTCAGAGCAAGACCTCATACTACGTGGATGCATAACTTTGGTTTGGAGTAAAATATTTATTTGACCTCAGTATTATTCAAATATTTTCCTGTTTCCACAGAACCACACTGGGTGGCTCTGGAGACCTGAGATGAGTCACTTGGGAAGAAAAGTGTCCATATTCTGAAGAAATGATCCACAGAAGGGGAAGCTTGGGAAGTGCTGTTCTGCAGTGATTCCCCCTGGGAGGGGTGGAATAGCAGTGCTGCGTGCCTGCTGCTCTGCTCTCTGCTCTGACAGGTACTCTGGGGCCTGTGATGGGCTGAGAGGACTGGAGGTAAGGTGCACATGTGTAGAGAGTGCTTCTAAAATACACGTTTTACATGGTAACTTCTAGAGTAAAGCTGCACGTCCCTACAGAGAGCAGCGTCTGGGAGGAGGCCCCTACCGCCACTGCGGCTCCGGTTTTCTTTAGTGAGGTCAAAGTAAGTCTGTTCTTTGGGGTCGGAGTTACGGTCCTGCGTGAAGCCGATCGGGCTAGAGTCACTGCGGGCAGCAAAGGGATGAATGATATAATTGACATTTTTCTAGCAAGCCTGCTATGGCTGCACTCTGACACTCTGAAGGCTTTACCCCTACTTTGCAGTTGTTTTCAGCCTAGGAAAGACGGGTAATTGGACATGGTCGGATTGTAGCTGGCTAAAACACCCAACCGAGGCTTCCAAGTTATGTGACTTATGTCATCCCGTATTGCAGAAACCCTGCCGCATGCCGCATGTGAGGGGGCATCTTTCCGGGCTCAGGGGCAGGTTCTGCGCTTTGCCCCTTGCTTTGCACCGTCCGCAACTTGGCACCCGTCCCTCCCCGTGCGACGGTGGTCCCGGTGGACGGACGGCAACCTCGGAGGGCGCAAGTCCCGCGGAAAGCCCGCTCGGGAGCGCCCCCCCGCCCCGCTCCCSGCGGGCAGGCAGGTGGGCGGGGCGGCGCTAGGGCCCGGGGCGGTGCGGCGGCGGGGCCGGGCGGGGGCGGCCCCTCCCGGGCGCAGCGCGAAGGCGGGCGGGCGCGGGGCATGGTCCCGGTCCCGGCGGCGCGGCGCAGCGCGGAGCGGAGCGGGCGCGGAGCGGTGGCATGCGGCGCGGAGACATGCGGCTCTGCCTGCGCCCTGCCCCGCCGACATGGACCGCCGCCGCCTGCCGCCGCCGCCGCTGCTGCTGCTGCTACTGCTGCTCTGCGCTGCCCTCGGCGCCGCCGGGCGTCTGAGCGCCCGCCCCGGCAACGAAGGTGAGCCGCGGCTCGGCCGGGGACGGGTGCGTGGGGGGACCCGCTTCGCGCTCTTCCTTCCCCCCCGCCCCGCCACCCCGCCCCGCCTTTCCTATTT
>JASVER010000022.1:3111793-3163166 GCA_030449065.1 Oceanodroma leucorhoa
GGTGGTGGCGGGTCGAGGGGCCGCTGCCGCCCGGGACCGCAGGGCTGCCGGGCGTTGCGCTCTGGCAGCGCGGCCGCAGCCCCGCTCACAGCCGCGCAGGGGCGGCCGCCGCCCGGTGCGGTGCGGGGGCGCGGGCAGGGGGGCAGCCGCCCCAGCCGCCCCCGAGGAAAGTTGGCGAGGGAAGGGGCGCCGGTGCCGTCCCCCGGCCCTCCGCCGGCGGGGCTGCGCGGGGGGCGGCGGCGGGGCGATGCGCGGGGGCGAGGTGCGGAGGGGCAGGGGCCGTTGTCYGGGCGGCGCGGCCGTGCCCCCGGCAGGTGCCCGGCGTCCCCGCGGCGGGCCGGTCAGGGCCGGCCGGTCAGGGCTAGCCGCCGGGCCGCCTCCTCGCTTCCAGCCTCGAATAGCTGGCTGGTAGCTGGCAGCGGTAGGAATCGGGTGCGCTTGTTAATTAATAAAACTAAGCTATAAAGACGAATGGGTAGCGCCCGTCTCCCGCGCCCCAGTGATAACTGAGCTGCGAGCCCTTTTATATGGGCAGGGGTGGTGGTTTCGTTAGTCATCCTCTCTTTCAAAACTTTTAATTAATAGAAAAAAGAAGCTTACTCCCCTATAAAACCTCTTTTTGGTTCCGCAGCAGTTTCATGTCAGTCTTTTTAATGTGTTAAAATGGTGCGTGTCTGTGTGAATGTGTGTAAATTTTCGGAAACAAAGCACGAGTGGCTTGGTCTCCTTTGCTATGGTAATTTTTAAGATGACATTTGATGAAAACGCATGTTAGATTTCAGAGAAAAATAATGACCCCTAGACACTGTTTGAAAAAGTAATTGAAATACTTTCTAAAAAAGATAAGATTGCTCTTTTCCTGTGAAAAAAAAAGAAATGCAGCTTTTGCTCACTTGCACAGTGAGCGCAATCGGCATGACCAGGATGTCCAGCGTGATCATCTTTAGGGATAAAATCTAGAGGCCAAAGGTTGTGAAGAACTTCTAGCCTCAAACAACCATGTAAAACTTGCACCTGCTTGAGTTGTAGCATTTGTGTAGAGAAGCAGGTATCAATGCTATTAGAGCAATCATTTCTCCTCTATAAATAATGCTGATGTACTTATTGATATTCTGGGTGCTTGCGGGATAAGGCAGTGAGATAACGACTTTAAATGATTTCTGGAAGGAAAAAGAAATATAACACAAATAAGGAAAGATTCAAACTTTACAAATCCTAGGTAATCTTAAATCAGTTGGTTTTATTGCTAAGAAGAAAGCTATGGTACCATCGTACTGGAAGAGCAATGTATCATCTGTTTGTATGTTTTATATAAATTTGTTTTGCATGCACAAAGTGCTTTACAGGTTATTTGAAATAATGTACTTTTAATAGTTGGTCACTTTTAAGCCTCCAGATATATGCTGTTTTGTAAATATTGTCATCTTTCACAAATGATTTGCAGAAATGAAAACCAGAGTGTTAGGGGTTACTCTTGTCTTATTATTAAAAGCTTTTTGGGAATGTATGTAGTTCTGTCAGTCAGTGGAGCAGCTCTGCCTCCATGGCAGTGGTAGACAGGCACAGTCTGTAAACTGAGACTAATTATGCAAAAAAGATATTAGAGCATTCCAGTTTGCAAAACCCCACTTTTTGTTTCTTTGTTTAAAATCACTGGCACTGTGAGTTGAGAAGGGATGGAAAAAAATTGGTATCATACAGAAAGTGCATTAAGCATACTTGTCTGAGTCAGCTTTCAGCAGATAGTGCTTCTATTCTCTGTTTTCAGCTTCAAGAACTTGTATGATTTGGGCAATATTTTCAAAATGGCTAGTGAAAACAACAGTATAAATGCAGTTACCAGACAGTACTCTGCTTTTTCATGCTTATTTTTTCAAGTATGTATTTTGCTATTCCTTTCAAAAAAATAAACACTGACCGTTTCTTTTAAAAACGAGATCAACTTTAAAGGACTTCCCCCCCACCCCCCCCAACTTAGGAAAGCTCAGTGTTCTTTTATTTATTTACAGCATATTTAGGCTGATCATGTGAGCCTAGAAATCTGAATTATAATTTGCTGACACACTAAATTAGCGATCAAGCGTTAGTATGCAGCTTTAAATCATGTCAGAAGATTATGTTTTCCTCTTTTAAATAATCTTTTTCTCACCACTTCACTTACTTACCTACTGTTGTTACCATAAATTTCCGCCCAAAACTAGAGATAGATGTTTCTGCATTTCTGTGGGTATTTAGAAAAGTTCTCTTTTTCCAACACTGAGAAGGAAAAAGCTATTCTTTGAATGAAGATTGTTAAGATAGGCATATAAATAAAAATGTGTACATTTTTCCCCCCCCTACACTTTATATTAAAGCTACTGTTGAAATTTTTCTTGTGGATTGTTTTAATAAAGGATGGAACTAATTTTTGGTGCATGTATATAGCTTTGTCAAACTTCTGGGGGACATGAATGTTGCAGTAGACACGTTACAAGAGTGCGTTCGGAGCTCCCAGTGATGTTCCCTAAATTTATTTGACTTGAAATAATTATTTTGTTTTTTTAAGTACAACTTCAGTTAACATTTACAATTAATACTGAAGCTGACGACTGTTTGAGTTAATACTAATACTGCAAAGGAAGTGGATGGGATGAAAGGAAAAAAGGATGAAAGAGGGGCTGAAAGCGAGTTGTTGGCTTACTTCACTTTGTGGTGTTAAATGCAGTCTTTTTTTTTTTTTTTTTCCTTGGAGTGCTTGAATTTTTGTTAATCTGCTTCATCCCAGAAAATTTTTATTTAGAGTTTTTTCTTGATGAAATGTAAAATTTCCCACTGAGTTTATTTTTAAACTATCTGCCGTGCTCATCGTAAAGCTGCATGCATTTTACCTGCGTAATCACAGAAGCTCAAGAAGCTTCTCTAAAGTTCAGATTTATCTGCGCGCGGTGGTAACGTGTGTGCCATTTTCTGCGAGGTAGGAAAATGTCAGGGAGATTTAACATCTAACTTTTCCAGTTTGAAGTTGCAAACCAAACCCCGTAGGTGCATAGAAACCACATGTTCTGCTCTTCCATTCTGTTGGATATTTTCCGCTTAGGGAGGATTGTGGGTTTTTTCTTAGAAGGGTGCAGTTTCTTTCTGAATAATTCCTACCGTATCAAGAAATCGAACAAGCTTTATAATTCTGTAATTTAATAATTTTTCCTCAATCTCCTCTGTAACTATATTGCCTGCCTGAGGGTACCAGCAACCTTAATTTCACTGTTTTATAACCCACAACAGTTAACACTTGACCTAGGTCATTAACAGGATTATCAGCAAATTTGTTTAAGCTTTTACTGACAACCTGAATTGCTTCAATAATATTTTGACTGTGCAGACAGGAAACTTCTTGTAACCTCTCAATCTAGCATAAAATTAATTTCTTGCAAACACAGCTACCAAAAGATCAATACGGTAAATCTGCTTACAGTACTTGGTTTCAAATAGTGTCTGTTTTGGTTTACAGCAAGAAGGTTCCAATCAGCCTCTATTTTCAGTCTGTATTGGATTTGGAGATGCGGTTTCATCTTTTATTCATTGATTACCATCTCAGAACTTTGCGTAACTGCGCAATTAAATGCACCATTTTATCTGGGCTGGTCTCTGTTAACACTTAAAGTCGCTGAAGACGACTTACTGTGCCTTTGTAGTAATGACATCTCTTGGCATGGTTTTGAAAAATGCGGTGTTTGCACGTGGAGCAAAATACCTGCCCAACTTTTGCATGTGATTTTGGGAAAGGCTGGCAATACTGGGAACTTTTCTGTAGAATCTCAAGGGCTTGCACGGGGAAATGCTTTTTACAAATCTCACCTCACTGTATGTCAGGTATCGTTAGGTCCAGATAAGTCTTCATGTATCATGACACAATTGCTGCTGGTGCCTCTAGCTTGCTCTTGAGTGTTTATCTGCAAAAGAAATTGAAAGTACGTTTAGAAATCTTAATGTGATACCTCTTAAAATTTAATTTCAGAAAGCTCAAAGTCCTGGGGGTCTGGAGGGCTGTTTTTCATACAGCTGTATCTTATTCAAAGCTCCTGTGCTTAATCCTAAACTGTACGATTAGACAAATAATGAACACGTTTTAAAATTCACACCATGATGTTTTTGAAATCCTGTGCAACAGGAGAAGTAAGTTGGGTAAATTTTTCATTTTCTGTCAACATTTTTGATAGCAGGCTGTAACACATGGAGTAATTTATTTTCTTTTCTGTTTGTCACTGAAGTTTATCTTGACTTACTGCTGATTTCAATATGGTGTATTAAAAAGAAAAATCACTACATTGTCTATAGCAAACTTAAAGCAGATGTTTGAAAGACAAAGATGTCCAAATTTGACACAGCAATTAATTCTTATTGCAGTTAATTTGGATACAACGAATTTGCTACCCAATGAAGCAGTCAGGGCATAGAAACGGGTTAGACCTCTTCTGTACTCTCAGCCTCAGGAAATTAGGCTTCAGAGGCACCACCAGAAGGGAAAACATTAAACAGATAATAGACACACTTAAGTTTAACAGTTGTTTATGTGAAATCTTTGCAAATCAGGAGTACATTCTGATTGAACTTAAATTTTTCATTCCCATCTGGGAAGATATACAAATTAGTCTTAATTTTTTTTTTTTTATTATCTGCCAGAGTTAAGTAAATTGCTATTAGCATACTTACTTTTGATTCTGTTTGAGAACTTACAAGTTTTCCTGTAGGAGCCTATGTAACGGCTCTTGTTCTTGTAATCCCCACTTGATGAAAGTTTAGAAATACGGATGCAGGTGTTCGTTTTCTTGTTTTCAGAGCTGTGGATTTTATCACCAGTGAGGGTCACTACAGAGCTGTTACCGAATGCAACAGTACTGTTTGTAGATTTTTATACAGAGCCTGAGTTAGTTCCATAGGGTACGTGTAATTCATGTAGGTACCACCGCTTTGTAGCTGCTGTTTGATTTTTCTTTAAAAAAAAAATAAATAACTGGAGATATAATCATGTCCTTACTTTTGTTAAAGTTCAAAGCTTTATTCAGTAGAGCTGGTATTGAAACACAGAAAGGTCATTTTGATACCCTAAGGTGCAAAATTGACTGGACTTGTCCAGAGGTGTTGGGTAAAACTTCAGAGGTGGGGCAGAGGGATCTCACTAACTCGTTGCCTTTCTAAAAGATAATTCCAGCATCCCAACAGTTGCTTTTCTCAGGAGTGAAATGTAGGGATTTATAGGTTTTTTTTAACATTTCTTTTCTTATGAAAACAAATTGTTCGATTTGTTGAAGCATTGTTGAAAATTGTTGAAAATACATTTATGAGGAGGAAAAGACTTACAATGAGAAATGGTACAGTGAAATGGAAGAATTTTTGTTTACAAATGCATGTGACGACTGTTAAGTGATCTGTTTGGCTAAAAATTCACTGCAGTGCTGTAGCCCTTCTTATTTCCATAAACACTTTAGAGCAGTAGCTTTTATTTTTTTTATATTTAAACTGTTTTAAACAAGAACCGAAACTTAAAAGAAAATAGTTTAATTCAGAAGATTAGATACAAACTCCCAGTGGTGTAATTTTGGAAGCAGAACGTGGTAGTGATTTGCTGGGTTAGGATTGTATTCCCCAGGAGTAGTCTTGTGCTTCTTAGTTTCTTAGGCGCTTGATAAATCCTAGCACAAGTACGTATTTGCAGTGGAAGTACTCATTTTGCAGTGTGAAACTGATGTAAGATTAAAATTCCGTTCCTTTTAAATTTCTGCAGTGAATGAGTGAATGAAAGAAATAAAGATAGAGAAATAAAGATAATCCTGCCTGAAAGAAATCTTGGGATGGTGACAAAAGAGTTCCAGTCTGTGAGAGTGACGGGCAGACTGAATGAAACACCAGCATGTACAGCCTTAAATTTGCAGAGATGTTATTAAACCAGACACGCTGTAAGCAGAAACTGTAGTGCCATGCTCCTTTTTTTTTTCATTAAACTACTGTGTCCTGCTGTTTCAGGCAAAATATGGAGGAAAATCCCATTAATCTGCTGGAAAAATATTGATGAAAGAAGAATAGCAGACCAAACCAACAGTGGTTGAAACTTGCTAGCAATTAAGTGAACAATAGGATGAATGTTAAGGTTCAGTCAGGGCAGTTTAGTGTAATAAGGTGTGGGAATGGTGCTTTTTTTTTTTTTTTTTTTTTTCCCAGCTGGTCTCTCATACCATTTTTATATCTATATTTGGATGGAAAGGCTCGCATTGCATTGGTCTCTTCTTTTAAAAATAATAATTAGAAAGAACTGCTAAAGCATAGCTGCTTCACATAAGAGGACAATTATTAAAACCAGAACTTTTAAATTGGTGCCTAGAGTGAAGAGTTACTGTTTCAATAAATATTAATTAAAGCACCAAAATATGTTTTGGTCCATGGTAGGCTTCCCACAAACTTTGTGCAGTAACAGATAGCAATGAGTGACATCGGATTTCTTGATTTAGTCGTTGAGAAGCTAAAAGGCTGCTAGAGGGTTTTTGCTCCGTTTCCTATTTTTGAGAGGCAAAGCTTTTTGAGAGATCTCTTCCGGAGAGGGAGAGAGAAGGATTGAAAGAAGAGCATAGGTAGGCAGAGATGAAGTGAAAGTTGGACCTGAATCTTAGAAAAATCAGACCAAGATCCAAACTTTCTCCAGTTATTGACAGTGTTAGGAACCCAGAAGTCAGGGCTGACAATGATCTGAACACTGAGCAAAGCACAAATTAAGAAATTCCTTGCCTCCCTGAAAGTCTAAGCTTTGTTTACATTAGTAAGCTTCATGACCATGATTTACCAGTGGTGAATTTCAACAGAGACTGCAGTTTAAGTAGGGTAGAGGCATTTTTACTGTTCTATGTAATCTTTCTGTAATGGTGCTTTCTCTAAAAAAAAAAAAAAAAATAAAGCAAAGCAAGTTATGTCTGTCCAGCCTTAATGTTCATGACCAGCCCTGGATAACACCCACTTAAGGCATTTATATCAAAACAGGTTCTGAGATGGTAAGGGGCTTATCCTGCAAAAACTTTTCTCCCATGGATGATTTACCTCAGAGACCAAATGTCCTAGCAATGGTTGAGAGTTCAGTTTTCCTGGAGAAGGTGGTTACAGCTATGGAAAATATGCTGTGCTCACCCAGACCATCTCGAGGTAACCCAAGTGTAGGGAAACTTCATCAGTCTCTTTTGTTCCCAGCCCACCCGTCCGCATTGCCCCGCAGTCTTTCTCTCATGCCTGTGTTTTTTCTTCTGTCTCTTCCTTCCCATAAATCAACACTCAGCCATAAAGAGTAGAAGGCAAAGATCATCTTTTCTCTTCCTGATTGGGAAGACTGCATGTCCATTCCTTCTTACTAAATGCTGTTTACCAGAAGGAGGATGCTTTGATTCTGTAGATGCCCAGAAAAAAAGACATAGGAAAAGAATCATATGTTTAACGGCATTGCTTTTTCCATAGTTAGTTGGTTGTGTTGATCCTGAAAGCTGGATTAAAGCTGGACAGAGGGTGTTCAAGAAATCGAAGCAGAAGTTGTCCATGCTAACCAAGGAAAGCAATTCTGGAGAAGGGGCGTGAGGAACATGCTTAGTTTGTGGAACATAATGGAAACCGGAGCCGTTTGTGGGAAGGTAATGGAAGTAAAGGAATAAGCAGAAGACAGGGATCTGAAAAACTGGCTTGTGGGTAGATGGGAATAGAACAGTCATTTAGGCATTTACCTTTGTTATAAATATTTGTATTTCTCACATATGGAAATAGTGAAAAAAGATGTTAGCAGGGTTTTGGTTGCAAAGGCAGCAAATGAAGTCAGGGGCAATTCCATTTTTCATATGGATAGCTCAGCACACATGTTCTGCATTAATTACCTCCATAAATTCTGTTAACCTGGCAAACAATGAAAATATCATGTTGGTGACATCACTGTATTGGAAAATAAAACTGGTTTTAGCATCTTGATTTTCTCAACATGACATTTGAGGAGACTTCTTATGCTATTGGCATTTTACTCCCCCAATTTACACCAAGATATTTAGTCATTTGCTCTGTGGGTTTATTTTCTCTGTGGAGTAGATAAGGACCCAAGCGTTTCACAGCCCATGCAAGCTGGAGCCCTTGATTCGTGGAAGTAGAGAAGAAAAGCTTGACAAGACTCTGTCAGGGTAATCCTGAGTAGGTGGCTTTCCAAATGTAGTACTTCAGGATTCTCAGAATTTTTTTTACAAGTCTTAACTTCTGTGTTTCAAACTTAAAAAAAAAAAAAGCCCAAACAAAAAACACAAAACAAAACAAAAAACCCCACAAAAACCAAMCAAACAAACAAAAAACCAAACCAAACAAAAAAAACCAAACCAAAACAAAAAACCCAACCCCCCCCAATCAAACCCAACACAACTACATTCACTTGCAAGAGTTTTTATTTTTCTGTGCACCATGCGAGGAATTTCTTAAAGGCAATTTTTTTCTGAGTTGTGGCATGCTGCTAGCTGATTCACTTGCGGGGGGTATCACAGCCTTTTTAACAAATAAATGGTCATTTGCTGGACTTATGCTCTGGTCCCTGTCTCAAAAATTTCTGTCATCAGAGGACTATTGATTACTTGCTGTGATTTTTGGTGAATTCAGGACCTTGAATATGTTTGAACTGCAGTAAAATTTGTGGGAACTTAAGAACTTTTAGTCATGGGTGCTGTGTGTGCCCAGGTGTCTCTTCTGTGATACTTTTTGGTGTCTAGATTTCTAGAAACTTGAACACGTCCTACTAGGTTTTGATTTCTCAATTTACCTGAAGTGAACATGGACACCATGTAGCAACATTTTTTTCCTCCTTTAAGTTGGTAGAAGCCTTCCCAAGGGAGGTCTTTGTGATACTCTGCAGACCCCAGATCTATCAGATCTTAGGAGAGCTCAATTCTGCAAAACTAGTGAATACTGAATATTATTTTTTTTCCCAAGGGAGGAGGAATGCAGAAGTAAAAAGACTTAGTTGTGCAGCGTGCTTAAGCCCTTTTAAGAAGTGCTTTAGAGCTTATTAAAATTATTTGGGTAATGTTTGCTGTTAAGTTTTGGCTAGACATAGATATAGGGTGCCATTTATTTGCCTCAGGATTTGGGCACCCAACAGGACTGGCAAATAGGGCACATCCTGTGAGAGAACCACTTCTGTTCTGGGCTGGTGAAAGGCATGGAGTGCCTGGGTTTGGGTAACTGAATCTCATCCTTAGTTTCTGGTATAATTATATAGATATATATTTTTTTTTCAGAGAAAGGTGAACTTGGGTTTTGCAATTTAAACTCCCTTTTAACACAGTGGCCCGCATTTTGCATTTACATGTTTAATATGGTGCTTCACTGATGTCAGATTTAATGCTATAGTAGTAGAGTAGAATGAGATTTGCAGGGTTTGGATTTGAATGCGGGTTCAGCTGAACAGTAATTCACGTATCTACGGGTTTATGCCTCTTGTAGGCCGTACTGGAAGAGGACCAATTGGAACTGTTTTTAAAAAAAAAGAATGCAAAGAAGTGAAAGCGACACAGTAATTTGGAACCCATTAGGTTAATCCATTTTTAATTTTTATATCCTTGTCTTAATGAAAAGAACTGGCACATATCAACTTACAGGAAATAGCCTAATAAAACTGAAACCTTATTAGGCCCCTTTGATAAACACTGCATTCCAGCCCACCAGTCATATGTTTTTGCATACTTGGAAATTGAGCTTTATGCCACTTTAACAATACCAAGAGAACTCTCATGTTTCAAACTAATAAAAAAGAAATAACATCTGTTTTGTCTGTGTTCATCCATGAGAATGGATGGGCGGTTGTCAGCGGTATACGCAGACAGGTATACTGAGAAAAAGCAGCGTATAGATTTGTCACCTCACTCCTACAAAAAGAGCTGCTAGTTCATATGTCATCATCGGTGCAGAAATGGCTTGTCTTTGTTTTCTCTTTACAGTAGCCAGAGTAACTTCTGCAAGGTGCTAAGGTAGGAGGAGGTCTAAGTGTGTCTGCACACCACCTACGTAGACTCAATACAGATCGACGAGAGGATAAGATGAAAGCTTTACATACGCTGCATAGTCTTAGCTATTGCTTGGAGTCCCTCCACAACAGGATGGGGGGAATGGCTTTTGGTGTTACGTGAACACTCCTAAGATTTCTAGCAACAAAATGTTTACTCATTTTCTGTTCTGCTTTGAAATCAGTTCCAGTTTTGTGTGCTAAAGAACAGTATGGTTCTGCAGTTTTGCTCTCTGAAACCTCTCGYGAGGCTTTTATTTTTGGACCTGATTGTTGTTGTCCTGTCTGTTCAGGAGACTGAAGATCGTGTTGTCCCTTTTCCGCATGCAGGCTCCATACTTAGTGAAAGGAGGAAGACTGCTGGAGAGCTTCCACTTGGCGTCATGTGCAGGTGATGAAAGCCAGGCTGGCTGGGCTGCCAGTTAGCACTGGTCTGAGCCACCGTGAAGGGGGCACGGGAGGGCTGCTGATCCCTAGCAGTACCGAAATTCATGCTGTGCGCAGCAAGCAGGGAGAGGGCTGCTATGCGGTCGTAGGGCCTCCCTGATCGGCTCTGGTTGCAGTTTGCAATCTGTGCTTTTATTTATAGGCATCCCTGCATCGCTCATCGTTGTCCTGTGTTCCCTCTTCCGTGGCAGCCTTTTGAGAGAAACTTGCAGTAAGGTTCCTGCTTTGGCTGCTTCAGTATTCAGCTGTAGGAAAAACTGAGGTATCTAAATGTGGCCTCAGACGCTCTTGGGGGAGTGTGTTTGATGAAAAGAGTAAAATCCAGGAGGAAAATGAAACTCTTCCTCTTCAAAAGGTGTGGGCAACTGCCGTAAAAATAGAATTTGCCAAATAATCCAAATTGATGTAGGAACCGCATATGTTCTATAGAAGCAATAATCTATAGGGTAACTTGACAAATCCGAGATTTGTAACACAATCTCCTAATTTTGGAAACAGTTATTTACTGAACATTTAAATGAAAATAATGGAGGCTTGGGCTATCCAGTCATCTTTTGTGAAGATTCCTGTGTTCAGTATTGGAGCAACTGTTTTTTAATTCATTTTGGTTTTCCCTTGTTTGTTCATCTCTTGCCCCCACCCTGGTAGAGTTCTTCAGTCAGCAATTTAACCACAGATTGAACATGACAGTTGCCAAATTTGGAGTGTTCTGCACAAAATCATATTTGCATTGTACAGTATAACGGCACAGTCAAGAAGGGTTGAAAATGCAGACCTCACAGCGTTGTGCCTCTCAAAGGACTGTAGTCTGGCTTTGAGCTGTAGCAGAAATCTCGCTGAGAAATCTCACATTTGGAAGAGAGTTGTGTAGTAAATAGGCCAAACTTTGCTGGCACTTCAGTTGGGAATGTGTTACAAGGTATGTTCTGTTGGCTGGTTTTGGGAGACTTTACTCCGTGTAGCTTAGTGTCCACTTAGCTCCTAGGGTGCCCCAGGCTGGAGGGAGACAGAGCTGTAAAAGCATAGCTAGTAGATGGGGACCTAGCAGCTCTCTCTTATGCTAAGGTAATTTTCTTCCGAGCAATAATTATATCTTCATTACAACATTTGAGGGGATATGTAGGACCATAAAATCACAGCAGACTTGACTTTTTTGTTAATGGACAAGCAGCAAATCAGGCCCCAGGTCTGCTGCTTAGAACCAGGCTTTGCTGTTGAACACCCTTCCATGAAGAGTATCGCATTGGTTAGCATTGCTTCATGGAGGGTTTCTTATCTACTGATTTTACTTATTTGTTTATTTGTTGTCCCTTCCCAAAGATTTTGTGGTCTACCTGAGTAAATTTCAGCATGATTTCAGCAACATCAGCATGATAGCTCATCCTAGTTGTCAATTATAGTGAATTCACCAAGGTGCAACTTTGGCGTTGCCTGGACCCAGTCTGTCTGTCTGTAGATGTTGCTTCTAGCCTCAGAATAAACCAAAGACACAAAGCTGATCTGCTGCAGCTCCTCTTATTTCACTTTCACCGCTGCTGGGGGAATGGAAAGTTGAGAGAAGACTCAGATCTGTACCCATAGGTGGATGAAAATCCAGGTGCAAGTCCCTTTAGCCAGGAAGAGGCTACCATTCTAAAAATGTACGTCAGGGTTTGCACTGACTCCGCTCTGTCCCACCCAAAACCAAGTTTTGGCTGACTTCCTGCCGCAAAGTATTTTCTTTGCTGCTCAGGATTATATGACACGTTTCAATTATGGGCATTCACCGTTTTATTTTTTTTTTGGTTGCATAGCAAATTTAATTTTCCTATTTGTTAGCATTTTTTTAATAACTAACTGGCGTATTTCTGAACTGACAGTTTGATGCCAAACAGGAAAACATAAAGCAGTTGTGGTTTCTTGTTCTTTGTTGTTTTGTTTTTTTTTTAACTTTTAATTGGAAATGTTAATTAGTTGAAGAAGAAATATTTTGTATATTTTACCTCATCGACTATTACTCTGTATTTTTGATGTAAGGAATATGATTTGGAAATGCTTTCCAGTGGTGAAGTTGTTTGTAGGTTCTTCTTTAGATATGGCAAGTTGCCTCCTAGCAGGCTTTCCTCCCCATTTCTTGGGTAGTGAGGGGGATCTTGGGGTGGTTCTACGTGGCACAACATTTTGTTTGTTCATTTTTTTGCTGGGGGAGGTATTTATACTGTGTACAGTTCACTGTAGCAGTCATTACTCCACGTGTTTCTGGAAATGCTGCTGCTTTCAGACTGTGTTCAGGTGGCTTGTTAGTTTTACAGGTCTCTTTCTTTCACTGGCATTACTTACTCCTGATGAAACCTGCTGTTGGTGAGCCTCGCGGCAGGCCCTCTGCCATCACTCTCAAACTGGAAGCAGTTGCTGATAGCGTGAGCTGTCCACCCAAGCCCTCATTCGTCTTCTGCCTGATGCCACGAAAAGGAGAGTGAGCGAGCTTTGTGTTTCACATCCACGTCCCTGCTCCAGTTGCTGGAAAAAGATTCATCTTTACCCCCTGGGCAGAAATGCATATTGAGGGAACTAATAATGCTTTTTCTTGTGGTTGTGAGTGGGGAAGGCCAGAAGAGTCAGGCAGGAGAGAGCTTCTAAGAAGAGAACATGGTCTTAATCGGCATTTTGCCAGTATGCTGCCACTTGGCAGACATAGCTATGGTGTACTGTACGGTGGGCAAGGCTGTTGTATGGAAGGACCAAGTCACTGATTTTTAGAGTCAGAAGTGATGGTTGCTCAGTTTGTATCGCTCTGCAGTATTTTAATACCAGTAAATTCTCCCTCATGCTTACCACTAGTTTTAAAGGGAGTTAATTATATGATGGGAACCAATGCAGGACACTGAGATGATTAGACAGCACTTTTTTTTTTTTTTTAAAAAAAAGTTGTTTAATGAGAACTCCTCTGTGTTTCCTTAGCATAACCAGTGATCCTTTTCAAGGCATTCTGTAGGAAAGGATCGCTGATAGCAACAAAGCTGTTCAGCTAGTTTAAGAGTTATCGTTAGTAACAGACTGGTGAACCTAGCGATTTCTGTAGGAGTTAGCTGAATGATACTCACACAGTTCTGCAGGAGGAGGAGATACAAGGAGTGTAAATGAGTTGGGTGAGAAACGCATAAGCTTCAGAAAGAGCCTGGAAATCCTGATTCTCTTTCATGTGGCCTGACTTGTAAAACTACCTCTTTACTCTCTTCTGGAAAGCAGTAATAGTTATAAGGGGAAAAAAGGATTATTGGCTGTATTTTTGGGACATAATATGCCAACCCTTCCTCTTCTGTTCTCCAGTACCCCATTTAAGAACATGGGAGTTGTGGGTAATTGGAGCCTGAAGTTAGGATGGTATCTGACCTGCAGTTACGATTGCTTGCACAGCCCTGCTCTTCACTGGGCCAGTTGTTCTGGAGTACCTGGTTGTTACACTTGCAAGGAAAGAAAATGTATTGCCACACGAAGTAGCTTGACCTCTTTTTTTTGTTTGTTTGGTTTTGTCTTTTCTTAAAGACACAGACATTGCACAGGACAGTGCCACAAGAGAGGTTAAACTCTCTTCTCTCCAGTTCCCTCTTTCATCTGGTGAATACATGGCTGTAGGCAATCGTAGTACATTTAAACGTCGGCTTTCATTTAACTTTAAATGTATGTGGGAAAATGTTAGAGTCACACTGATATATGCCCGCTCATCATGATCTGACGGAATATGTCTTCATGTTACACTTCATGAATTGGTCAGGTCAGTTTTGTGAACCAAGTGTTGCTTTTTGTTACACTAGAGGATATATCAGAGTTGAAAGAAGTTGAAATGAGTAATCAAGTGCCTGTGTAAAGTTTTACTTTTTTCTTTTTACCTAATCCTACAAATCCATGCAAAGAAAATTCAGACAATTAATATCTAATCCATTCTTTATGTATTTCTTCAGTCTCAGTGTAGGGAAATGCTATTTTCTCCTTCAATTTCCAGATTAATACGTAATGTTAGGACATACAATGACAAAATGTAACACAACCCTTCCCTGTCATTTTTGTCTAGGGACTATGATCATTGCAGCCTGTAAGTTCTGTATTAATTATTTGCTCTCTACCGAGGTGTACAACTCTCTCTTGAAGTCACAGCAAGAATGAGTGTGATAGAAGCTTTTTTCAGGGAGAGGGAAGTGTGTTTTTCAGGTGACTAGCTGAAAGGAAATGCGTTTTGCATTTTAGATACTACTAAAGAACAGTACACTTTTGGTGAAAAGTATTTTCCAAATTTGTTAATAGGGAAAAAGTATTGTATGTATGAATTTCAGTTAGATTCTAAACAATTTCAGCACTCAGGCAGTCTACTCTGTGTTTCTGCTTGCCTGTAATATAATTCTTACTAGACAAGTGATAAAGACATCCAGGCAAAGAGACAGTTGTCTAGGGGGTCAGTATAATTATGTTTTCTTTCTTTGGGTATTTTTTTTCCCCTCCCCTGGTCTTTTATTTATTGGCATTTCACCAAAAAAAAAAGAAAAAAAAAAAAGGAATGAGTGGTCTTTATAATGCCTGAAGACCATGTGGCTAGATAGGTGAAGGAACTGAAGATTTTCTGATCTTATTCTGCTAGATATTAAACAGTTACTTGGCATGACAAGCTTTGTTCCTTCTTGCACAAATGAAAATGGAGGAAGTTGAAGACTGTGCAGTATGAAAGCGTATAAATATGTTTAGCACAAAACTACTTATTAATAAAGTTACAGGTCTGGAACATAGCTTTGCTTTGTTTTTTTGTCAATAATGGGAGCATTTGTACCATTCTTTTTAGGTACCTACTTGCATTCTCTGACTTGCATCTGAACTAGAATCCTACTGTAGTCAGTGTGAAAACCTCCCTTCTAAGGATTTCTAAAATGTAGTGAAACACATATGAGCATGGAAAAGTAGTTTGCCTAGCAGTGCCAGTTTGAAGGAGATGAGGAAGATAAGGAAGGTGGAGTGAAGAAGAGAGGCTGAAAAAATGTTAGTCGTAGATTTGTTCTTAATGTATTGCAACACAGGTTGCTTGGTGGCTGGGGCATCCACCTGTCAGATGTGTGGGCCACGCATGGCTTGCACTGAATATTTAATTGCCCCCCACGGCCCTGTTGTAATGCCTGTGAGTACTTCTCCTAGGAGTGCCTGCTAAACCTGCTCTGAGAGATAGGCTGGCAGTAGGGAGTTGGCATTATCGAGGTGGCATRGAGAGATCAGACAGCGAGCTGCACGCTGATCTGCACCTTGAGGGCATGCTCTAACGGCTAGGCTGCTGGGCAGATCTGGAGAGGGAAACTACCACCAGGTTTTGATTCTGTTGCCTGTTTATTTTTCCAGATGAGGCTGATGAATTGGGACTGAATTCATAAATTTCAGAGTGGCTGCAATCATGTTTTCAAGAACCTTATTCTCAAAAAATAAAAGTATTACTTAAGTTTACTTCTGAGTGATTTGCCTTAGCAACTTATTGCCAAGTAATTTACCTCAGAAGTCATACTTCCTTCACCACCAGGTATTGCAGATGCACAACAAATGTATCTGTCTTATCCCAGGAGATCCGTAATCTGTGGGAAATTGTAGTCACAAAAGCAAGAAGTGCACTTTTTCCTTTTGAATTTTTAGTAGTATTTCCTTTTTATAGATGCAAACCTTGCTTCAGAATAGTCTGCCTGGAGCCCTATGCACTCAATAAAGGGCTGACTGATTTTTCTTTGTGCAGGTGTTTGAGAATTTAATTATTGATAAATTCAGAGCTAAGAAATATGTAATACTGGATTATGTTCCTACTGTAAGATTAGGAAAGATATTTTGTTTATTGATGAAGGTAAAAATTCAAAATACTACTGTTTTCTTTTAAAAGGGTGTATAAATGCAGTGGGAAACATTTTTCCTCACACAGATGGCAGAGCACCTCATTCATGGTAGTATAGCACTGCATATATACACATACACAACACAAATGCGTTTGCACACAAATGTAGACAAATGTGTATATTTCTGGTTGTTTATAACATGGTCTTATTTCTAATACTGTACACCTGTTTTTCCCTACTGTGTCTTCTCCTGTACATCCCAATAACAGGAAAAAACATGCATTCATAGCTCTATTTTTTTAAGTGATGTCCAAAATTAAACAGCAGTTAAAAGGAGAATGATGAAATAATACAAATAGCTTAACTTAGCAGATTCTTAGATAATTTCCCTCATTTTTTCCATTCCTAGTTCTATTCTTTTATTTTCTCTGAGCGCCAATACCCAAACCATCTGGTTCTGGGAGCAGTGACAACCCTTCAAGCTTACAAATAGAAGCTGAAGCTGCTCAAACTGCTACAGTGGCCACCTCTAATAGATGCATCATTCTCGGATATTAAAATTCCCTTGCATATGATGGGATTTATTTCTTTTCTCATTGTCAGTAATTTCTATATTGAAGGAAAAAAAAATGGAGGGGGCAACAAAAGTAAGCCCAAACTGCAGATAATAAATATTGAAGGTGCACGGATTGGTGCAGTTGTGAACAGTGTTGTCATGTTGTGTACTAATACTTCATTGGTTTGTATTTATATAGAGGCTATTTTTTTTTGTATGATACTTTGTATCAATTCACCTGTTCTGCTTCATGTTAATAAATAAATGGTTAATTAGGGAGCTGTGTGATTAAGCACTTGGAGACTATATGGACAGGATTAGGAACAGAATTTATTTTTGTGCTTGTAAAAAACCAAGTAAATACCAAAGAAGAATATCCTTTAATTTTTATTTATTTATTTTAAATACCTGTCATGTTGTAAAATGGGCATAAAACCACTGGGATTTGATTGACTGGAAAATCAGTCTGTATCAGACTGTTTACAAGTAAAATCTTTCTTCTTACTCTGAAAATTGTCACATGCCTCTAAGAAAAAGGTAACAGCGAGATTAGCAATGAATTGATGGCCCTCTTTAAAAGTAGGTTTGTCTGAACTTATAACATTGTAAATAATCACTTTTGTATCTAATGTGTTACACATGACATTTAGGAAACACTTCACTACTACAAGACAATTTGAGAACAAATTAGATCAGAAGGAAGAAGGAACTGCAGGAAAGACTTTAATCAGCATTCATTATTTATTCCTGTATTCTGAGAAAATTATATATGCCAAATACAGGCCTTTAATCAAATAATGATTAAAATAATCAGATCTCACCTATGTAGTTAGATGCATTGACCTAAATTTCAGGCATCCAAGGGGAAAATGCTGTAGTTTGTGCAGCTGATAGAAGTGCTCTGTTCCAACCCCCTGCTGTAATTAATTTGGCCAGCAATCCATTGTTTGTTTTTTGTCACTTTTTTTGTTTTGAAAAGTTCCCCCGTCTGCTGTTCGTACCATGTTTTAAGATAAACAAGACAATCCTTTTCATTTGTATGTCTCTTTCTTCTTTGTAGCTAACTGCCAGGCCACCTGAACAAATCAACTGCTTCACAAGGTCCCCAGATAAACACATCTTTTGGTCCGGGTAACTGAGGTTAACTGGACAGAGGCAAATGAAACTCATTCCTCTTCATTTTGTCTTCTTTTGTAGTTAATCTGCTGGATTCAAAAACAATTCAAGGGGAGCTGGGCTGGATCTCCTACCCATCTCATGGGGTGAGTTCACTAGACTGTGAAATGGAAAAGTGCTGCTACAGACCAATGTGCTATTTAACCATTGTTTCCTCTTCAGAGGACACCGTGCAATAGCGTGGATTCTTTGGAGCTTCAAAAATAGTCTGCTCTAAATTTGCAGTATATGGCTTATATAGATATGGTGCCTTCTCTTTAGAACATACATCGCACTGCATGTAATCCACAGGAAGAGCTCACTCTTATTGGAGAAAATGAGAGCAAGAGGTGCACTGAGCAAAAAAAAATTGTCTTTAGGTACTGTTCCTTCTGCTGTCACAATGTGTATTTCTAAAAGATATCATGGGACTGTTTCATAGTATTACTTGCTAATTTATTCAGATGGAAGTTGTGGAAGGTGAAAAGTGTGTGGACATAAGTGGGTGATGTACGTACTTTGATAACTTTTGTGCTGAATTGTTCAAGTACTGTTACTTATGAGTTAAAATGTTATTAAAGAAATGTCTAAATAATGTTCTTGAGGGTTGTTTTTCTTTTTTTATTTACCTTGTATCCAGGTCTAATGAAACTAGGCATTCTACTTGGAGAAGTAAAAGTGCAGTCCTAGAGCATTTGTGCTTTCGAACTTGCTAGCTCTGCCATTTTTACATAGCATTTGCCACCAGTCTCTTTTTAAAATTTTTGATGACTTAATATCAGTGCATAGCTGTCCAGTGGTGCTGATATCTGGTCACTCCCCAACTTCTTGTCTCTGTGGAATGTGTATGTGTGTTTGTGTGTAGGAACAACCCATTAATCTCTCTCTACGTTGCATAGCGCAGATATGCAAGGAGACTCTTGCATTCCTGCATTCTGTCCCCCGAACAACAACAACAAAAAAACCAAACACCACTTGGCAGGCTGAAGCCCTGGTGTCTGGAGCTTCCCTCACCCTCAGAGAAGGCTGTGCCACCAAGTCTTTGCTGAAAGAAGGCACTCAGAGACCTGTGGCTCCTTCTCTTGCTGTCCTGTCACTTGTGCCTACCCTTAAGGTGCTTTGTTTCCTTCCTCTATGGCAATCTTGTTTTGGTTTTCTACCTTTAGGATKACAACTCCTGGAAGTTTTCATGCATCTCTGTCTGCCTGTGTCTTCTACCCCGCGGGTAAACCTCTGCCAGAGAGTACTGCCACTTCTAAGTCCTTGGGAAATGTTGTCTCTAGTCTTGATAAGGCCAAGGAATTGCGAGCTAAGAGTTCAGCAACTATCCTTTTTCCAAACCAACTGCGTTTTGAATTCTCGGTGTTGGCAGGTATTAGCTTATTGGTTTGTCGGTAGGATCGTGAACATCCGCTTTTTGATTCTTCTGTGGCTTTGGACAAGCTGTACTTCCTTTATCACCCTTACAGAGATCAGTGGCAACAGTACTTTTGCATCTCTGTCTTATGGGATTCAGTTGTTAGAATTTAAGTAGTGCCTTCTTGATCCTAAGTGTTATGCAGGTGTTTAGTAGTATTTAAGGATTAAGGCTTAGTTTATTTTTTGAGTTTACTCATGGATCTCTCTCTGTGTCTCTGAACAAATTGTTCCATTCTCATGGGGAAGAAGTGGGAAGAGGGTTCATGTTTCTTTCTAGTGGGTGTTCCTGCTGACTTTTCCCAATAAGAAACCTCTATAAACAGGATGTCCAAGAGGGAACTCTCCAGCAACTTCTAGCTCATCAGGTTTTTTTGTCTCCACTTGCATTTTTTTTTTTTTTTTTGCAAAGCCTTTTTTTTTTCTTTCTTTCTTCATTTCTGTCCCAGCTGCCCTGCCCTTCTCTGCTTTACTCTTCTGCTCTGTTCATCTCCTTGCAGCTGTGCAGATCCACTGCTCTGCTCCCCACAGCTGTGCCTCTCTTGCCTTGGATGCCTAAAGCAGTTGGTAAGGAATGATACAGGGTATCTTGGGGGCTATAAGAAAAACAGATGTGCTATATTAGCCCACCAAAAAGGGCCCCCCTGATCTCTCAAAACAATTTCATTAGCTTCTGCAAGTTTTTGTCAGGTAAATCCAGCACAACTTGTTTGTGTGCGTCTGTGCATGCTGTTCCTATTTACTGTAATATCCACGGATATCGAAGCCAAAGTAAATCGTGAAACTGTACTGATGTTCTTACAAGTTAATGAAGTTCTTAGTTAAAAATCACGTGGTAGTAAATCAATGTAGATGATGTACTGTGAGTGTTTTTGTAAGAGGACTCTAAACTGTAGCCTTCAAAATACCATGAAATTTTAAGCTTTCCTATTGAAACATGAATATAAAGCATACCAATAGTAACATCTATACTATCTGAATTGGTGTTTTGCTGTAAAATGATGACAACTTGAGCCTCACATGAGAGAGATGCCTTCTTTTTACAGCCCTTTATTTATAGTCAATTAATTAAACCTGGTAAATATGGCTGCATCTGTCTCTGAGCTAACTAAAATATGAACTTAAACTTTAGTGGAAAAACATTATAATAAAGATGTCACATCATATTGAAAGATTGCTAATAGCATAGTGGTGATTTACAAGGTAAAGCTAATGGAGCCACACTTGAGTCTGTGATTCACAAATGAGAATATTGGTGGTGTGCCAATTCTTCTCTAGCATGCAGCAGCGTTCTCATCTGAAGCCATAAATGTCAGTATACCAAAGCTGGTGACTTACAGAATTTTTAAAAATACTTTAGCCAAAGTGTTTAATAAAGCTCTTACTAAGTTAATAGTTTTATCTTATCGATACATGATATTGATTCATTTCTGGCAAGATAACCCAAATTGATTGGTTATCATTTTCAGCATTCAGTGGTGGTTCTTTATTCTTTTAAGTCTGCCTCGACTTGGGCGTATATAATAACAGCTTTCCAGAAATTCCTGAATATTCATGTTAAGATTTATGGCTCATTTGTATCCAAAGATTTCTGTGTCCCACATAAGAACACTCTAATGGCAGTGTTTTAGACCATGGTTAATAATATCACCCTGTAAGAATGTGATCTCTCCTTGAACCATCCCACACAGCCACAGTCTTGGCATCAGTAACACTGATCTGGTCAAGCTCATTAAAATCCCTCAAGTACAAAACATCGGCCCCTCTAGATAGCAAGGCAACGGAATTAAAAATATAATAGCGGGCTTTGCTGATGCTTGAGCATGATTGGCGGCAGCCACAAGGCCTGTATCCTGTACTACCATCTCCGGCACCTGCCTAGGCAACCTTTTTGTAATGCCAATCAGTCAAATACCAGTTCCATTTCTATAGGTTTCATTAAAGGGGAAAGAAAGAAGAGCTACTTAGTCTGTGCAGAGTATATTATTGATATGCTGATTAAGCATAACGCAAGTGATCATTAACTGCAATTCACGTAAATTGCAGCAGCACAGATGTGGGGGTTGGGAGGATAAAAAAGCAAGTCACTTTAATAATATACAATAGAAATGTGATGGATAATTCATACAGGACAAAAAGAGTACAGTCTAAATCCTGCTTTGCATATTCATGTGAGGAGTTGTATTGGTTTCAGCATCATTTTTTTTAGTAAGAAAGATGTTTCTAATTTGACTCTAGCTCCATGTTCTTTGGAAGTTTGAAAAAAAAAAAAGATATATTTGTGACATAATCGCAGTACGTCATTCTGCAGTCACCCAACTTGTGACTTGATCTTTACACTCATATTTATGGACTTGACATTTTTGGGCACTTTTTTTTTTACATAGTTGGTAAAAAATGAAAAGAGAAATCATGCTTATCTTGTTTTGCTTGTAGCTAGAGAAAAGAATGCTCTGGCAATTATTATTGTCATGTAATAGATACTTATTAAAAAAGAAAACACACAAAAAAACCCCTGCAAACCAAGCCAAAAAACAAAAAAAGCCCCAACCCCAACCTGTTTTGTGTGTGATCAAAGTTAGTAAATTGCAGGCAAAATTTTAAAAGACTGCTTGGGAAATAAAGATATTGTCTTTAATCGTGACAGAAGTTTTCTAGGTCTCACTTCAGAACCATTTGACTTGTTTAAGAGCTGGCCCTGCTCAATACCTTGAACTTTTGGGCACATACTTCAGCTGCTGACTGTACACTGAAATGCTTTGAAAACCTGATGTGAATAACTTTGCTTTTTTGTAGTGGTCACTCTCATGGTCATTTGGACAAAGCAAGCCAATCATCTCAGTAATGGAAACTGGTTCGTATGTATCAGAGGAGAGAGGGATAACATTCCCTGCTTCTGTAATAGTTTGTGTTGTGCTAGGAAGGCTACAGCATGCGTGACTGAGATTAATGAGAGTTTTTCCATCAACCGAAACTGGGTTAGAATCCAAAAATCTAAGTGAAAATGAGGAAAATGCCTCCTTTCTTACATTTCAAAAGCCTGAAAGTAGTTTGTCACCTTAGGCTGTATTATTGCCTACTCATGGCAGTGGCAGTCTCCCTGGCTGCATTTGTTCTGGTTTCAATAGCTGGCTAATGTGTGGCACTGTAAAAACTTTTTGGTCTTTTTTTGTGGGATATCATGGACTCGGTGACTGAAGAAGACTCTGACTAAAGAAGCATTTGGATATCACTTGTGACTAGATGAAGGTAGAGGAGAACTGGTGCAGTTACATTTTGCCTGTGATTAAGGTGTACTCAAATAAGCTGCGTTCAAGAATCAGTTATTCAGGCCACTGGGAATGGAAAGTTTTTCTGTTTATATGGAAGATGTTTTCAAGATTAATAAGTATTTCCATGAGCGGTGGAAATAATGAGGTTTGTTTTCCTGCAGCTTTGTGTCTTGTGGTTAATTGCGTCCTGTGATTGAAGGGTTTTTTGCAGTAGGTCCTTGGTGCCAGTGGGTTTCCTGGTGTCACGCTTCAGCCTTCCCCTTAGCTGGGCACACAGAAAGTTTCTCATCTGTACATGTGTCTCTTATTTTCACACCACTGCAGAATCTTAGGACAGCTGAGCTGTCAAAAAAACCTCGAAACTGGCCAACAAATACAAAAATTTATGAAACAACCTAATTTTAGTTTTCTTTCGATACCGATTGACATTTTAGTCTGTATTCATTTTTTTGTCTGAGACATTAAACTTATCTTGTCAACTTCTAAGTGATACGGTATTTGAAGTGGGGACTATTACCAAAATCACCAGGTGGTTGTGAAAATGAGTTTCAAAGTAAAACAAATGATATCAAACAATTGGTATGAGACAAAAGATTGACACTGAAAGGTATCTTTGTAAAATAAAAAATTAAGTACTTTTTTCCAAAATGAAAACAGGCATGTTATACTATTACACACTTTCTTTTTCCTATTCATTAGCAGTGGAATTTCCTTAGTACTTCTTAAAACAATGCATTCTGTTAAAACCAAGATTTATCTATGTTTTACCTGACCTCTGGTCTCCTTACAACTTTATATATTTCCTACTGTCACCCTGCCTTTCACGACGTGTGTATCAGGTCTGAAATGCAAGCAGACTATTTTGGCGATTGAAAGTCAAACTAACCACTTGGGATTCTGTTTTTGGGAATCATAGACATTGTTTCATTTTACACTGAATGGCTGATTGAGAAAGTAATTTTTTTGGTTAATATACTTTTTTTTTTTTTCTTCCTTACTAAGATATGTACTTTTAGAGTGCATTGAAAGTATATTTGTTTCATTTTATTCTCCTTTTATTCTCCTTTTTTCAATATAATGAAAGAGACGGTGTTAAAAAATAAGAGCACCTTTACTATAGCTTTCATAAGTTCTTCCCTTCACCTCCAATTTTCTGTAATCAAGCACATGCTATTTCTCATTTTTAGACTTTTTGTTTTCTCTTCCTACTAGAATAAAAGTATTTGAATTTATTTTTATTACTGTAAAGTGAATGGTTTTGCTTTGGAGAGGGACATTTAAAAATCTKCCTCTTTTGAACTAAAGTATCTTCATTCACATTCAGAGCCTTGAATCAGAATGCAATGGTGGTTTCTTCAGTCTGTGAATGCTTCTTTTACAGGAAATCTGAACGTGACGAAAAATAAATTTATTTGTACTGTACTTTCTTCCCCTTTCTGATAGGTATTACTTTTAGCAATATAAAACTATGAGATATGCCAGATGATTATTTTAATTATATGGATATTGTTAAACTGATGACAGCATTGTTTAGTACTGCTTTCTGAATATAATACGAAAGTTTTGTTGATGTCTTCAGAACCAGTATGTGAGTAATCAAGGGTAGAGTGTACTTTTGGTGTACTTGAGCTGGCTTTCACTTTTGCTTCATCTGCTCACTATCTTCAGCTGCTTGCATTAAGCATGCATTTAAAATGGAAGTTTAAATCAAAAAAATTAGGTGGAGTTGACTAAACAAATGGGGGAAGTGATCTGAAAAAAAAAATTGAGATCATGCATATTACTCCAGAATTATATTTATGACTGTCCCTTGTTATGAATTGTTACCAGAAAGAAATGCCTTTTTAAAATGTGGAGCACTGTGATATTCGTTAGATGTGTTGTTTTGATAATTGTAGTCTGCATTGCATTCCTTTGAAAAATTCAGTATGATCATAATGGTACTGTGTTTTGTTACATTTTAAAAACAGCTTTTAACTTGACATAAAGTAAAAAGTGTGCTAATTTCTATTCCATGATCATCATTAAGGGAGGGACAAAGCCTTTTTTCCCCCTTTCTTTTGAAACTAGTGTTTTTACCATGTTATTTCAAATGATGAGATTTTTATTAAAAAGAAAAGCAAAATCAAAAAAAAACTAAATGCACAATAAGTGCAATGTTCTTGTACCATTTTTTATAATGAAAGATATGTCCGTCTCCCCCCCCCCCCATATTTCATTAGTCTCATCAGTCATTTTACTTACTGGTAATAGGTTGCTGAAGGTTGGGTATCAGTTTTCTGTGGTTTCAAATAAAAAAAAAAAAAAAAAAGAGCAAGTTTTGGCTTCTATTCCAAGAGTTAAATAAAGATCTTATTTAGAGTTGGAATTGGAGATACTTCAGCTTCCAATTTTTCTTTTTCACTTTCAAAGCTTAGAAACGACATCATTCTCCTCATGGGCAGAATTTTATTTCTGTCAGCCCTGTCAGCATAAATGCGGGCCGTTTGTGAGAAGTTCTCTCAAATGGCCTGATCACCATGAGATACTTTTCCCTTTGTAAGGAAACACTTATTTTATAATTCTATTCATTTTCTTTTGTGCTGAATTTATTTGCATAAACCAGAACAGAACAAAGTAAATACAGTAACTGTCATGAAATGCAACATTATTTATCACAGGGGCACACTGCAGTCGATTTTAAAACTGTTTTTATAACATCAGGACTGCAAGAAGAGTAACTACAGTCTCCAGTTAAAAATGCCCATAAATGTTTTTGCCTGATAGCTTTGCTGTGGTTATGCATTATTTTTTATGGGCTAAATAGTTTTGGTAGGTAATTTATTCTGGATCTATTTTTTCTTTTTTTTTTTTTTTCCCCGCCAGATTTCTGAAAATATTCAGTGTGAAATGATTGTCCATGTAGAATAGTATTTTCTACAATTTAAAACTGTTTTTCTAAAAAGTATTGGAAAGTAGGCATATAAGTGCACTGATGTCTTGCTGGCTCTTACGCTGAAACAGCGAGCCTGAGAACGCAGTGGTTTCTAGGCATGTTGCTTAATTTTCCCCCCAGTCTTTCAAAGTTGTTGGTGAAAACAGCCTGAGGATTCTGTTAGTTAATTTCCTATTTTCGCACACTTTAACTTCTCCAGAGTGACTTCCCCGGCCTCCCTGTTAGCCTGTCGACAACGTGAGAAGAAGCGGGGAGAAGCCGCCCGCTCTCCCTGAGGCGAGCGGTGTCAGGAGGTGCGCGGGTTCCCGGCCCGGCGGGCAGCAGAGCGGGCGCTTTCCCTTCCCTTCCCTTCCTTGCGCCGGTGGCAGCTCGGCCCCGGGGCTTGCGGCCGGCGCCCGGCTTGGTCCCGCGGCTGGAGGGCAGCTGAGCAGCAGCCAGGAGGGACCTGGGACACCTGGGCGGCGGCCCGTGCGGGGGCTCCCTTTCTCCCTCCCTCTCTGAGGAGCCTGCGGGCCGTTACCGCCCAAACGGCGCCGCCAGCCGCGGCCGTCGGAGCGGCGGTCCCGCGCAGGGCTGACCATTAGGCGGGGCCGCCCTCGGCGGGGCTCAGGGCCTTTCGCCCGTCGTGGGGCCGCTATGAAAGAGGCGGCRGGTTTCCCCGGGGTTGAGGGCGCCCGTGGCGGGGGAGCACCGCGGAGGTTCAGTCAGGCGTTGCGGTGTCAGTCCGGGAGGTGCCTTTGAGGAGGAGGATCGCGGGCGTCCGACCTGCCTGAGCGTCCACCTCCCAGCCCTGCCGGGCGGCCGTGATGAACCCCTCGGGCGGCGGCGGGATTCCGCTGGCTTCCCTCCCTTGCCAGGAGGCCGCGGGCTGCCTTGGGGGAGGGTTAAAAACTTGAGTGGGGGGCTAGGACGCTGTGCAGGTAGCGCTTGGCCGCTCTGTCACGGCCCTCCTGTTAGCAGTAGCACTGGCATGAGCCAGGAGCGGGGACGAGGCGCGGGGTCAGCAGGCGGCGGGAGCGGCGCGGGCGGCTCGGCAGGTGGCGCTGTTCCGTCAGCGCGGACCCCCCCCCGCCGCTGCCTGGGCTGGGCTGGGCTGTGCCCGCCGGCGGCGCTCGGCCCCCGGGCAGCGGCGGGGCGTGGGCTAATGGCCGGCGCCTGGTGGCTCCCGCTCGGTTAGGCCTGCCACGTCCTTTTAGGCAGCTGTTGTGGTTCCCTTTAGGTACACCGTCCAGCTCCAGAACATAGCGAGCAGGCGGTATTTCAGTTCTTCGCGTACTTGGTTTGGAGCGGAAGGTGTTATGGTGAAATGCGTGTTTCATGCTTGTGTTCTGCTTTTAATCAGTGCTTGAGCTCTGTGAAGGATATGCTGGGGTTAAGGGCTCTTTGCACTCTGTGTAGATACTATCTTATGCATAATACGGTGATGAAATCTGTGAGTTTTACTCTGTGACATTTGGTCCTTGCATCTGTGTGTTAGTTTTCCCTGCCTAACTTCTATTGCTCGATGTCTCTCAGACTAGAACTTTGTTTCCAGCTGTTGGATTTTCAGAGACCCCAAAGGGTAATTAAAACACGCAGAATGATTGCTAGTTGTCTGTTAGCACGTGTACATATGGATGAGTGCTGTGCTGCTGTGTGGTTTGTGTGCTGTTACATTAGACAAGTAGGGGCAGTCAGCACCATCCTTCCTCAAGGGGCTGACAATTGATTTTAGTTAGACTCCAGGGAAAAAAAATGGAATCACTCTGTGTTCTTGTTTTTAAACAAAATAAAAACTTAAACCTAAAGTGAATCTTTTAAATCTGCAGAATAGTTACTGTTTACAGTAGCTGAAGCTTAGTTTCTAAATTGGATGTCAACATTCACATACAAGTTTTCTGTATAGAAAAGCTAGGACATGGTAGGAATTAGGGGTTTTGTATCCTTTACCAATTGTTTATCGTAGAACCTTACAGGTAGATTTTGACCACCAATCCTTTAATTAGTGCCTGTTTAGACTTCATTGATATTGACAAAAAAAATTGTGGTGAATTAGCTTGCTTCAAGTTCTGATGTTGCCCAAAAATTATGACTGATGGGAGAGGTTGATAATGTTAGTGTTGGTTATGGATCAGGCTGCAGGATGGTATAAATCAGAATCTACTTTTCACTTGGAACCTTTTTTAAAGTTTGATACTGAAATGTGTCTCAGTTTCAGAGATGTAGATTATCAGAGAAATAATAAAATATTGCTTGGAAGAGTTGCCAGGAGGCCATCTAGCCCATCCAATCTCCTGCTCAATGCAGGACTATTGCTAACGTTGTATCAGGTCAACAGCTATGGCTTTGGATAGTGGAGTCTGGAAGCCTCTGAGGGTGGAGATACCACAGCCTCTCCAGGCAGCCTATTTCAGTGCTATACAGGCTTCTAGTGGACAGAATTCTGCCTGATACCTAATCTGAATCTCTCAAGACACAGTTTGTGGCTGTTTTCTCTTCTGACACCATCTGCCGCTACTGAGAAGAGTTTGGCTGTGTTAAGTCCCTTTCAAGTTGTTGCAGTCTGTAATTAGATCACTCCGTAGCTTTTTCTTTTTATAAGACTGAACAATCCCTGCTTCTTCACATCATGTGCTTTTGTCTTCTAACTGTCTTGGTGTTGAGCAGTCTTAGTTACGATGCCATGCTCATTGCCATAGTAGCTTCTTTAACTGGGGGGGAGGAACATGTGGAAAACCTCTACTAGGATGTCAGAAAAAATCCAAGAATGGGAATGAAGTAGGAGTGTAGGTGCCTTATCAATGTAACTGAGCAAGTGTTTCACTCTAGAAAAAGTTCACAAGCAACATTATATATTATATTTTACATTCCTTTTACCACCCAGGGATTTGACAAGTAGAAGCTGGGTTCTGGAGGAGTTGAGATTTCTTGGAAAGAGAAGATAACAGCATAGTATGGCTTACTTCTCCACAGCTCCTGAAAATGAGAAGTCTGGTCCTATGCTAGCTTGTTATACAAAAACTCTTACAATGGGAGACATGTTTGTCTAGAATCTGAATGTTTTCAAGGCTTTTTCTAAGAGCCTAGCAGAAAGTCTTAAGCTTGTATATTCTGCCTGAAAGGGAGATTTGTTTAAGTTTTGGTAGCAGGAGTGCTTTTCTGATTTGAGTGTTTTATTTACAAAAAAAAAAAAAAAAAAAAAAAGGTTTCCTGAGGGTGACTAGGGCACAAAAAAAGAGGGCTAAGGAAGTAATGGCAGCTGAGCTGAAGATGAGAACATTGGGTAGAATGACATTAAATGGTCAAAGCCTATGTGGAGGGAGGTGTCAAGTGTGAGGGCGAGTGAAGAATCAAGACTGAAATCTGCAGRAAGAAAACTTGGCTTGAAACTGCTTGTGGAGCTATTCCTGTTGCCTTCCATCTGGAAGACTTGGAGCTTCACTCCCATGTGGCAGTAGGGAATAAAGATGCCACAACAACCTTCATGTTCCAGAGGAAAGGCAGGACTGTTTGGTTTCTGCGGGAGGGAGAGAGCTTGGGTTAACTCCTAGCTTCCTTGTGACTCTGACTCCTTCCTTTGTACTGCAGAGATTGATTCAATGATGTTTGTGCCTGTCATCTGTTCAAAACTCTGCCTTCATGAACCTCTGTGTAAATATTTACTAGAAGTTAAAACAGACAGCATTCTTGCTTTTCTACTTTTCACTTAATGTTAATGCAAAATTAAAATCCCAACCAGAACTTCAGAAGTTAATTTTCTTCCTGGCCATGTAGTTTGATACATAATGTGCAATGCATTCCATCAAACTTACTGGATGTGTAACCTGACAAAGCAAACATTGCTACTGGAACTTGAGCGTTTATGTTGCCTGATATCCTTGTGTTACCTGTTTAACTTTCGCTAATATTTTTGTGACACTTTATTAATAAACATTACGTATCCATGATGGTAATTTAATTTTACTCTGAAACCTGGTAGTAAATGTTTGAACTGTAGAGCATTTATGGAGAAGTGTTTTAGCCTGAAGAAATGTTTAGAGGAGAAGCTGAGCTGTGCTTCTCCTGATGACACTGTAGTTCAGCAGCGTATACTCAGAAGTAAATGGTTTTCGGATTAGAACATCCTCTTACAATGAAAACATCCAGAGGGGTGAACGTTAATAAGATTGGTAGGAAAGTACTGTGTGGATGAAGGACAGGCAGGGGTGGTGAAGTAGTGCACAAAATAAATGTGCAGCCCAGCTGGAAACTTTCCCTCTCCTACGTGACTGATTTGCCAGGACCATAGGACTCCTGAATTATTATTCTCTTGTAGATGGGGAACTAACTGGAGGTATCTCCAAAGTACACATGTGATTAAACAGAGGTATTGGCTTTAAAGCACAGGGGATGGGATTGGATGGACAGACAACAGTTCCCAAATCTTGGAACAAACCACTTACTGAATGTCAGTATTGTCACATCTTTAATTTACATAGTGTTTTAAGAGAAGGCTGTGCATTGTCTGTCTCATGCTGTAGCAGAGGGTGGATTATGGACTGCCCCACTTCGGAGTTCCTGAAGAGTTTGTGATTTTATTTTAAAGTGTTGTTAAATAAGATGTAAGCAAAAACAGAGAGAATGGAGAACATTTTGGAAATAGAAAGTAAATGCTGGGTGTTGGTGTTCTTAAGATTTTAGGAAAACGTAGATATGTGGCATACTACATGTTGACAATTCATTGTTGCATATGACTGCATTAGTGCAATGTCTTGATTTAGAAGGTGGAGGGCAGCATTGAACTCATAGAGCTAACTTACTTGGTTAAACCACTATTAATAGAGACACAAAGTGAAAGGTCTGCAATTTGTGTTATGTAGGTTGAAATGTAGTGACTTTGAGGACCGAGCGAAGAAAATACAGTTTTACTTGACTGGGAGTTGTGTTTTAATCTGAAGAATGGCAGGTCTCCATATAGAAGGTGTAAAAGAGTAATACAATCTGTTATTAAGTATATAATCTGTATTAAGTATATATTCTGTTTGTGATTATGTCCTTTTAAAAATGAAAAGAATTCAACAATGGGGCAAGGAAGTATCTGAAGGTATGCCCTTGGACTCTTGCAATGACTGATGTTCAAAAGTTTGCAGGATTATGACTGCCATCCTATTTTATGTTAAATATAAAGTGTATATTTAATTGTTTCTGGCATGTTTGGAAGTGAACTTTTTTAAAATATATGCATTTTAACTGGTGCATGTTAGAGGTATTTACAAACACTGGTCAAATGTGATGTAGGTTTGTTTAACCTGGTTTACTAATTAAGGGCAGTGCTGCGACCAAATGTAAATAAATTTTGGCATGGCCACTTGCAATGTGTTTTAGAAATCAAGTTCATTTGGTAAATAGGGCACTGTTATTTTTTTTCTCTTTGGTTATGCCTCATTTAGAAAAACTGATTTAAACATACAGATTCAAATCTTCCTTTTGCATTTTTCTGTACAACAGAGATTTTGAATTAAAACCTTACAAGTCCTTTCCTTTTGTTTGCCTGTTCAAATTCAGCAAAAGGTACTCATCCAGGAAAAACCTAGGAAATGGACAAGAAACAGTCTGCTTATAATTTTTTTTTATAAAAATGTTTTTATGAAACAACAAAAAAAAAAGGGGGGGAGGGGAAGAGGAARACAAAATTGGGAGTGATAGCATTCCGTTCAGCTTATCTTTTTACCTCTAAATTTCCCTCCTTCACCATTACAGGAAGAACAGACCAATCTTCCTGTCCGTATTTCTTGCCAGTGAATGCTTTGTCCAGTTGTTTCCTCTTGTTACACACAGCGAGATTCTACCAACTGCGTAGAGGAATTTGCTGAATATAGGCGAGTGCCAGGCCTGGAGTCTCCGGAAGCCCCAGTAGGATGAGAATAGTGTGGAGTTCTTCTCCAGTGCTCTGCTATGGATTGTGCAGAATTAACTGTGTGTGTTCTCAGAGTTGGGTATTCTGGAAGAATGTCATTTATATGGCTTTATACCTCAGCTGTTCTTTTAGGTACAAGCATTCTTGAGTTGATTTGGTGGCCTTCTGTCAAAGGTTGAAAGATCCTGTAAGGTGTGTTGTCAGTGCCAGGACAGCCTTCCACTGTGGTGTGGGTGCGCATCTCTGGAACATACGTGTATATGTGTTCTAGATACATGCTCCTGTACACTGTATTACTAAAAATGACGATATTATATAACTGGAAAAAAAATGACCTTTTACACAGTTACAATATTAGAATTGAATCCTGCCATGTTTAGCTTGATCTRTTAGGGAAGTAGGTTTTAGTAATCCTGATATAAATTCTGTTATTTTTCATCTATTCCTAATAACTTTTGAAGACTGTCTCTCTGATTTCAGCCACATTTGACTGGAGGGGGGCTGGGCAGCATAAGTCTCAAACGTACTTAATTCCTGTGTTTCATGTAAGAAGGACTTAGTCTTCCACTGAGTAGCCCCACTCAAGCTGTAGTTACTAACCATTGCAGTATCTACATGGAGGACAGCCATTATAAAAGTCCAACTCAAGAAAATAATTTAGATAAAGTCTACATCCCTAAACGTAAAGTCAGATGAGCACCAGATAAAAATCTGTGTGAAGACAGTCTTCCTTAGTTCTCACATGCATAGGAATTACTTGTTCTAGTAAGCTTCCTTGGACTTTGGAGGGCTTCTGAGGCATGGGACGTGACGTGCAACGGCAAGTGGTAGGTATGACCCCACACAGGATGTACATCTCTGTTTCACTGCATAAAACCATTATACATGGATAGAATTTAAAAAGCCTTAGAAATACGTGTATGTTTGAAAGTCTATGTTTATATTCCTAGCAGTTAACRTCCTTTAGAAAATCTCAAGCATGTGATTCTGCACTTTAGGGATGTACGTACATGCTCACTATGCTTTCCACTGAAATGTGATTCTGCATCCTAATAAAAAATTGCATTGAGTATTAATAGTATTTGAAAATTGTACATACAAGAACAGCAACTTCTGCAATATCTGCTGTTAATGATATAGAAGAAAGTGATATAGGAGGAAAATATTGGAGTTGCAAGTGGGAAGTGACCAAATGCTTCTTAATATATATATATATGACAGAAAACTTTTTATCTTAGATAGGTCAGATGACAAGATGATGTTAGGAGGTCTCTGCTTTCTAGCAAAGGAGCATCAGAACCATTACCATAGCTGACATAGTTACTTCCCATCTGAATGCTTTTAACAATGTGGGATAGTTGGAAAGGTTTGCGTAGAAAAACAGAAGAGGAATAATGGAAATGATGTCTAGAAGAGTTACCCTGATAAATTTTTTAAACTTAATTCTTAGCAGGAGGCAGAATCACTTTTATCCTAGCAAGTCTATCACTCTGGCAAAAGTGAAGGATGGACTGAGCTCTAGGGTCTATAGTGTATTAAAGTTGTTGTTAACCTACCTCTGAACCCATTTTAGACAGGAATTGTGTTGGATTTACATTGTGACTAAAAGTAAAATATGGCCTCATGCAAGTAATGCTCCTATACTCAACAAAGAGACTAGTTCATATAGTCTTTTCCCCCCCCTCCCCCCACCTCTGTCATCCTAAATGTGAGTAGTGTTTTGTAAATATGATGAACTGAAATGAATATAAACTGTTATATTTTGGCACCACATTTTGTGCTGGACATTCTGTGCGATAAAGTCATGTTTGGAAAGGACAGAGGTGAAATAAGTGTCTGAAGAGAAATCATTGGTTCAAAACGGCTATAAATGCCGTGAAGAGGAAATGAATACAGAAGTGCAATAAGCAATCACTGATGGGTGGTGTGAGCAATATATATACTATACTGGGTAACTGGAAAGGTTATGGAATGGTTAATGGCAATATTAAAATTATAATAAAGAAAGAGTGCCAAAAGGTCAACATAAATAATAAAGACATATTGTATTATCTGAGAGAGAACGGGCCAATAAAAAAAAAAAAAGGTAAGGGATCTTAGAAATAATCCAAGATAGTTTAATTAATATGGGATTTGTATAAAACCAAAATTAGATTAAAGATTTTTTTTCAATGTCCACAAATCTTTAAAAATGTGTAAGCCAAGAGTAATGCAAGAAAGATCATACTGGGCTAAGTGACTGTGGGAATGATTTAGCATTAGCTTGTTTTGGTGACACTTGGCATTTTGTGCACTGAAAGGAGCAGGGATATAGGGGAAACCAGTAGATAACAATGTAATAGAGGGGGGAGACAGCCCCTCCAAAGGGCTGTCTGTGCTTCCAGGGATCCGGAAAGGTGAAGGTGAGTAATGGGCAGCTCTCGGAGCAGTGACTCCTTCCATAGCAGCCCTCTGTAATTCTGTCAGAAGCTGTCAGCAGTTTCGTGTTGTATCATTGGGGTGTTCCTCTCTGGCTAGTTGCTGAACGCTTTTGCTGGTCCTGTAAAGTAGCTGTGGGATGAGAATGGTGTGGTGGAGGGTAGGGGTGAGGGACCAGAAGGTAGGCAGGCAGCAGTTGCTGGATCCTGTTGTAATGCCTGCCCCAAATTGTAACTGCCCTTGTGTCATCCAGATAAAATTTGATTTAGTTGATAAAGTAAAAAATTACTATCAGCTCCAGTTTTGAACATACACAGCAATGCCAAAGCATTGTGTCTTAATCTCCAAGTCTGTTGTTTCTGTGTTGTTCAATGAAGAGAGTAATTAAAAAACCAACAACTATGAGGCCTCCTGTGCCATTCCAAAACACTGTTTTTGCTGATGGGAATTCTCTTTTTTTTTTTTTTTTTAAAAATGCCTTTTCCAAGGTTCAGCAAATACCTTAATGGGTAGAATGAATGCGGAACCCTGGTCAAAATTATTACAATATAAAGCAAAATTGTAATAGTTCTTTGCCTTCACTTTTATGCACATAGTAGAAGCTCTTTGTGGTCTTTTTTTTCTATGAAGGTCACACAAATGCAGATAGCTTTATAGCCATGCACACACTGACTCTTTTGCCTGATAAAGTAGTTGAAAAACAGCTGGTTGTGTGAAGTTACATATATTTATGCAGCCTTTTTTGTCTATAAACACACACGCACCTATTTCATAGCCTTATAGTCCATACTTGTTATCTGTGAGCTGCATAAGTCTTGACAGTTTTGGTCTATAATGAGTTTGTTTAATGAATTAATTTTCAGGTGCTTTCAGCCATGGTTTCACAGATAGATTGTTTCTGGAACGCTGAAGAGAAAACCCTAAAAGAAAGTAGTTAATTAAGTGTCATGTATACATTGTGAAAATTAAATTTTTGCCCAAATTGATTCTGGCAGAGACAAAAATATGATAATATGGTCACAGTTGTAAAAGGACTGGATGTCAGAACATGACGCTGAACTTGTATGTGCGGTATCACGTGTATTACATCTGTCTGTCCATCCAGGAATTGACTGAGTCCAGTTGGCTTCGGAAAATTGCTATTTYGGCTTTCTTTAAGCAGTTTTTAAATTTCTTTTTTGTTTTGTGTATGAGAAGGCTTTTCTGTGGATGTGAGGAAGAAATATAAAACATTTTGTTAATGTAGAAGATACCATGTCCCCCTTTTCCACATGGGTAGCATCTTTTGTCTGTCAAAAGTAATAGCATCTCCCTTTAGGAGTGTTCCTAAATTCTAGTGGTATGAAGATGAATTCAGATCTCAGCAGCAGGTCACAGAACTTAGTCGATGTGAGTCTGGTTTTCACACTTACTTAAGTCTTTAAATGCCAGCTTGAGTTCTTCTGGATACAAGTGTTTTTTCATCTGTCTGTTTATCTTTCTACATGTTTCACTTTCCTTATTAAGGTTTCAAACCTCTATGGACATGATGTTTTTGAGACAGCTTGCATCTTTTGTCATGCAAAGATTTCCAGCAGCAAATTTTGAGAAATATTCTTGCTCCATCAATGTGGCTTATACTGCAGGTAGGAAAGGGTGCTGGGAGCAAAGGTAAAGGACTCCATGCTTAGGTAGGATGCAATAAACAAGGTGGGGSAGAGTGAGAGCTGGGTATGCAGGGAAAGTGTCTGTGCAGTTTGACATGCGGGCTGCCTTTTCTAGGGAATTTGCAAAAGCGGTGCTAACGTTTGGGTGCTGTGGGAGTTCCTTCTCTGCAGATTTTTACTTTATCGGATATCTGTGGTACATGTACACACACATACATCAGAATTATTTACCTCTTCGTTAAAAGTATTGTTTTAGGATTTTAACCTGAATGAAATTGATTGCATCATGGAGACGTAAGTTCTCTCTTTCCTTCCCCTCTTTCTGCTTCTGTACCTAGTCCCCAAGAACAGAAATGGAGGTGAAGTTTCTGCTCTTGAATTTCTGAAGTAATCAGCACCTTGATCTGAAAGAGGCTTTTCTGTCAATTTTTCTGTGAATACAGTTTACGGATTTAGGACTTCGGATTCAAGCATTTGAGACCAATTTTATGGAAGAAGAGTTTGTTCATATGTAATATTATTTAGTTCCCTCTGTGTTTGGTTCTGATGTGCTAAACTGGTGAAAGATCTTTCTCAGCTGTGGAATAAGGTCTTRCTTTTTATTGTTAGGGTGGAAGCACCAACAGGTTCCACAGTTACCATTCAATAGGAGTCTCAGATGCCAGCACTTTCAGAATTTGTGAGTTTCTTTTGAGAACAAGGTTTTGGKTTTTTTTTTGCCTCTCATTTGTGTTTTGACAGTGGTCCATGTCAGAAGATRTAGTCCTTGTGCTGTTTGTAAATACCCCTGTTATAGTTTTATAAGTGTGAAATAAAAAGCTATTCTCCAAATTGCTGATTGCGATGACTGACAGCTGGTACAAAAAGTCCTGACATCTGCTAGCAGTTGGCAAAGGGCAGGTCTACAATACAGCATTTTAGTTTTCAGCTCTGGAAATACAGGTAAGCTTTAGGGAGGCCGCACTACTTGTTTCAGTAGTTTGATGAAATCAATAACAGGGAAATAGAGTATTTGAATAATTTTCATGAGAGAAAGTCAGTGTTATGAAGCATTTGCTGCTGAACAACTGACCTTTTGGTGCTTGGTGCCATATGCCAACACGTTAGCTCTACTTTCCTATTAGGAATTTCCCATTGGAAAATGAGCTGTTACCAGTAATTTAAAAACAACACTAACATCCCACCCCCAAACTCTGGGAGCATAGTTATGGCTTATGGCATTCAATTAAAAATTATGAACTGAATTACCTGAATTGTATGGCACTAAACACAAAAATATTTCATAGATCATTTTATCATTCCAGTCTGCTATATGAATCTTGGCTTTTCATCATGCAAACATGTCCATGTTTTTTTTTTAAGTACATACAAACTCATTTTAAAAAAGAATCTCCTAAAAGAGCGTGAAGTACGCATACTTTTTCATAAACTAATGTTTATTACACTAGAACCTACAGTGCTAAGGAGTGTGCTAGTATATCAGAGTAGCCAAATGCAGTGAATGTGAACTGAGGGAAATACTGTCAAGTCTTGGAAATCATATTTTTCTTTTACTGGAAATTTAAAAAAATAACAAACCACCAAATCACCCCCCAGAAAAATCTTACCATTCCCAAAGAAAGCATTAAGTGTTAAAAGAATTCAGTTTAATTCAAATGAAGGCTATAGACCGGATCGTTGTATTGATATCAAGTTCTTTATGATTTATGGTGCAAAAGTGAATGTGAAATTAACTTGATAGTCATTGATCTTGTACTACAATGTATTGACCATGTGCAATGYGATATCTGTCTTCCAGAGTTTGACTGCTTTCTTACTGCTCTTAAAATAAAGGTTATTCCTTATTACTCCCTACTTTTTGATTTCTTAATATGAAGAGAGAAGCAAGCATGCTGATCTTGCTCTCTTTACTGTTTTGAGCAACTCGTTTGGTTTCACTGTCGTAACAAGATTTGGCCTGGACCACTTTTCTCCAAATTTACATTTGAGAAATTAAGTCTTCATTAAATGCTTTGCTTCTGAAGTCTGAATAACAAAACAAGACTTACTGGGTAATTATATRTATAAAAGTCGTACCATGTATACAGAGTTAAAGTCTAGGCAATAAATTCCTCTACCTTGTGCCTTGGACCAGTGTACTTGCTCTATGTTCTCTAATCTATCTCCCTTAGGTCTATTGCCTTCATCCCACAGCTCTGAATAGTTTCAAGTAGCTTACTTGAAAAGTCATCAAACCACATAAATGTGATTTATTTTATAAACTTTGGAATTTAAGTTGCCATACAGRCAGTGTTTAGACAGGAATACAGTGTTCAGTTTAATGTCAGTTTTTCATGATATTAACTCTGTCTATTTGGTGCTTGTAGGCATAGAAAAACTGTTGTAGATACTATTCAGAGCTTTTGGGTATTCCTCTGATCCATTCAGATCTGCTTTAAGGGGCTGACTGCCCCTTGAAAGAAATATCTTTCAAGTATCACTTTCATAGAGAAATAGAAAAAACACAGTAGTATCTGTTAGAAGTGTAAAGGAAAGTAGTCACATATTCTATAAAATCCTTTAATAGTTGGACTTTCTTACTAGAAATAATGAGCATTTCAGACTACATAACAGTTTCAGGTGGGATGTAGCAATATGGTGTGCAATGGGAAAAAAAATCAATTTTGTCAAGCTTAGATTCATAGTATTTCTGATCGTGGCAACTTTGTTTTAACAGACAGTGAGTGATGTTCCATATCACAAGCCTGGTCAAATCCTAATTTCTAGTAGTAAGATGTAGTAATACATCTCACTATTCCTTGAGGGAAAAGAGGAGGCTATTACTGTTGTACACTAGTAACTTGTAGTGACATGYGACATCAATTGATTCAATATACTACAGAATGGTTCTTACTTAGGTTCTGGTCTTACTAAAGATTGGTATATGGAACTAGTTTCACTGACCATTCTGTGAACTCACAGCACTGAGTCTTCCAGTGGTGTTAAAGTAAATCCATTTATGATATGAAAGTCATGAGAACAGAATGTGCCTGTGACTGACAGGTAATTTGCAATGAGCGTTTCCAGGGCTGCAGCATAATGTCAATAGCAGCTATAATCATAGTGTCTGAAGAGTTTTGAATATGTGTGTGCGTGCTTTAGTGTTTTTTGTTTTTTTTTTTTTTCTTCTTTGTTGATTTAAATATTAAGAAGAAATTCTTTGGGTGCAAATCTGATCTCAATTTTACTACCTTTTACTGTAGCATTWGTGTGCTGATTTCAGAGGAACAGCTCTTATATGCTGTGGTTATATCACTATATAACCAGAATAAATGCTTATTTTAGAGTATTGTTAATGAAATTGCATTTTCTTTTCAGGCAATCACTAAATCTAAGTGGGTGAAAGTATAATAACATCTAGAATCCTAACATAATGAAGTTGTGCTGCTGTTATRATACATATTTGTGTCAGGCTAATTTTACAGGTTGATTATTCTTCAAACTAAGCACCATCCCCCCCCCCTTTTTTTTTTTTTGTGCATAGGTACATGGTTGGTTAACATGAAGTATTGCTGTTTTCTGAAATGAAATTAGTAGTCTGTGTTATTTAGTGATAAATAAAAAGAGAAAATTTSTTCATTGCATAGCTGCTATATGTCTCACTAGCATGTTTCCGGGGGGGGTGGGGGGGGGGCAAAGGAAGAAAATGAATATGCCAGCCAGGGGCTGGCAGAAAAAAATCACATAAAAACATAAGTTTTTTTGGTGGGTATGAGAAAGTGAGTAAAAAAGTAATTTTTAATGAGAAAGTAGTTTTCTGTTTCCTGATGGTGATTTGTGCCAGTTGCTGCAGTGTAAAGTAAGAGTTAAAATTAAACAAATGGTATCAGAAATAAAATTACTGAGGTACGGAGTTTTCATCTGAGCTCATAAACTTTGAATTGTGGCTTTTACTATATCATTAAGCACGTCTCAAAAATATGAGAAGTCTTGGTATTTGGAGACTAATAACTTGTGTAACTTGTTGCTTTACTGGTTGGACTTGATTTTCAGATTTTCTGTAATGTCGTTTTGAGCAGAAGTTCTTTAATCTTCCGTTAGTATGTTTTGACACATTCTAAACTGCAAGATAATGTTTTCTTGTGTTGGTGTTTATAAATAGTAGATTGGGTACCAGTCAGGTAGGCATTGTTGTTGTTTAAAATTAACTAGTAAACCACTGTTCAAGGATGCTTCACTAGGATCATTAACTCAATTTAGTAGGGTATTGGACCTACAGTTGCAGAAACTTCTTGTGTGAGCTATATCCTTAGGCCTCTCCAAAGATCTGTCAAAAGTGTAACTTGCAGCAAAATCCACGTATTTAAACTTCTGTGACAAATTGTGATYGTTTGTCTATGTTATGTAGAGTGTACCATGGGGGTTTGCACAGAGTGGAATACTGTGGTACCTGGAAGCTGGGGACATGAAAAATAAGTTGCAAGATTCAAAAGCCGTTACAGTGCTTTAGTAGGGATAAGCTTAGCTGGAATTGACCCGAGGCAGGGTTTCCATTCAGCGAATGCAAGTGTTTGAGTTTGGTGGAATTATCCCAGCAAAAAGCTGAAAAAAGTAGCAAGAATTATACATTTCAGTGGGTGAGAGGGATCGTTTTAGAAAGAACTGCATTTTATCACGGAGGATTGAGGATTGTTGTCCATTTTGTGAGCAGTATTATGTAACACTTTGGGTTCCTCCAGGAAACCATATTTAATTTTAGTTTTCATTTGTGGTATGTGATCTGTATGCCATGCACACGATATGTTCATGGCTGATATATTGTCAGCTGTCACAATGACACATCACACTTTTGAGTTTTAACATTTTAATTATATGTATTTGACTTAAAATGTTTATGCATCTCCTTTCATGGTCAAGTAACTGTATATCATAAATCAGAGGAAACCAGAAAAAGGATCATCCTTGGTGTTGTCTTTTATGACTTGGAGTTTGGTATTAAAATAATTTTCTTGCCATTTTTAGATTTGCATGACTCAGATGTTACTTAAGGGTAAAGAACGAACGTGAACCTCCATAGAATATTTTTGTAGGAGCCAAATAGTTAAAGTTGTATTTCAATCACATCCATAGCTGTTAAAGTTTATATCATTTGAAAAATTTATGGACAATATATTACAGGGGAGGACTGCAGTGTGATAAGAGAGCACAGGATATTAAAAGACATTATATATCAAAAAAAAAAGAGAGATTTACTGTACTCAGGAACTGCAGAAAAATGAAAATGGAAAATTAGCTTGCAGATAAAAAAAGAAAAAAAACTTGAAACAATTGAAGGTCAAACACTGACAAATTTTGCCTTTGAGTGATAGACGGGGCTTTGTCACTTTCTCCAGTATTCTCCTGCTCTCTGAGCTTACTGCACAGTGGTCGCAAATGCTGAGATAAACTTCCTCAGCCCTCTCCTAAGGCAGTCTGTGATACTTTGGTGTCTGTGGCCATGGTAAGGAAAGGCAGCAGTGCAATGCAGAATTGGAGTACAGAGTTTTCCAGGCTTTCCCAGAAAACGGAATTGCAGACTGTTGTATGATCATGAAATAAAACAGCCGCCTGGTAGTTTTGGTTGTTTTTTGTTTTTTTTGTTTTTTTTTTTTTTTTTGGGGGGGGGTAGTCTGTCTTTTTGTTTCTTAACATCAGCCAGTCTTCTTCACCCTGAATTATATGTATTTCACTGTGTGTAACTGACACCATAGTTCACAGCATCTCTGAATTTGTTCCAGAGTTTGTCATAAATACCTGATACTTCACTGTCCTGTTGTTTTTAGCCTGCTTGTGCAAATGCAATGAACGGGAATTTTATCTTTTTTTCTGTAAATATTGGTTTACTCAAAGCAGATGTTTTGTGACAAGTAATTTGAGGGTGTAGCATTGAAGAGACATGAAATAAAAGCTGCTGGAGAGCAGCATTGTCTGGAGAAAAAATTGAGGCATATGGGGAAAAATAATCCAGCAGTATTGATGCCACTGTAGTTGAAAAACAGAATGTGTTTATTTTGGTAAAATTTACTGAGAGTAATTTATTAAAGGTGACTGTGATGTTATAGTGGAGTTCATAGTATAATTTATTGTATTAATCTGTTTTATGGTAAGATTTCATTAGTTCCTAAACAGTATCTGGATGTAATAAAACAAGGATAAAATATTTGTAGGTAACTCTAGTACTAAAAATGAGCACTGAGAGGACTATAAGAAACAGATTTAAATTGAAAGGGAACAGGTGGATCAGAAACAGAAGAACTTTTTAGAGACCAGTCCAAAGGCTCATTACTTCCCCCCTCTTCCTTTGGGCTTGGAGTTTTCAGGGTTTTATAACTAGGAGAAATGTGCTTTGTAAGTACAGAAGAGCAGGAGACGCCGTGCCTTACCGTGGAGTTTTTGCCCAATGTGCTACCGCAGGAGTGGTGTGAGACCTTGTGGCTGAGAATAGTGTGAGTGTTTGTGCTTGGATCAACAGCGAGGTATTTCGCCTATCTGTTCCTGAAAAATGTGATAGAGTAGCTAGTACTTCAAGCAGCAGAGTTGTATTTTAACACTGCTGTAGAAAGTAACAGTATAGAATATGTCTTCAACTTACCTTTGCATCTCTCTTGTGTTACCCAATACATAAAATATATAAAAGAATGCTACAGATAGAAAAGAGTTAAAATGACTGAGGCCATAACTGGACACCTCAGCCTTGTAGACCCCCACTGCAGGAGGAGACAATGCAAACAAGCATCAAAACCATTCTCCTAAGGGACCGATCGCTAATAGTGATCACTAATAGTTCCACCTTATTAGTCATAGAGCTACTGCAGCAATATGTGTAAGATTAGCGGAAATTTTATTAGTATCTACATTTCCAATAGTCCACCGTAACTATTTAAATCTTGCTATATTGGGCTTCTTGGAGAGAAGCTAATAGGCCTCTAAGAATTGTGGTCGGGAGGTGCTTTTTATGGTTTTAAGCTTTTTATGCTAGACTGTTTTCTAGCTTTTTTTAATAGGGACAGGAATTCGTAGTATATAACTGCAATAAAAAAGATTGTGCTTTCCTTACTTGTTCTGTTTAGCAATCAGCGTGTAAGCATGCTGGAATAAGCTATTTGTTAAAACCTAACGGGCTGTTCTATGTTCTTTGAAGTAATGCAGGTAGTCCTACTGCTTGGTTTTCTTCTCAGTACTTTTCTCATTTCAGACCTTCTAACCAGGTATCACACAAAGAAGCAAAATAAATCCAACTAAACTGAGAAAGTAAGACACTTGAAAGGGCATCTTTCCATCCCCTAGATGAGCAGGTTGGATCCCTGAAGTGTGTGTTCTTATATGTTGTTCAGCCTAATTTTAAAATTCCAGCTAATGGGGTTCCTCTGGGAGATCTTTTTGCAGCCTGCTTTATATCTCTCACTGTTATGAATTATTTGCTGATAATCAGCCTCCTATTTCTTGATGGCATTTTTTTTTAATGAGTGCTTTTTGAATTTTACCTTGGTGAATCACATGAAATAAGTCCTTTTGTATTTGTTCACTCTTTAAATAGCTGTTATGTGATCATTTTGGTTTTGCTCTATTTAGCAAAAATACATAGCTCTCTAACTCCCATTTCTTGCATCAGTCTACCCAATTTCCATTTCTGTTTTTTCTTTGGGTTCTCTGCCATTGCTGATCCCTTTCTGTTGCTGATAGTAAAAAGCAAGCTCACTGGTCAGTCTCCTAGTTTTGAACTGATGGAAGCTTAGGTATCATTTGAAGGAATCTAAATTTTCACCCATAATAAGTGATGATCACCAATCAAAGGTCAAATAACTATTTATGGRAATAGGAATGTGTGAATTAACAGCGGTTGCAAAGGGACTGCTCAAATGAATCTGGTGAATCATGTCAAGTGTTTGAAAAGTGATAGTTCTCTTTGAAAGTAATAGTTTATTAATGATTTATTAATTGCTTGCATGCAATTTGTACACAAAGCTGAAGTTACACTGAACTGTAGTAAATGAGAAATATGGAGATACACTATGGAAAGTAAGGAGATATGATACACTTTGATTTATACAGTAAGCAGGAATGCTAGGCACTATTTATCACTTGAAAGGAAAATAACTGTTTCAGGTTTTGATATCATTGAAGGAAATCCTCCTTGTAATGGGGACATAAGGACCTTTCTAAGTTTGGGCTTTGACAACTAGTTTATCTCTGACTCCAGCATACTTGAATTAGAGAACAACAGGAAATTTCATGAATGTTTTTCATAAACATTTTAAAGTAATATGCACTATAATCTTAAYCCTGCAATTTAAAAAACGTGATTCCCTATAGAAAAGCAGATTAGGCCAGATTAAGGTTTAAATAACTGATTTCAACATAAATGCTACTCGTTGTCCAATTGAACTTGTAATTATTTCATTTTATGAAAATTGTGGTTTTGTGATTTGTTTTTGCCACTTTAAAATCACAATGTGACAAAGAGAAAACAAAATTAGTTCCTTCTGAACACCTTTCATTTTTTGTATTGGTTGAGTGATTAGCATGCAGATGTTTCTAAATTACATTCCATTACTTTTAATATTAATTCTTCTGTTGTATATACAACTTAGACACTAGTTTCTGTGTGTATATATCAATTGTAAATTTAATGTATGGTGGCAGGAAAGAGAAATTGTGATTACTGGTATTTATACTACCTATTGGTTCTAGTCGTTGTGAAAACTTTGCTGATGACAAAGCTTTCAAGTTGTTCATAATAAAAATAAACCTGCTTTGAGGAGCATTAGCTGTCTATGCCTCGTATTGAAGGTATGTGTGTGATGGATAGAAAACAGCTGAAAGATGAGTTTATGCCTTTGTTTTCTCCTTTTGGAAATTAGAAGTGGAAAACGGTCACTTGAATCCCAAAACTTCGTACACCATAGTTGCATTAATTCAGTCTTGAAGGACCTGAAGACATCTATTCTACAAAGTGTAAAGCACTTCCTAACTCTTTATAACAAACACAAGTAGATTGGTAAATAACAAACTTCAATAGTGTGAGATCCGTCATAGTAAACCAGCCACAAGTATATTCGATACAGAACTGAGATCAGACGTTAGCATCATCTCTCTCAGCAACAGGAAGTTTGTTAGGTAAAATTGCAGATGTTCTTAGGAATTAGGCAGTGACATAGGCAAGATGGCAAGATACGGAAATGAAGGTTCCTGAACGTTATTTTCTGATATGAAATATTTTGAAAATAATCACTCTATACCTGCAATGTCAAACAAGTTATATCAACTACACGCACAAGAGACTTTAATGACATGGCAGCCACAAGGGTCCTATAGAGGAAGTGAATTTACGTTCTTCCCTTTTCCTTATCCATTCTTCAGCATTCCCACCCTTTTTCAGTTTAGTTTATCTGAGGGTTAGAAGTGCACAGTTTGCTTCATACAGTTCAGCAGGAGATGCCGTAACACAAAATAATGTGGTGCAAAGACGTCCAATACAGCTATCTTTCTAAGTCAGGTGGAGGTGCCAAAGCATCTGATACTCAGAAGAATTGCACTGCAAGCTTTGTTTTTTCTTCTCCTGTTTGGGAAACTTAGTAAGCTCCAGCTGAAAACTTGTTAGCTTGCTTTGTCTGCTGTCAAAAGTCTGTTGATGGTGGGGGATTGTGTGTCAGCTTTAGAACTGACCAGACCATGTAAACTGCATCCATTGATATCTTAGGAATATCTGATTTTAATAGAAGAGCTATTTGTAATTAATGTTTTAAGTAGCTATCCGGAAGACAACTTGAGTTCGTGTTTTCCTCTGTGTGTTTCCTCTCTAATAATATCTTACATTTTGTTACTGAATGTAACCTTTTTAAAAAATTTGTCTCTGCTTTGATTTTTTTTGTTGTTGTCTTGAATCAGGGAAGTACATAAACATATCCTTAGCTCAGACGACTTCAGAACTTAGCTGGACTGGTTCCTGCAAGTCTTACACTGTTTACTGAACAGTGGAGTATTTATCATCCCTGAGAGGTCTGATGTTTGCGTATTCATACCTGAATGGAGGAATTCATAGATGGTTTTCCCTGAGTAAGCAATACTTGTATTTTGTGCATTGATAGCACTGGCTACTGTTACGTATTTTCTGTTGTCTCTGGAAGTGAAACATCTGTACTGTGCTCCCCAACTGGAGTAGTGTTTAGGAATTATCAGTGGTACGTAYACTTAGTTTTTGGTATGATACATTTCTTCTTCTGGAAATCTTTAGGGTGGGTTTTCTTTCTTTCAGCTGTTCTTATTTCAAATCTGTAATTTTAATAGTTAAAGCAGCACAACAACGTAGAAGGTACATTCATTACAATGAATGAAATAAGGCTCTAGTTCTGCAAAACCTTCTATACCTGCATCGCTCACCTCTTTGGATCCCATTGGAATTAACGAGTTTGCCATCTGAAAATTAAACAGATACTTCTGAATTTGCAGAAGCGTTTTATCAGGTTTTTTTTCCTGTTGTTTGAAATGTCAGTGTTATGAAAGTTCTCCTCTTTTCTCCATAAGGAGTTAGAACTGTAATAGGGAAAGTTCTAGGGAGTGAAACATCTTTAGTTTTGGAGCATCAGAATTTACTCTGAGGTTGAGGAAGAGGAATTGTGCTTTTCCAGGAACTTTGTCCTGCAGTCTTACAGTTAGGTTGCATGTGCTGACCTTGTCTCTGAAGTTTTTTCTGTTAGCAAATTTGTTGTCAGGTTGTGAAATACAAAGGCATTGTTAAAAAAGAAGGAAAAGGAGGAACCTTATTGGCATTTTATTGGAAATGTTTAAAGCTACAGAAAGCTACTAATAGGTTAAACGTTGGCATTCTATTTAAAAAAAAAAAAGTAATCTTGAACTAATTTAAAGTCCACAATTAGCCTGGATCACAGGTGGCAAGAAGTTGTTTTAATGATAGACTAGCCAGGCCTTGAGGTAAATTATGCATAATTATTCATAACTGCTATTTTTGGCTTGCTTGCATTTGTCCTAGACCTCTGCCTGAGGAAACAATTTGAAATAATTAGTGTGCGAGTGCACTGACAATGATGAATGAATCAAATGCATCTGGTGCCAAACATGGATCTTGATAAGAAGCAGATAACTCTGGCAACTGTGGATTTTTTGTTTTTAAATCTCTGAGACTGGGAACAGTTTGTTCATTTTGTTAGGCTGACATGCTCAAGGTACAAAATTACCACTCACTGGGCCATGATCAAAGTGCAGCTAGGAATTCTAGCATTGCGAACACGAAACAGGTCTGCAGGCTGTGTGCGCAAATAGTCAGGGCAAAGAAAATGAAGGGGATCTTAAGGCGGAACATTTTGAACACACGGGTCAGAAAAGCCAAAAGTTAATGTTCCAACAGCAAAATGCATTGCTTATCTTACACAGGTTGCAGGCACATTTTACATAAATATTCAGCAGCGTAAATACAGCTGTATGTCATTACTCAGGGAAAAGCAAAAGCAGAAACAAAACGATTCTGTTTGGATTCATGCGTTATAACTTAGTTAAGAATGCTTCTGGAGTCTTTAGGGCTGTTTGTTTCTTTCTCTGGCTTGACTGTGCAGTTTCTTGTCTATGTAGTTGACTTTACATGGTCTTAGATGCAGATGAATATGAGGCTCTTTTTTTAAATAGAAGTGTTTAATGAGGGGGTGAAACAATGCATTTCAATTAGTATGCCCAAGATAGCTCATTTTTATCATGTTGGACTTGTGAAAGAACTCTTAATAGTTTTGAGTTTGCTCATAATAAAATGAATAAAACAAGAAGAGGGCACAAGATAGTGTTCAGGTCAGTGACTCAATAACTTAGCTATGATTGGCAATCTCTCAATACAGAGATTACGTGGCTTGCAGTTACTACCTTGAAATTATAACATTGGGAGTAAAGTTCTCTGAAACAAATGTGGCTGTAAAGAAAGATTTTTCAGACTGAAATGCCAGGTATAAATTTGAGAGAAGAGCTGACAAGTTGGGAGCTGAGCTATTTATTCACTTTTGTCTCTAGGTGTTTCAGGTAAAGTTGTTACAATGAGGATTTAAATTTTCCAGCTTGTCAAGTGCTGCTGCATGTGCTGTCTTTTAAAGGAGTTTCTTGGTGACACGCATTTTATGCATTTGACTGGATCTTAAACTGCATAAGCTCGAATATGAGGAGTTTAGTAAGTCTTCTAGCTATTTTTCCAGCTTCTGCTTCTATATGTAATTAATGTTTTTCTAGAGATTTTTATAATGAGAATCCCAACATTGCCCCAGAAACTTATACCTGTGTGAGTAGTACCCACTACAGAGCTCTAATGTGTCGCGGATGCCTTTGGCAGAATATGGATTTAAAGAAATTTTTGGCCTAAGAGAAATCCCCGTTTGTAAGAGAAGTTCTGCTGTGATGGTATGTTTGTACGATCAGATATTTTTCTTGTAAACTTCTTTCCCCTAAATCCCCTAAAATCACTGAAGTTTTTTGTTTGTTTGCTTGTTCTTTAATCTCAGTGGTCTCTGGATCTGCTGCTTGGTATTAATGTGGGAGGAGACTAAGGAAAGAAAACATTATGAATGACTGTATGTTCAGAGTCTTTAATTGGTGGGTTCAGAAACTTAAAAAAAGTGAGCTCAAGTATTAAATGCTGACTCATTGCATAAGCACCATTCAGCTTGTACACTCAGAGGCAAAATGTCTAACTAGCATGGATCACTTTATATCATTTTAACTGTCAAATATCCCAGAAGCAAAACTCACAGTCCTGAGTCTACCAGGTAAAATGCCAAATGAATGCCTGAGCAAAGGCTCTGTCACAGTCAGTCTGCTGAGAGCCTTTTTCATTGCCTTCGTTTGGGATTCTGCCTCATCCCATGGCTGGTGAGCTGCTGCATCCAGCTCATGAAGCTGACCCTGCTCATGCGTTGTCTCTCTGCAGCCTGGGCTCTCGGCTAACCAGGTGTCCTAAGATATATCTAAGTGGATACTCCATATCCACTGTACCAAATCCAGGGGCATCTTGACCTGTGGCCAGAAGTTGGAATACAATTTTTGGTTGCCCTGTAAACTGGCTTTCTCCACAAGTATCTGAATCCAGACCAGATCTTACTATTCAGCACGATTTCTCACTCTCCTGGAACACAAAAGTCCTGTGGGAAAAAAGATCTATAATCACCTAATATAGGCGGTATCATAATGCGTATGCACAGTGGAGCAGAGTTAGATTGCCATGTCTCAAAGAGCATACAATTGACGTTTCAGTGGCTTTGTGAAGAATGAGAGGAAATGATGTTATTTTCTGCATTCCTGTCTTTTTGAGGATCTGGTGGGGATGCTTTCTTTGAGGAGTTGTTACTGGCCTTTTAGTAAAGAGTTTGCAGCTCTGGAATCAGGCTACCATTTGTCTTGTGCACTGTGAGGATCTTTTGACCTGCAGGGCAAACCCAGCATCTTGATTCATTCCTGCTTCCCATTACCACTTGGTGTTCCGTGGGAGATGGGGCAAGGATAGTGTTTCTTGGTAGGTAACAGTGTTAACTGATAGTGCAGTAATTTTTAAAAGGTGATGATTGAAGCAGTGGATGAATGTCTTTTTTCAAACTAGCAGGACTAAGATAATTAAAAAATAGGTTGTGAGCTCTTGTCAGTTGCTAAAGCTGCTTATAATCACAAAGTTTATGTATGTTTTTACTTTCTTGAAAACCTTGCCACATGTTGCAAAATGCTAATGCCTGCTCCTGTTCACTCAGCTGTACTTCCTTACGTGCTTAAAAAGGAATGAAGCTTGGACTATTTTGTCGGTGTTACTGAATTATATCTGGACAATTAAATTCAGTAGCTTGTTCCACAAGTGGCAGAACAGAGCGATTTTTATTTTCTCCAGATTGATATCCTAACCCTAGCTTGCCCACAAATGTCCTGTGACTTCTCTCCTTCATAGCAGTGCCATTACTCTAGTGTCCATCGTCATTCCTTTTGTAGAGTTTCAGACTGATTCCTGTATACACTAGCTTCCTCACTTTACACTTGTCGTCTTCATTCACCGYCCCCTGAACTTCAGTGGACAACCAGCAGTCCTCTTATGTTGGACTTAGCTCYGGAAAGTGTGTGTATGTGTGTGCACACTAACTGGATGGCAGGCCAAGCWGCTGTTAAGTCAGACCGGAGCCTTGCCCTTCAAAAGGGGCATTGTATTTCTCTCCTTTATCTGTCCACTGACTTTTACAAGGCCCATAGAAACCCTTTGAGACCCCAGTCTTCTAAAATTTAGTTGAMATTGGCCAACAGATTCCAAAGTTAGGGAGGGCACTGTGGATGGGARAGGGGAGAATAAAGTTGGTTGGCGTAATTATGAAGCCTTGTGTCTTGGGGAAACCAGACTAAACCACCTTTATTTCTGCCTTTTGCAGAGGAAGTAATGTGTGGTTAGCTGAATCTTATCTATTGGTTTGGGATCTCTAAGTTCTCCGAAGCGTGTTGTGTATCTGTCTGATTCCATGAAGCGTCAAATTTGCACGCAGGTCTGACTAGACCTGAAAGATGTGTGAAATCACTTTCAGTAGTCAGCTTCTTATTCCCTAAATGCCTGATGAGGTTCATGTAGGATGTGTATCAGGAGTTACATGGAGTATATCGTASTAGGAAAACGTCACCTCTCTCTACACAGCCTAATCTTTCTGCTGAGTTTGGATAGCATGCAGATACCTTGTGAAAACGGCTAAAAGCCTTTGCTTGGAACGTGTTCTTTGGAGAYGTTCTTGAGAAAATTTGTGTACCTTCTGGGGCAAAGGCTGCTGCCAATATTATGTGCATAGGAATCTCTTTGTCAAGCATGCAGTTTGCCCGACAAAAGGGTGTTTTGGGGGTTTGAGAAATTCAAATTTGTTCTGTTCCTGTTAGCTTAGTTTTGTAACAGTTGGATTCTGCTGTTCTTCGTACCAGCTTTTGAAAAGAAACATTTAAAAGTTTTTTGATTGTAGGTAGGTGTGTTTCTCAGTCAAGTTCCTCTGTGCACATGTTCATAGCAGGCTTACCTGTTAGCCAAAGAAGTGAGTCTTGGTGAATATTTCTCTTTAATCTGTCAGTGGGTCAAAATCATGCAAATGTGGATTTCTCAGTTGATGATTAGTAAGACCAATTGATACTTCTCGTAATTAAAGTGTGAAAATGATATCGGGAATGCCTGCTGTCCCGAGTAATGTATTTGCAGGTGGAAGCCTGGCAGGTTCGATTTCATGGTGTCACAATGTAAGTCCATGGAAAAGGAATCAACTGCATYGGATGTGAACTAATCGGGATGAATGATGTTTTCTGAGGGAAAGAAGTGAGTGCTCTCATGCTGGCTGAGTAGGAAGAGACAGAATGTTTGGTTAGGGTTTTTTTTGTGTGTTTTTTGAACTTACCATAATTGATGTTTAATTGTTGGTAGGTTTTTTTCTTATGGAAGAAGTGATACTGCAAAGATCGATAGCTTAGAGCCTCTTTACAGGCCTAATTTTCTTTCTGGAGAAAAGGACTGAAACCTGGGTTCAGGGGAAACTACCATTTCTCTTTTACAGCCATTTAAAAAAATGTAAAATTTTCAATGTAATGAAAATGGGAATATTAACAGACTTAAATACATAAATAATTTAGCCTTCAAAGGCTATTCAGTGGTCCTAGAACTAACTGGATTTTTATATGGTCATAGAAACAAGAGTAATTTACTCTTTACCTGTAAAATTACTCTTCCCAAATCACATCTATATAGAGTATTTCACATGTTTTTTGTTTTGCTGTGGGCAAATA
>JASVER010000022.1:3163843-3204988 GCA_030449065.1 Oceanodroma leucorhoa
CTGGGCAGTGGCGTTGGCTGGGCAGGGCCGTTGGCTGGCTGGGCAGTGGCGTTGGCTGGGCAGTGGCGTTGGCTGGCTGGGCAGGGCCGTTGGCTGGCTGGGCAGTGGCGTTGGCTGGGCAGTGGCGTTGGCTGGCTGGGCAGTGGCGTTGGCTGGGCAGTGGCGTTGGCTGGCTGGGCAGTGGTGTTGGCTGGGCAGTGGTGTTGGCTGGGCAGGGCCATTGGCTGCCTGGGCAGTGGCGTTGGCTGGCTGGGCAGTGGCATTGGCCGGGCAGTGGCGTTGGCTGGGCGGGCAGTGGCGTTGGCTGCGGAGTGGCATTGGCTGGCTGGGCAGTGGCGTTGACTGGGCAGTGGCGGTGGCTGGCTGGGCAGGGCCGTTGGCTGGCYSGGCAGTGGCGTTGGCTGGCTGGGCAGTGGCGTTGGCTGGGCAGTGGCATTGGCTGGCTGTGCAGGGCCGGGGTGGGTGTTGGGGAGGAGAGGGCGCTGGCACAGGCAGCCAGGTAAGTCACATGCAGTTTAACCTAACTCAGCTACGCCGTGCTGCACAGGCAGGCCTGGACCACAAAGGGCATGCATGTGTCCTTCGTAAGCTTCATTAACTCTTTTAGAAGAGAGAGTGCTACTTTGACATATTAATTAGTTGCCATGCTTTCTTTTACTCCAAGTTAACCTTTGCTTTGGTCACTTGATTCAAATTACTGATAATTGCAAGGCTGTTAGAGGTCTGTTTATGCAAAGTGTACTTAAAGGGGCTTTGCTGTCTGAGTGTTTCATATCACTTGAGGGCTGCTGGATTGTGCTTGCCCCACACTCCTCTCCTTAAAAAGAGAAAGAGCAACCAAGGAGAAACAAAGCAAAGATAAAGCAACAGAATACCAAAAGAAGTTACTGCTAAGGAAACCAGTTCTTCGTCACTGGAAAATAAACGGAATAGTGAAAGAGTGGTCTGATATGAAGTTGTTAGGCAAAGAAAATATTTCCTATGTTATTTCCCGAATTATGTTACTATATACTGTGCTCAGAAGTTCGTGACTTTCAGGAAGTTCAATACATTTTTTCATTTTTTTACATGACTGCTGAATAATGTATTTTACTCTTACAGAAAGAGAGTAACATTTTGGATTGTTTGTTTGAAACTTTCTGGCTAAAGTAAGACCAAAAAAACATACAGGTTAACTTAAACTGGTGTAGTTTTGTTGATCTCAGTTTTTTTTGTATAAATGTTTAACATTGTGCCATGTTTAATATTTTCCTTAACAGGTATAAGACAAAAAACACTGAACATTTTTTGTAAGGTACTTTATTTTTTTAAAAACAGTGAAAGAAAACAATGCTTTTCACAAAATGTTCTTTTGACACTTTGTTTCAACTTTTCTCCACCATTTCAGTCAAAGCTAGGACCTGGAAACTCCCTATGTAGTTTTGATTGCCCCCAAACAGGATCAGATTTCTGTTTTTATCAATCAGTTATTCAAGTGAAAAATTTCATTCTGACCTAATTTCTAGGATTATTTGCAACATGTATTTTCTGTTAGCTAAGTATTGGTTGATGAGTGCTGGTGGCACACACAGAAAGATGGTTTTAGCTGAACTTCGTCCAGTTATGTCTTCTTAGCTAAATTCTCAGTTTTCAGAAAACAGTGGCATAAAAGCTGACTCTGTCCATTTGTATCTACAAACATTTGCATTCAAATGTTACAGAAATGTCCACTTGAGTTTTCTGATTTGTAGTTACTTTAAACCAGGACATTACAGTTACTGTAAACCAGGACACTTAGGCTGATAAAACATGGACTTCTGTTTTGAGATGTGGTGTCCTTGCTGTGATAATTCACTGTAAAAAGGCATGGGACTCTCTTTCTCAAATCCATGCTATAAAATAGATTCTACCATTCAGACTGAAAGCTTTTTCTGGGCAGAGATGAGTCATTCTTACGTATTCCTATTATGCCTTGCACAATGGGATTGTTCCTTCTTAGTACTACCACTTTTCAAGTAATAAATGTAGCAGTAAAAATACTTCTTCCTGAACTTATCTCCTACAAAAAAGTGCCATTGTCTCGCTGTCAGGAACATTAAAGTTTCTTTTTTTTCTTTAGGTGACCTACTTTGTAGGGTAGATACTTCTTAGAGTTCTTCCTTTTTCCACAACCAATCTGTCTGTATTCTTTATTGTATAAATCTCAGTTTCTTTGTCATTTAGTGCATTGTAAAGAATTTTAATTCTAATTTTCTTCAATTTTAAGTTAGTGCTATATTTTATGATTGTAAAACAGGAATACTAACATGGATCTTAGGTGTCTGCAAGACAGATTGTTTTTATACAAATATTTAAGTTCATCAATGTAGAGAATAAGATTSTTTTGAAAATTTAGAAATTAATTTTTAACTAGCATAGTTTCATGCTGCGGTATTTACATTGTTCATGGTAGGAGATTTGGTTGATTGTTATTCTGACTGTTAAAAGATGTAAAGCACAGGAGCAGGTGTTATATGCCAAAAGAAATGTTGTTTCAGTACCTACAAATAATGCACTGAAGCTTTCTAAAGTGGAAGAACTCTTCCAGTCTCTTCATGATCTGCTACTCTTCCAGAAGACCTGCAGTAAAGGGAAAGTGACCTCCAAGTGGTTCAGCAGGGATACGGGAAAAGAAGGGCTTCTTATAGTGACAAGACAGCCTGAACAAAAATGGCGTAGGCTGCTTTCCTGCTAGCGGTTTTAGCTGCTAGTTTTGTACTGTGCTTTCTCCCAAGCTTGGTATGAGGTAGGTAATTCAAACTACTTTTCTCCCATTACACATTTTCAATATTGCAGTAACTCAGCAAGACCTTTTTTCATATAGCTGTATAGTGTGCAGTGTTGTATTCTAAGATTTGATGCAAAGGATCATTTCAGCACAGGTACACCATAGCCCTCCACAGATACATGTGCCACAGGTGATGCGGGTTAATCTTCCCTGTAAGGAATATCATCTATCTCCTTATGATTTTTGAAATTATTTGCTTGCTGGATGGTTATTCTGCAGGGCTGAGGTCTGTTGAGTGTTGCTTTTCGTTTCACATACTGTCTGTGAGACAACTAGCCAGGCTTTTTAGAATGAAGTATGCGATGGTGGGGCATGTGTTAGCATGCAGTTGTCTTACGTGACCATAATTCATATGTTCTGACTCCTTTTCAACTTGTCACACCTCTGTTTTACTGAGGAGAATTCTGTCACACTGATACGGGTATAATTTTTCTCTTCCCCCTGTTTAAAACAGAAAAAAAAAAAAAGAAAAAAAAGAAAAAAATAGAGTATTTAAGTCCCTCCCAAGTACTGACCTCAGCTACATCATCCCAGAATGAGTAGAAGTCTGCCCATTGTTACAGAGCGCTCTCAGTCTTTGTGTCTCATGCTTTTTTCTGTCAAAGTACATGGCTGTGTATACTGTTGATGACATAAGTTTGGCCACCCCCAAAAGTGATATGTTTTTTTTATCTCTAGTGTTATGCAGAGAATGTGTCTTTCTATTTGTAAAAGATACCTGATCTTGTATTTTTTTAAAAACCCTTTCTTACGTCTCTCAGTTACCCGATATATGCTGATGACCACAGAAATCTGTTAAAGACCAAATTGTCTTAATTAGGAGAACAGCTGGACATGCTTGCTTGTACGGTTCTTTAGAGTCACGAATGAGAAGTTGTTAAATGCAATCTCATTTCATTCTTCCCTACCTGGATTACACATGTGCAGTCACCCCAAAACTGCTGTCATGACTGAATTAGCACTGTTTAATAAATGACTGCCAAGTGTAGCCTGGAAAGAGTTAACAGAAATTGTGTTCCTACTATGAAGTGAGAATACCTTCCCTGCTGGTGAAGGGGATGGGGCCCTTAGAGTACGGACTTGTGGAATAGAAAATGTTGATTGGATCTGAGGGATCATAGAAGAAAGTGTCTGTGAAAGTGCTTTTATGTAAGAACAAAAGACCTTGCACAGGTTTTCTGTACAGACTCTTGTTTCTCATTCTTGGTTTAGATCACAGTTCTCTCATCATCATTTAAAGAAGCGATTTTGTGACCTGTATGCATACAGATGCTATAAAGTGCAGTTACCAAGTTACCGATTTAACCTTAAATCACCTGAAAACTAGTACTCTTTTACTGAGGTTTGTGCTGTGCTTGCTGGTACTATTGCTGAGATGGACAACTTCACTTGCATGGTCAAATGGTTTGTGCCAGACACAGGACGCTCTTCTGAGAATCAGAATGAGGTCGCTCTGTAAATTATGCAGGAAACCAGCAGTGCTGGATCTGTTAGAAACGCTTTGCTGCAGCGTATAGAGTGATATCAGTGTGGAGGGGGAAATAATCTAGAAAGCAAGTATGTGGATCTAGATGCCTTTACCAAAGCTAGCTGCCTATGTTTGGGTCATGGTGAACTGATGATGTGCTTATGGGCAGGGGAATCCAGTTTTGCTAAGCAAAAGTTCCAAGTATGTTGTTCCTCCCCAGGTGCAGGACTTTGCACTTCCCTTTGTTGAACTTCATAAGGTTCCTGTCAGTCCATTTCTCCAGCCTGTCAAGGTCCCTCTGAATGGCAGCACAGCCTTCTGGCATATTAGCCATTCCTCCCAGTTTTGTGTCATCAGCAAACTTGCTGAGGGTACACTCAGCCCCATCATCCAGATCATTAATGAAGGGGTTGAACAGTATTGGACCCATTATTGATGCTTAGGGTACACCGCTAGTTATTGGCCTCCAGCTAGACTTCGTGCCACTGATCACAACCTTCTGAACTTCGCTGTGCAGGCAGTTTCAGTCCACCTCACTGTCCACTCATCTAGCTTATACTTCATCAGCTTCTCTGCGAGTGTGTTACGGGAGAAAGTGTCGAAAGTCTTACTGAAGTCCAAGTAGACAATATCCACTGCTCTCCCCTCATCTACTAGGCTGGTCATTTCATCATAGAAGTTTAGCAAGTTGGTCAAGCATGACTTCCCCTTGGTTGAAGCCATGCTGACTCTTCCTGATGATTTTCTTGTCCTTTGTGTGCTTGGAAATGGTTCCCAGAATTAGTTGTTCAATCACCTTTCCAGGGATGGAGACTGACCAGCCTGTGGTTCCCCAGGTCTTCCCTACCCCCCATCCCTCTGTTCCTGCCCCGACCTTGGAACTGGCATTAACACTTTGTGATCATGATCATAGTTAGCCACTCTTGTGGCTTTACTTAAGGGTTGGGTTTTGTGTTTGGGTTTTTTTTTTTTTTTTTTTTTCCTTTGGTCTGATTTTGGTGTGTTTTTGCCAGGTTGACGTTCAGATGTATTTTTCTCCGTATCAGCTCTCTGCACTGCCACTTTAACACTAATGCAGGGAGCAGAAGAGAAGGTAGGAGTAGAGCAGAGCAGAATCAGCAGTTAAGCTGTTGTAGAGCCATGACTTCACTTACTGAGCAAGTTCAATCAGTTTTCCATGTGGTGGTTATAGAGGTCACATGCACATTTCCGTACTCTTCACAAGAAAAAGACATCAGATAGAGAGTATTTTGGCAAGGTATTTTGTTTGTGATGTTATAATTTCAGCTTGGTGTTGCAGTAGTCAGACAGTGGTTATTTCTGAAGGACAGAATCTTGGCAGTAAGTGAATTTTAAATTATGCCTTAGAACATTGTGTTAGACAATGTTGAAAAAAACAAACTCATGTCCAAAATGTCCCATCTTTAATATTGCAAAATTGTCACTCTTATCTAAATTGCCACGCTCTGCATGTGGAGGTATCCAGTTTGCTGTAGTCAGACTACAGCTTGGCTCCAAAGAACATGAGTGCATTGCCTCCATATTCTGTCATCTTCACAGCCTTCTGATTTAATTAGGAGTTGCCTTCCTAGCTGTTGGAAAGCTGCATGAATTTGCTCCACCCTCCCTCACTCTCTCTCTGGCCTTCATTATATCTACTTGCTGATCCAGACCTTGGTCTCTCTGCTTCTTCCCCACACTTCCAAGTGGCTGGGAATAGTTCTTATACAAAATACCAACTTTATGTTTACAATGCCTGCTTTTTTCCTCAACTTTCATTCTTCATTTGTGTCTAAGTCTCTCACTTGATTCAACTACAGCTTTCTTTCCTCGACTCCTTTGTCCGTAATAGTTTCTGAATCATACCCACTTTTGCATTGGATTTGATATCATCCTTTATTCCTTTCCCTTTTCTGATTGCAGCAGCATTCTTCTTTCCTCATTTCTTGTCCCGTACTGTCCTTCTCTTTGTAGCCTAGTCTTGTAAGCCTGACATCCTTTTGTCCCCTCTTTTTCTCTCCCACCTAGGCTTCTGATACTTTTCTTTCAACTTTTTTTTTTAATATTTCCCTAAAATCTGTGTTTTTGTTTTCTTTCTGCTTGGAAAAAATAGTCTCGCCTTTTGAGATAGAGCAGTACAAACAATTTAGAATTTGTTCTGTGCATTTAGGTTTCTTCTATAAAAAAAGTTTGTTCAAACAGGGGTCATTAATAAATATCATCTGAATGTTTTGTGTGAAAAAATTTCAGCTGTGGGAGGCTCACGATGACACTTTCTGTGTGATTAATCACGTACATTGCATGCTGATATTTCTTTCTTTTGCTAAGATTACAAAAACTTTGTCAAACATCTACCTAGAAAACTGTTTTGCTTGCTTTTCTTGTCTGTCCCCCCTACAGGTCTAGGAAATAAAGCAAAACCATTGCTAAAACCAGTATGTAACCCCTGAACAACAACAGCAAGAGTAAACAGAGATTAAGTTTGGGCTTTTTTCAAAATGCTATCTGCCTACTAGTGCAAAAAGAAAAAAAAAAAACCACCACACCCTCAACAACAAAATTACAGTTTTATACTTGAATTCAAGAACCTGCATACGTGAAAGGTAGTATAAATCAGAACTAAATAACTCTCTTGTTACCCTTTTTCAAAGTAGAAGGCTTTTGTCTTTTCTTTTTCATAGAGTTCAAAAATGCTTTAATTAAAAGAGAAATTAGAGTACAAAATAGGTATATGTGGTATATATAGTATGTCCTTTATAATGAAAAATGATGCCTCATTATTTAAAAAAAAATCTTGTATTATTTTTAGCTACTTGGGCTCTCTGTCCACACAATTATATTTAGCAATACTTCTAAGTCTAAGCAATGTCTTCTAAGGCTGCTGTGCAAGTAGACGTGTAAATAATATTTTATTATTTTCTTTCCAAAATCTTTGTATAGTCAATGAAATGTTAAATCTGGATAAATTTTATTCAGGCTTGTGAAGCACGATTTTTCAGTATTTTCACTGACTTCTTATATTCAATTTAGGTAAATAATTGCTGATTTATCAATAATGGCAACAGAATGATTTTCCTGTTGGAAGTATTCTTGTTTATGGAGTGAAAAAGGTGCAGTGTAATTACAGTGAACACAGCTTTTCATTTAGTATGAGATAATGTTGCATTTAAAATTAGCAGCCCAGAATATTCCAGAATGTTTAATGCATAAATTATAAAACTGTGCGGCATAAAGTGTGTATTTAGCATCACCTGCATAAAATACTTCCATGAATTCAGAGATACGTTGTAGATTTTTTTAGTTATAAATCCTGCCTTTTTTTTTTTTAATATGAATTCTTTTTTTTTTTTTTTTTTTTTTTTTCGTGACAAAATGAAATGGAGACAAACAAATTTGTATTTTTGGGCTGTTTTGGGGGGCAAATTACTATTTTCATAACAGAACTGTTAGTCTTACCATGTGAAATTTTGGTATATGAAATATGAGGTTTGGTACCATCAAAGATAATGTGTATATTTAACACTTCATTTTTTTTTGCCTAACTCCTTTGGTTTTGGATATTGTACCACAGGGGTTCATCAGTAATAATTTTGTTCATTATCGTTTCAAAAATGGAATTTTGCGTGTTATGGTTATCAGCTTCCTACATTCTCCATCTCATTTTCTGCTGTTGCAAGCTGTAAGTGGCATATGGGGTTCAAGCTGTAGTTCTTGTTTCCCAAAACATTGCCAATTAGGATGTTGGCTTTGGGACCTGTGAATATGAAACAACTATGAAGTGCACTTTTGAACTTTATTGCATATCAGTAAATCTGTATTTCATGGGTTATAAATCAGTAGCGATACTGAATTTTTCCTGTTTCCTGTGGCTTGAAGCACATTCCAAGTGTTTTCATGTGATGGGTTTCTCGCTAGGTCCCATCCGTCTTGTAAGAGAGAGTTCTGATTCCAGTGATGGCAAGGATTCTTGACAGCTCAGGTTCTCCGTTAGAAACGTGCGGGCTTTGAATTTCGTTCTCAGAATATGTTCCAATGAACACTGGGAAGCAAGTGACTAAAGCTGAAGATCTGAAATACAGTTACCTACATACGGTAGCTTTCCTAACCAAGTACACTAAAATGTAATTTTTATCTTCTGGTTTATGGGACTTCAAAGACTTAACTCACATAGAAAGTGTGTGATGGGCTTATCTCAGAGTCCTGAGAGTCGTCTTTATCAGAAGCATAAATAGTTTGACACAATTCCTGACCTTTGGGCAGGAAAAGCCCAGGGGAATGAGATAGTGTGAAGGTTAGTTTGTCTCTTATCCTTTGAGTGGTGATTCACCCATTACTGTTGAGGTCATTGTCAGGACAATCTGGAAGACCATATGGTTACTACTGCGGGGCTACCTTGTGGGCAAATAGAGGGTCTCATTGTATTCTGGTTCTGCGTAAACTTTAACCTCTGGAGCCACAATTCATCAAAAAAAATAAAACAGTGAAATCCTTGTCTGATTTTTTTTTATTATTTTCCCCCTGCACAGTCACAAATGCAGAGAACGAAGTCAAACACACTCACACTTATCGATACACGTTCCAGCAGGCTTTCATTGATGTTTAGTGCTGTGGCTTGGAGTGTGCAGTTGTTTTCATTTTGAGCTTTTCACAGTATGTAATCAGTGTCTTACTGAGAGTGGTGCAAGGTTAACTTTTTTTTTTTTAAGCACAGGACCTAGAAATGAGGCCATTTGAATGTTTGAATACAAAAACTGTGGTGCTGTACTGTTGAGTATGTTTATAGCCAAGCTAGTTATGGCAAAGAAATGAAGCTTGAGTAAATAAAAGTAAGCCATAGAAATATTTTCAGCATTTACAGCTAATGAGCCTTGTTTAGCTTTAGAGTAATTTTCTGAACCATATTTAATCTCTGCAGTAAGGTATTGATAGTACTGATAATAATTAGTGTAGCACATCATGCTCCACTGTACTATAGAAAGCTAGAAAATGAAATATAAGCCTCATATTTGCATACAAAGTCTTACGGAGGAATTTTGTTAGTAGGATTATAGGTCAGGCGTTTGTGTTCCTGCTAATGTCTGTCAACCTCCCATATAGTAAGTATACAAATATACCTATATAATGAGCTTTGAATTTGAGGTTCTTTGTGAGGCTTCTCTGAAATATGACAATACCTTTAGTATTGCATGTATCCTATTCCCAGGAGACCTTTGACTCCTCCTTGGGCTTGCAATGACCTATGACCTAGGTCTACAGCAAAGATGCTGTGCAAGATACAGGTAACATGGTGTGAACAACAGATTTCTTTGAAGGTTTTGTGTGTGTGTGTGTGTTTTTGAGCTATTTTACCTAATGAGCTTCTGTTTACCCAAGACTGAAACTGATTGAACCTGAAAGCTGCCCAGTGGCTATAAGACTATGGCTATTTTTTTTCCTACTTATAGGACTATGACTGTTTTTTTTCCTACTTATGAAACTACTCATTTCCATGGCGTGCTTACTTTTTTTTCAGTTCCCAATGTGTACAGTTTCTCAAGTAATGAACAGAGTTTTTAGAAAATGATGCATCTCCAACTTACTGCTATAGTATAGAACTGTGAAGATCAGCTAATGCTGTCGCTCCTCAAGAGTCTTTGGTTAAAGTCCTTGTTGAGTTACTTCTGTTTATTTATTTCATATTAAATTAGGCATGAGCTCCTCTTTCATCCCTAGCTTGACATATGAAAAGTAATTGTTTAATAATGTTTCAGAGCCTGGAGAAATTAAGAGCAACTTAGCCAGAGGTTGAGAAGATATCTGGACTATCTCCAGAATTCCCAGTCTAATTACTTTCTTCTTGTTGAACTGAAGTGAATTTATCTTTAGAAAATATGAAATGTCAAGCTATGAGTTCCTGTATTAAACGTATTTTTCAATTAAAATAACTATGGAAATATGTGCATAGAACTAACTTTTCCTAATTGCATGGTGAGAAAATTAATTTCTGTAGAATTACAGTAAAAATATAATAAATATCATTACTCTTTTGACCCAGCAGTTGACAAAAGAATAATAACCTTTTTAGAGGTATTTTTAACTTAGTCTTTTAAGCATAATGACTCTTCTCTGATTTCAATATGCACTTAATTTTCAAGACCCTATGTGATAGTTAGTACAGGTATTACTTTTTAAATCTAGTTTTATTTATTGCCATTTTTGCAGTACTTCCCGAGCAAGAGATTGGAGGAAACAACGTTGTGCTTTTCAGGTACATCTCATAACTATTTCTGGCTTATTCCCGTTAAAGGGAAGGTATAATGGCAGAGACAGGATTTCAGATGTGGTTTACTTTAAGAAAAGAGTGCGTGTGTGTTGCCTTCTACAGGAATAAAAAGGCAATTTTAGGAGGCAAAATGTTGGGTTTTATTGACTTGTAGGAGGAGGATCATAGTACTTCACGTACTTTGTTAACAGCAGAGCTGCTGACGGACTTTTGTTTACCTGTTGTCACAGGTTCAATTGGTTGATTCTGAGCTGACGTAGGAAGGTGGGGGCCATGTTAGTCCTCAGATGAGACCTTTTGAGTACCAGACCGAAAGCCATTCTGCATGGGTAAGGATGCTGCTTCTGAATACAAGCCTTCCTCAGTGCCTGAATAAAGAGGTTGAAAAATAAATCTCTTAGTGTATAGCTAATGTAAGGCGGGGCAGTGTAGGCTGTGGTCATTGCAACAGCTGGAATATGTGGCAGGGGTGTAGAAGAGGTAAGTCTGGACTCTGGATGAAGATCTGTGTGAAGGGGAGCACCTAGGCAACGGGATGCCATAGCTGTTTGCATCACCTGAGTTGAAGCTGAGGCTGAAGAAGTGGCGGTTAATGACTAACATTAGTGTACGCCTGTTTAACATTTTTCTACTGGTAGTCATGACAGTCAACTTTGTAGYTGAAGTAACTATACTTAATAATGCAGTTTTAAAGGAAAGTGCAAAATAATGAATGAAAAGAACGACTCTTCAAATTGTTAATAAAAAATGATGCTGAAGATGGGAGCATGGAGATGTGTGAGTGTGGAACTCTGCTTAGCTGAGGAATATCCAAAAAGAGCATTGCCATGTAAAAACTAAACAAAACAACCCAAATGCCTCTAAATGATGGTAATTACACTGAGTAGCCTTTTATGGAATTGACTGTGGGCTCCATCTGTCATGGAAGTTGTTTGAGTTTTCAGATTAAATTGTTCTCTCATATGAAGTTATGAAGCATTAACTACGCTTCACTCACGCAAATTAAACTTTCACATTTCTAGATTAGTTCTCCGTCTCGGTTGTGCCACGGAGTTGAAGAAGGTTTCAAGGGCTTACATGCAATGGTGTGATCTTAAAGGCGGTTATCATGCTGGAGGCCACAGATCCTGAAGCTTTTCTGAGAATTTGTGAAGCTGCTTGTAATGGGGCCCAACTCTTTGGATTTGCCAACCCTCTTGAGTTGAGGGAAGACTACTACATTCAGCAGTAATCTGCTGCACTGTTACTTTGGCAACGATGTAGTGGTCTTGCCAACATCAAGTCTGCCAGAAGGCTGGAAACAGAGACACAAACCGTAGAGCATGTCCATAGGGCAACTCTGCTATGTTTGCATTCTAAGGTGCGTTGTACTCACCTTCCACTCAACACGGAGTTAATCAGCTTGTGAGAGGTAAAGTTGTCCTGCACTTGCGTAGAGGAATTGCTCGTGGGAATAAGTATCACTTCTGGACTGGCTGGTACTGTCTGACTCTTTTCTGGAGTGATCCAGCACTTTCTGTGGAATGAGCAATGAACTGCCTCCCACCCCAGGAACCTGTGCTGTGTCCTGTCTCTCTACCTCAGCACACTGTCCTTGCCAACTTCTCTTTATTCATGGTCTGTGGTAAACACGGGTTGAAGGCTACGCTGGTCTCAGAGCAGCTGGCATAACGGTGCCTGGTATGTTTTTTCTGTTCAGTTTTGGACTTAGTAAACAAGCAAATATTGTTTGGATTAAAGAAAAAAGGCAGCTATGTAAAATTTGCTCAGAACTCTGCATCCATCTTTGGTTTAATGATCTAAGAACAAATCAGATTTTCTGTTGGGAAGTAGTTTTATGTGTATTTGTGTTACTTGTCCTTGTGCAGTAGTACTGCCAATTATATTTATTAGCCCTAAATATTAAACAGCTGGCAGGATTCCATTGTATATAAATAAGACATTTGAGACCTGGAAGAATGCCATTTCTAATACAGCCAGCTGGTGCTTTTTACAGTTACATTCAGCACAACACTACTGAATTTCACTGTACATTCAGTGTTGTGTTAATGACAATAGGAGAACATGGGGTGGTTTGGGATTTCTGTAGGAAATGCCTTTGTGTAAAAATACATTATTTTGAAAGACTGGCTGTACCAAGGAAATGCTATATTATGCACCTGTTTTGTGCATTTTGATGTAAATACTTTCGTGTTTATGTGTTTTGCTGGCAAATACAAAGCAACAAACTGCAGAGGCTTTTCAAATGTGAATTTTGAAGTGTTCTTGTGCCACGAATGCGTTTTACTTTCTCTATTGCGGTGGTGTTTTCATGCTTAAAAATTCCTGCTTGCTGCTGCTTCTGAAACTATTTGCTAATGGTTTGGTTTTTTTTTTTTTATGAAGGCATGATAGACTCTTAGAGTCCAAGTAATAACTAAAATAGTAACAAATATATCTCCCCAGTATTAATTTGTTCCTATTCTACACATTGGAAAACTGAGGCATAAGTGTGGACAAGGGGTATCTTCAAATTTACCTAACCAGCAAATAGTTTGGAGAACTGGCTTCTTTCTGTTCTTGAATGATGATGCCATGATCATTTCTTTGTAAAGGTTTGCCATCAGTACTTGTCTGGCTACATCCAGAGGTAGGGCTTTAGGTGAAGCAGAGGATAATGCTGGAGGACTTGATGCTTTTTATTCATATTATTATTAAATATTAACAGGAGCTTATTGTTACAAGCCATATAGCTGAAAGGGTTATGTCTAACATGAAGCGTGAAATCATCTCTAATCGTAATTACTGAAGACACAATTTTTCACCAGATTGCCATGTCCACAGCCTTGGGTGAGTTCCATCTTGGATAAAATTCTGCTTGCTGAAGTACCCCTTGTACTAAACAGCTGCTATTTCCTTCTCTGAAACAGCTACACTTGACGGCTGAATCTTACGTAGTTTGTACAGTGCTCATGGGTGAAAGGTACTGTTATGTGAGCAGTAATTCACTATACAGATTTCAACCATGGGGACTGTTGTGTTGAGAACTTCACAGAAAATCTGCTTAACCTGTGAGATAAATAAGATTGAAACCTGTTTCTCAAGGAGACATGCAGCCTAGAGAAAAATAAAGCTGTAAATGTTTTGCTTGCCCAAGCTCTGAATGGGCATTTGAATGCAGGATTCAGATGTCTGTTAGAAAGTTGGACAGTCAGATGTTTTCCTCATTGTAGTGACCTTTTTACCTCACTGTGATTTAGAGGATTTTGCTTGGAAAGGGTGAGAATCAGCTGTCCTTACAAGTTTGATGATGAGGTACTCAGCTGTCTAGCAATTAGAGATGGGGGGAAAAAAAATGGCTTTACTTATCTTTCCGCACTTTAGAATTATTAGTCTAGTATTCTCATGATAAGGTGTGTACTCTTGCTTTCTCAAATATTGTGTGTTTATGTGTGCTTAGTACCTATAACACAGTTGCATTTTTTTTTTAAACCCTATTTATTATGTTATTTTACTTCCCAGATAAAGGTTCTTTAAAAACTGTGAGGCATTAGTGCATCCAACACTTTTGGTGTTTTTGTTTACCAGCTGAGAGAGGAAGAGGGCCAAGATTTATGTTAAATTATGTACATATTTGTTATGCCTTGCTGAAATTAGGTTTATTTAATTTGAAAGATACTCAGATCACTGTGGCAATATATATTGTGCTGTAGGTAGCAGAGGATGATGCAGCTGTAAAAGGTAGAGGGAGGAGATTCTCACCCATTCCACCTTCCTTCATGAGTGGTCTTATTTTTAAGAGTCTTTTTTTAAGGTCTTATATCTGACCAGACTATGATTCTACAGTCACGTCATGGGACACAGTTTCTCTCCAGTCCCCTGTCAGGTCACGTGCCAGGAACAGCATGTTCTTGTGGGGAGGATAAGGGTGGGCTTGCTTTTTAAAAAACAAACAAACAAACAAAAAGAAACAAAAAAAAAAAACCCAAAACCACAACAAAACACGGAAAATTATTTTTTTTTTCTTTCCCGAGTTTCACTATTTTGGCTTTACTTGTAGTGGAAGGAAAAAACGTGAAAAAACAAAACAGGCAACAGGTTAGATCAGAGTTTTCCATTAGACCTGGTTGTTTTGGATAATTTGGGGTAAATTTGGAGCTGCGTTTTGATGGCAAAATGCTATATCTCAGTTTTTGTTGGCCAAATTTAATATCTGGATACTCTTAATGTTTCTCATTTCACCTGAGCTCTCATCAGACAAGAAATTAAGATTTTTGTCTTGGTTGTAATTCTGAAACTGTTTTGCTTAGTCATGAAGAAAACCCAACTTTTAGGTTGAGGCTATGAACAAAGTCTCCTGAATACAATGATATGCTGTCAGGTGTGTTTCATCTGCTCCCACAAATGTGAAGACTTCAGTGGATAACTGAACAGAGAGGGAGAACAACACAGTGGTAATACTAGGTGGATCTTAGACTGAATATTGTTGCATGTAATTTTATACCAACATATCCTCCTTTCAACCTTAAATTCTCTCTAATATGCTTATTTTCTATCACAGTAGAGCTTTTTCATTTAACAGTTATGACTGGTTGATGTAAAATCATAGACTAGTAAAACAGCAGGGAAAGTGTACCAAAGTCTGTGTCTTAGAAGAGTTTATGCAATGGTTATGATAATTTCACTCTGTGTGTGACTTAGTAGGAAAACTCTTGCAGTGCAACTTCCTCTTCTTTCATTTGCAACTTAGAAAAAACTAAAAATAAAAACTGGGGGGAGACCCAGTACCAGCAGGTAATTTCATTGACTTTTGAAAGCCAAATATAGAACAACATTACCGTGGTACTTCCTAAATTTATTCAACTCCCAGATCGGATAATTTTCTGTCCTCTGATCTCAGCTGATTGGTATTTATGGGCCTTGCATCAGCGCCTTTGGCAATGTTATGAGGAAAGTGTTTTCATATTGATGAGCTGGTCTGGAATGCATTCTTCTATGATATGGTCATTACAGGGTTTTTGTTAATAGCAAGCTTTCAGAGCTCTTGCGTTCTGTTACTATTTTGTTAAACTTCTATATAGTATATGGGAAAGTTCCACTTCTCATTTACGTTTGAATTACTTTATACCTAGTCTCAAGCTGTCTTAAATTGTGTGCTAATTTTTGTTGGCTGTTTGATTGCCTCATTCCTCCTCAGAATTTTGGCTGTTATTTATAGAAATCTCTCCTTGAATACATTTTTACTTTCAAGTAACTGAAAAAGTCCTTTTTCTCTGTGTATTGGCTATGAAGTTGAGTAGGATACATTAGAATCATGTTCAACATATGTGAAAGCTTGATTCTCTTACTGATCTGAATTTGGACATACTTAACGTTACGGTAAAAAAGTCAACAGAAGATCTAAGTACTAAAACAAGGAAGGCATCAAAGTTACTCATCATATCTTAAATCCTGCAACCTGTTCCCCAAAGGCGTGCTTCAGCATGATGCAAATGTTTGAAATATTGGACAGTGTGCAACAGAGAAAGAGTTAAACTGAAATATATGTGTATGTTTAATTATGATATAATCCCCTGTTATCATACTGGAAGATTTTTAGGTTAAACTTTCTCATGCAAAGTTCTTTATTAAAAAAAAAAAAAAACAAAAACAAACAAAAAAGGAAAAAAAAACAAAAAAACCCCCAACAAAACCAAAACCCAAACAATACAAATGTTATTTAGTTAAGTGGTGAATATTCCCATGCCTGAAACTTTTACTCTTGGCCTGCTATGTTGCCGTGGTATAAAGTATGTCAGATGTTCCATACTTAACATGAATTATATTTTCAGTTAATTAAGGTGACAAGCACAAAGTTGTCAGAAAATGACTTGTAGATCTTTTGGGTTCTTTTATAAAGATACAAATGTCTGCGATGGTGATGGTTTGTCTTTTTTGTTGTGGTTTCCTCCCGCTCAATATTATTTCTTCAGTTTTTACTCCTTTCTGAAAGTCTTGCTTATCACAAGGCATCTTTCTTAGGAGATGGGGTTTTATTTCAGCATTTCAACTCAGGCTATGCTCATGCTCTTATTTAAGTTAATGGCGAATGTCCCTTGAGAGCAAGATCAAGGATTCTTACGCAAGTGTCATATATAGACCAAAAGCAAATGAAAGATTTATATCAGTGAGGACTAATTTYCCACGCTTATGATAAATAGCAGAGGGCATTGTGTAACGCTGAAGGATGCTTAACTATTACAGCAACAAATATACAAAACAATTTGATGTAATATCAGCTTGACAAGGATGTCATTGGAACTGAATTTCTTTGGTTAAGAATGTTTGTTGGTAGCACTTCCATTTTCCAAAATAAGAAAATGAACTTAATGTTTATACATTTCTGGCACAAAAAAATATAATTCTGGAAAAACTGAAACAAAACATGTCATATACTTTTTTAATGTCGAACTCTTATTTCCAACGGAATGAACTTTTCACCAGGAATGTCTACTTTAAGCTTGTACTCAGGACTTCTACTGAACTGCCAGCTGTAACTTTTTTCCTTTTGTTAAAAAATATTAATTTCATATAAAATTACTCACTGAGGAAAATACTAATTCTAAATGGTATTAGTATAATATAGAGTAATATCTCAAATGCCTGCTGATCAGTGATCTCAATACTTATAGGAATTGAACATGTATTATGCAGCTTTGGAAATATTTCAGCATTTTGCAAGTGCTGCATGAAACCCTCATATGACTAACTTTAAGCTCATAATAGAACATTTTGACCATCTTGATTTTCTGCTTGCAAATATAGATTAATTTCCTTTTCTATTAAAACCTTAATAGACATGCATAATGTCTACACTAATCTTAGCAGTTTTAAATACTATGCTTGGCCTGTATGTGAAGACATTGCCTTCTTTTTAGCATAATCTCTGGAGAAAATGGAAACTATACAGACACGTATGCACTTAAGTGTGTGTATATACAAGGGAAAGGAAGATCCCACTTAATAGTTTTTGAACTCAGGTGCATTTGAACAGTTTCATAGAGGAGCAGAGGTCTCCAAAGGCTTAAGTCCCTACAAGATCTATGAAAATAAGCAATAGGAGGAGAGAGAGGAAGAGGGAGAGAGGCAGAGATGGCATTAATGCTCCCAATGAGGAAAAGACTTTTTTGCGCTCACCTTTTATTAGATACCAGAGTCCCTGTTGGAGACTAAGCATGAGACACAGATTTGTGGGAAACTAGGCTTCATTAATTCTGTTGCTCGTGGCATGGCTTGTTTGCTTACCTCTTTTTATTGTGACTGCCTGGCAACCAAGGGAGGGAAAAAAAAAAAGAAAAGATTATTAGCCAGTTGGTATTCTGTCAGTGAAATGTTGAAAAGCTGCATGCACTGACTATCTGAAATGTGAGATTCCTATCATAATGATCTTTTTATTTGGGAAGGGAATTACTTGAATAAATAGCAGAAGGCAGAAAGTGTGCATACACGGGAATGCATACTTTTCTGTCATTGCTCAGCAAGGCGTAATAAAGGTGATTTTTTTTTTTGCTGGCTGAAAAACTGTGCTGAATACTAAGAGCCAGTAGAGGAGAGCAGGGTCAGTTTTCAGTATGAGAACAAAAAGTGTTTTTCAGGTAGAATTTGAGTGGTGGTTCTGTAGAGGCTTATGTGAACACCTCACAGGTAGTGAAAAGCAATTACACCGACAGAAAAAAAAAATAATCACTTTTTAAAATTAGTTTAGAAATAAGCAATCATTTGACTGCTCTGCTCAGCAAGGGTGGGACATCCTAGCACATGAAGATGTTTTTGTGAGGTTTCAAAGTCATGTCACTCAGTTACTATTTTTCTTCTGATTTCTCAGCACTGTATTCCCAGTCTGTGTTCTAGCGTGCACAGTGGTTATGTAGTTTTAAGTTATGTCCCATCTAGTCACTATTAGAATTATTAATTTGTGTTAAAGGACAGTTGGACATTACCGGAAATGGTGCTCATACCAAATCATACCAAAAACATCATCATACCAAATTTCTTAGTGGAAAATAAAATTGTAAATAAATATTGTTAGACTATTGCCTGAGATTGCCAATGGAGTGTCGGGTGGTTAGCTACCTGCGTTCCATAAGGACCTTGAAAAATTATCAAACTCCGTTTTTAGTGGGAATTTTATAGTTTATCATTTAGGAGTTTTATAGTAAAAAGTGACGCTGAAAGATAAAATTTACTTTATTGGAATCATGCAGTTGCGTATGTGTTGTATTGTAAATCGCAAAATAGTCTTCAATTTCTTAATGTAAACTTAAGATTTTTGATATGAAGGATAAAAAGCCAAAAAACTGAAGTACGCCACAGGAAAGATGAAATAATTGACACATGTCCTAGATTCCCACATTGAGAGGGAACTTTTTAGTGAGACTGCTCATGGTGTCCTAGGAAATGGCCTCCATTCACTTCTGTACATTCCCTTTTGTAAAGAAAATGGAAGAACAAAAACAAAGCCAGAAGTCCAGCACACTCTGCTAGATCTGTTCTCGAAAAGAAAATCCCAACTTTGTCAGTCAGTATGACCGGAGCATGTGAGTTAGATCCTCTCCCTGGGGATCTCAGAGATTTTTCTATACCACTGAAAGCACTCTCTTGTTTCCTGCCATTAACAGTATCCAAAGAAGGTTTAAAAAATGGAAAGCAAACAAAAGAACACTTTCCAAAAGCCAAATTACATGCTGGGGAGGGAGTGGTGCTGTGGCACTTCTCCTGGACGTGTTTCAAAAGTGTTGAAGGTGCCTGAAGGCATTGGAGTAATGTAATATAAGTACTCTGTAATAATGTGAATTCAGAAATGGTGGTCCCACCTCTGCTCCTTCCCTCTTGACAACAGGAACAAATCCAGCACCCAAGGCCTCATATCAAAGCCTCAGGTTTCCAGCTCCCCGACCATGCTGTCAAAAAATCCCTGACACAATTTTATAAATATCTTTCGTAAAAAAAATTTGACATCATCCCTATTGGACTGCGTGGAAGGTGGTCCTGTTGCTTCATTCTTCCAGTATTTAGAAACTGGCTACTAATTTCCAGTCTAAACATAGCTGGGACTGATAAATATCCATTTGTTCTGTAGCTGCACAGTACTGAAAGAAAGAAATGCCAGTTGGGACACCTTTGAAGTGTAATGCCCCATGGACCAGAGTTACTCAAGTAATTGCATGTAATTGAGGTGAGAATTAGGTTTGGGTCCCACCGGGGTTGATGTACACAATGTAAGTACAGATCTTTCATACAGTCGTTCTACCAGCATCTCAACAGTTTTTAAGTTCTCAGCCTAACTCCCACCAACGCCCTTCCTCCTCAATATTACATAGTGCCAGTTCCTTCCTTCCTGGCTTGGGTAACCTTCTCTAGGTCTTTCCTAACTCCTGGAAAGTGCCTGTGCCCAAATTCTCTGCAGTATTTCACTGCTGTCGCTGCTGTGTAGTCTGTCTGTCTCCTTGTGACAGCTTCTCCTTCCTCTTTTCTGCTTATTCCTCTGATACCTTCTGCTTTATCTTTTCCATCTATCTGTTTAGGAGAGTTGATGCAATAGAAATTAGCCCCCCACCCTGTGCTAGTTTTCCATGGGATGGGAGTAGTTCTGGGAAGCTGAGGGTGGAGGAGGGGAAGCTGAGACTGCAGCAGACTGGACTCAATGCATAAGGTGGGAAGAAGCGTGTCCCTTTCTGCCATCTGGTTTCCCTGTATGGAGTCAATATCTGCCTTACATCTGAAGTTTTCTTCCAGTGTGTCTCATATCTCTGTTGCGTTATTCTCTTTACATTTCATTGTCTCACCTCCATTTTGGCTGAATTCCTCTTCATGACTTTTCAGTCTCCTATTGTTTATTATAGCTCTCTGCCTTGTGACCTATTCTAGCCCCAGCTGCTCAGGTTCCTGCATACGCAGAACACTCTTCTTTTCTTCCTGTGCCCTAAGATACACAGACTCACTTTAATTACTAAATAGTAACTCTGGACTTTTCTTCTGGCTGATTTCCCCCTCCTCACCCCCCCCAGCAAATCAGAATTTTCCTTATCTGTTTAAAATATCAGGTACTTTTTGTTTCTAATTAGATACTTTTTGTTTCTAATTCTTCCTTTACTTTTTAAGTCCTACCGAGTAGTTCTGTTATTTCTGCTAGCTGTTTGGGAATATAGGTCAGAATGATGCCTGTACAAAGCAAAATTGCACTGAATACTGTAATACTGGGGAGGCTATGCGGCAATGCCCCACAGGAGGTTTGCTTCCTATTGCCACTTGGCCTCTTAACAGCCAGCGTGTTTTAGTGACAATACCTCTCTATAAAACTAAAGTATACATTCTCAACTACTAAAGGTTTGTTTGCTTATTGATTTTTATCCTCTATGTAATGATAATAAGTTTTTAGTGCTGAAAAGAAATGCTGAGAGGCATGGTCTTGTTTGGGTACTATCTGATACTTTGTTCTAAAAGCAGCAGAGCTCAAGTGCAGCATCAGGGAGAGGTGGCTCTACAGGAGAAGTACTCGGAAAAGAGTAAGAGACGCTCAAATGGCATGACTTTGCATTAAAGAGGACACATATACTCTCCCCTTGATCTGAAGTGGGCATGAGTTTAGCATTTTGCAGCAGTAAAAGAACATGGAACTTTTTGATTTATGTGTGTTCAGAACAGGTTTGGGCTGAGAAGTCCTTTATAAATGATGCCTCAGAAGACCTATATTGTAGGATGCCCCGTGAATGTAATATATAAGGATTTACAGTGAAAGACTGCAATTCTATTTCTTTTAACTTCGAGGTGAAGGACATAGTAGTGGGTGCTACCTTTGTTGTGCAATTCATACATCTACATTCAGCTGCCTGTGTAAGCATGTTGGATAAGAAACTTCTGAAAAAAAATTTGCAATAGGACTTGTCCAGAAAAGTAACATCTGCTGTGGAGATGTTTCAAATTCTGCAAGTTCCTGGGTTTGTTTCTGTCTCCCGCTGGACATGTAAAATATGTTGAACTGATTAGAAATTATATGGAAGAGATAATAAGTAGAACATTTATGAATAAGTATGAGCTGCTTTAAATGGCCATAAAATTATGATTCATTATATAATCTTATGTAGTTTCATCCAGTTGTTGTAGCTGAATTTTTATTTGCCCAGGTAAGACCTGCAGTTAAATAGGTATGTCCAGCTTCATGGGAGGCAATTATGGCGTCTGAATGGCTTTTTGCAACAGGGTTATATTATTGGCTCAGAGGCTGTGCTTGTACAAGGACATCTGTCAGAGGAGGGTCCTCCACTCAGTTTTGGGAACTTGGCAGAGGCTGGGAGCCGGGGTCCGGCTGTTTCTTATGCAGGCGAGAGCTCGTCCTTGTATGATGGGCTGCCACGTGGCACCCAGCTCTTAAGTGGCCATGAGCTCTCGTGTAGTAACTTTGACTCAAAGTCCCTGTACTGCTAGCTCTCTTTGGCAATGCAGCATATTACGGCTTCTACAGCGTTTCAGCTGCTGTATACACATCCAAGACTGTGTTTTTAACTCTGTTGAACTAGTCAGGAGGAGATAAAACTTGTGTATAGTCAGATCTGTAAAGTGAACTAGAATAAACTTTGTTTCAATTAAAGGAAGAGTATTTATACTGATTTTATCTACTGGTTTAATAACATGATTTAAAATCACATCTTCAGTGGTGCATGGACAATTTCATTGTGCAGACCAGCTCTTAGTCATAGCAAAACTGCCTTAAGTCAGTGGGTTGGGACTGAGAACTCTCAGATGTTACTCTGATGTGACCACTTTTTTCCTTCCTTTCTTTCTTTCTGTGTGTGGTGTATGTCTCGTAAAACCAGGAAACTGTAAAGACAGTTAACATTTCTGCACCTCAGTTGCTTTGCCAATACAGTGGGAATGGTACTTTCCTCTCCTGATGTTTGCTCTGCAGAACGCTAAGACCCTTCAGCAAAAGGTGCCTATGTAAAGTGAATAGTTGTTAGACTGAGATCTTAAATGTAGCATTGATGTGACTTGATTTTTGAGGGAAGATGTTTTCCTGGTAGAAGTTCTTCTTTGTTGTCTTCCCCCAAGAGTGGCAGTGATTTCTCCAACATACTTAGTTCTGTCTACTTCACATCTCCAGTTTTTGTACGATGCAGCAGCTCCATTTTAAGCTCTACTGCTACCCAGCTGCACTGCAGCTGGTTGCGTGGGGCAGCGTTTGTGCGTGTGCAGAGGCTGTGCATGTGGGTGACAGCGAAACAAGGATTTCTGTAGCTCCTGTGCTACCGTATGCTCTGTTATTAGTATGCGCCTCATTATCACGATAGGAGTTTACCTCTTTTGTTTGTGTAATTAAGTTTGAAGCATAGAACAGAAGATGGTCAGGTTCAGGGGGATCTTACCAGTGTGTATAAATGCCTGATGGCAGGGTATAGAGAATATGGAGCCAGACTCTTCTCTGGTGCCCAGTGAAAGGCCAAGAGGCAATGGGTACAAATGGAAATACAGAAAATTCCATTTAAACATAAGGACCAACCTTTTTACCCTGAGTACAATCCAGCGCCAGCACAGGCTGCCCAGAGAGGCTGTGGGGTCTCCATCCTCGGAGATATTCAAAAGCCTGACTGGACAGGATCCTGAGCAGCCTGCTCTGGATGGCCCTGCATGAGCAGGGGGTTGGGCTAGAAGATCTGGAAGGGTTTCTTTCAACTCCAGTGCTGGTGTGATTCTGTAACAGGTGGTGTTCATTGTAATAAGAGTTTTAATTCCTGCGCTTTAGTGGTAAGGCTCTTCGTTTTGCATTTTAAGACTCAGAATATAGAACAACTGCAGTTTTTGTATGGGTAAAAGCTGAAGAATGATGACTCTAAAAACAAAACATGGTCCTAGTCATCCATTCAGGGGGAAAGCAAAGAAAGATGCACCTTAAGTCACTTAGTTGTGTATGCTAAATGACTAACAGTAAATATTTACTTTAAGTACCCCTGTAGGATTTATTTTTTCCTGTGATTGGTAAATATTCCCTTCCAGTAAGTGTGACTTCAGAAATCGGGTAGGACTGGTACATGAGTAATTCACAAATAGGAAACCCATTCCTTCCCTGTCTGGGCCAAGTAAGTTTGTCAGCTGATGAATGATGTAAAAACAAATGATGACTGTGTATTCCTCAAAAAACATTTTGGCGTCATAGTCTATATAGTCCACGGAAGAATAAAGTAACCAAGATGCTTACGTTAAGTTTGCAGTAATTTTTAATAACTCTGGAAACTGGGCTAACCTTGATTGTTTGTCCAGAGGATATATATCCCAGGCAAAATCAATTGTCATGCTTTGAATAAATTTAAAACTGTAACATTTTATTGTGAGTATATGGAATTTCAGTGGGAGCCATTGGCTTTTGTTTGGTAGGATTTTAAATCTTGTTTAATCTTTGAAATACAACTTGATTCTAACAGTGAAAATGTGGTGTTGTCCTAGTGAACCTCTGAGTGTGTCTGTAATAAAGACACGTTGGGATCATGATCGAAAGGACAGCACTGCATATAGTTTAAGAAATCGCAGGATTTTAATAATGCAAAACAGCTGTAGCATCTCTTTTGTGCCACCTTGAAATAACTTGGTAAAAACTGACTTCTTAATGGTGAATTCTGTGTTCATTTAAGATGTTTATATGTTTTAATAGGAAAAAAGTAAGTGCAAGTTCAACCAGACTTTGTTGTCTATTTTATAGTGATATCCAAGCAAAGTGATTTTTGCTTTTTCACAGCTCTTGCCTCTAAATGTGATTTTTATTGGTATAATCATTAATCTTAAAATATTTCCTTTTTTCTTTTTTTTTTCTTTTTTTTTTTTCCAGTGGGAAGAGATTAGTGGTGTTGATGAGCATTATACTCCAATCAGAACTTACCAAGTGTGCAATGTTATGGATCATAGTCAAAACAATTGGCTACGAACAAACTGGATTCCACGCAATTCAGCTCAGAAGATATATGTGGAGCTCAAGTTTACCTTGAGGGACTGTAATAGTATCCCTCTAGTTCTGGGCACTTGCAAAGAGACCTTCAATCTGTATTATATGGAGTCTGATGATGACCATTTGGTAAAGTTCAGAGAGCATCAGTTTACAAAGATCGACACCATTGCGGCTGATGAGAGCTTCACCCAAATGGATCTTGGGGACCGAATTCTCAAGCTGAATACGGAAGTCCGCGAGGTGGGGCCTGTCAGCAGGAAAGGCTTTTACTTGGCTTTTCAAGATGTAGGTGCGTGTGTTGCCTTAGTCTCGGTGCGAGTGTACTTCAAAAAGTGCCCTTTCACAGTCAAGAACCTCGCCATGTTTCCAGACACGGTACCCATGGACTCCCAGTCACTGGTGGAGGTGCGGGGTTCTTGTGTCAATCATTCCAAGGAGGAAGAGCCACCCAAGATGTATTGCAGTACAGAAGGAGAATGGCTAGTGCCCATAGGGAAGTGCTTGTGTAATGCTGGCTATGAAGAAAGAGGCTTTGCGTGCCAAGGTAACGATGCGCTCCATGTTCATAGTTCAGTTATTAACAGGGGCTTCACTTTATGTCCCTACTCTGTGTATTGGGTCGTGTTAATTTTCTCTAAATTCTTGAGAGAAATAAATTAGTTCATAAAATCACCATGAAATGGGGTTTATTTAATCTGTGTAAATACTGTAGTTTGCTAAAAATATTTAATAGGGGTCAACAATTGATTTTTAGTTAATACAGTATGTAGCGAATCTAGTCTCTCTTACCACTCTTGGACCTCCTTTCAGTAGATTATAGTTTTCTCAAATGCATTTTTTGTGTCAAAATATTTGATTTTTTGGTGTGATTTTTTTTAAGCTTTGTGGCTTGATGTGTAATATTTGCTACTGAGCTGTGTTGATTAATTGGGATTGGTCAGAAAAAAACAGGTAGCATTGTTTCATGTAGCATAGTTCCTAAATGCAGATACATTTGAAAAATTAATATTTGAAGTTCAAAATTGCATTTTCATGAATACTCATGTATTTTAACTCAAAATAATTTTCTCCAAACTTTTGCTTTCTGCAACCTGTGGTTATGTGAATGCTCCCAAGAACAAGACTACACCAGGGATTTTGAGTTTTTCCAAAAATGGTCTTTTAAATGTTAGAGAAATGCATATTATATTTACCTAATTCTAATATCAACCAAAACGATGGTGGTCTACATTTTGCTTTTTACAAAAGTATGTTTTGAAGTATTTTGCTAATTGAATCTTAAACCTCTTTTCACAGAGTGCCTTAAAGGGTGCTGGCTGTGGCAAAGGGTCTTCTGTTAAATAATTAAGTAGAAGTTAAAGAGTAATATCTAGAAATACCATGGATGGAAGGAGTAGTAGCTATTTACTGTGGGGTGTGTGTATGTGTGTTTGTGTACATGTGCGTATGCATATATCCATAGGAACAGAAATTTAAAGTATTCTGAACCTGGCTGAGAGCACCTATTCCTTTTTCATCGGTCCTACAGCAATCTTTATGTCCAACAGGCAAGTCCTGCTCCTACTAGGAGACCACCAAACCAGAGCCCACCAAACCAGAGCCAGGTCGTTGTGAAAAACTGTTGCTCTAATTAAGGTGACTTTTTCTCAGAAAATGCCAGGGAGGTGTGGGACAAAAGGGGTAAGAGTGTGTTTTGTTTGATTTTGCTTTTAAGTAGATTTTGAATTGGTTTTGCCCTCAAAATGAATAAACTGGGGAGCTGAATCTTTTGAGTATGCTTTCCTGCAGTTAGATGCTGATATGAAGAAAAATAAGTTAAACGCTTCTGTTCCTGAATCTAGGAGAGGATATTTTATTTTTCAGAAATGTTTTATCTAGGGCCCTCCTATAGCAACACTTAAAAATGCTAAAAGTCTGACACTTTAAAGTGAGCAACTGAGCAAAAGTTGACCTAAATAAAGTAAAATAAAATAAAGAGTTTTATTAGAAACAGGTTCTCAGATGCTTGGGGTAGGCAAGGCAGCTCCTACTGAGTTCTGCAAAGATTAGGAGTGAGTTCACATCCATGCGTGAGTGTATCACACATGATTTGGAAGGCATAAAATCAGACCATAGGACTACTATCTTTTTTCCCAACCCTTTTTTTTTTTTTTTTTTTTCCCGCTTCCTCACCAACTGTTGATCAAGGGAGTGATATATGATGAAACCATTAACAATAGCGACAGGTCCTTCCGGTTTATTCTGATTTAACATATAATGTTCTACTAACTTTTGTTGGAAGTCATATTTATCAAATATTTTCAGTGTGGTGTGATTGAAGTGGCACTCTAAAAGCAGTCAGTAATTCAAAACCTCCCATTTGTCGGCATCGGTAACTCAGCAGGAGTTGGAAAGCTCATAACAAAGTTCAGTTTTGACCTCAGACTCAAAGCTGCTCCTGCACTTTTCCTTTTCTTTTTCTTCTCTCCTTCTCTTGCTCCTTCTTTTAGGGTGTTGGGGTTTTTTGGTTTTTTTTTGTCAACAAAAGGCCAGTAGAGACAGAATTGTAGAGTCTAAAGAAGATCCAAAGTGGTGTTAAAAGCAYGGGCTGGAATGAAGTCATAATTTAGGAAAAAAAAATGTTTCCGCTAAACTTTGAAAGAGTAATAGAAATTCTTGTCTTCACAGTAGTTGGAAGCATTCAACAACTTGTGTCTGTCACTACTTGATCCTACATTCAGACTGTTTCTGATTTTGTTTGTTTGTTTGTTTCCGTAATGCTGTTTTCGGAAACAATGTCATTTTGCATTAGCAGGAGATTTTCACTAATGATTAAAATGAAGGACCCCAAATGGTATACGATCAGCCTATTTAAGTTTTATTCAGAACAGCTTTTCTTGGTAGTTGGAAAAATATTAAGGCAGTCATGCCCTCAAATAACACAAATTGTACCATTTTCCATGACTGCTTCCCTTTCTCTGCACAACCAGGAAAAGACAACATAAGGCTCAAGCCATTTTTGTTATTGGTGTACAGGTACATATAAAAACATATATGTTTTTATAACATATTTGTATTTAAGCTCTGAAAAGCCAAGATTAGACTATTTGCTTTACTCAGCGTATTGGTTCTTGTTGGAAAGATTATAGTTCTGTTCTGGGTCTTACCAACTAATAAGCATTTTATACGTATGATACCTACCTGTCAGTCAGTTCAAGAGTCAGGACCAATTTTGCTGTGACCATCCTTGTCCTCATTATTGAGCGTGTGTGGAGAAATGCTTTCTCAAAAGGAATTCTGGTCTTCATGGTATACTTTAGGTTAACAGCTTAAGATTTAACGCCTCCTCTAGCAAAGACTTTTGCACCTGTTCAGTATTTTGGAGGGAGTAGGTTTGTATAAGGTAAGGTAAGATGTGTCGGGGAGCATGTTGGAAAAGCCACTCTTTCATATTTTTTTTTTCCCCCTTAGCTAATACACATGTTAGTTAACTAAATATGGTGTCTGTCATCCGCTGTGGACTGTTTGTTATTACATCTTTGTTAGCACTTGCATCATAGTGGTCCTGTCTTATTGTTATATTTCATGCTTGTCTTCATGCCATTTTGGCCAAACTACATCTTTGTAGCATCTCCTCTCTTAGAATTACTGTGGTTTAATTTGTTTTAATTAGAAAAAAAAACAACTGGATGGAACTGCACACTGAACCTAATGTTTTCTAATAGTCTCCATGCTATTCCTCAGTCAACAAGATTAACTCATCTTTTCCATTTGTTCCCCATCAAACAGCCATAGTATATCAGATCAGAGGTTTATCTGCCATAGTATTCTTTATCTGACAGTGGCTAACAGCAGATTTTTAAGGAAAAGTATAAGAAACTGTATAAAGCGCTGCTTTACTGGGTATACCTTTCAGTTTCTGCCAATCAACTGTTGACTTTCTAAGACTTAGGATACATCTTGTAAGAAAAACTATGTATAATAGGAATCAGTGACCTGTCACCTCTTAATTTGTCTATTTTTTGACTCATTTATATTTTTAGTCTCCATAAGTTTTTATGGTAATGAATGCCATAACTTGTCTTGTGTGAAAAACATATTTTCTTGCTGTGGTTAAGCCTTCAGTTTTAAGTCAGTTGGATAAGGTTGTCCTTGTTTAGTGAGAAAATAACTGCTCCCTTTTCAGCTTCTCTACTAACAATTTTCTAGATCTCTTTCATGTCTAATATCTCATCTCTAATACCTGTTTTCCCAACTCTCCCTCTCTACTAGTGCCTTCTTATTTGGAGGGCAGGCGAATTGCTCCATACCTCTACTCATCCTTTTTGACTGTTTCTGTACATATTCAAAGTAAACAACGTGATTTTTATGGGAAGGGCAATGAGGCTTGCGTGCACTATTTAAGTTGCAAGTACACCAGGAGATTATGCAGTGGCATAGTGTTTGGAACAGCCCAAATATCAGTAAAAGAAAAGGAGCATTCACATCACCTGCCCAGTGAGTAATTTGTATGTGGAGAAGCTAAGGCTCAGTTTTGTTTTGAACGTTACAGAGAGGAAATAGATCTCATGATGTGAAGGTTGGTTAGTTGGGGTAATAGTATCAAAATAAATGGGAAAATGTAGGATAAATATTAGAAAAAAATGTCTTTAGTTCTGTAATAATCTGGAATTCTCCTCGGAGAAATAATGGAAACTTAATTTCAGGAGATGTTTTTTAAAAATGCAGTAACAAGATGATAAAGGAAATCCTGCACTGGCAGGCTTGGACTAATAAATCTCTTTCATCCTGAATGTGTCTATTCTGTTGTTGGTTTATTTCATGCACGTCAGAAAGACTAACTGGACATGGAGAATGATATTTTTCATGACGATATGCTTAATTAGCACACATGCGGTGGGCAATTGTTTATCCATGTGGGAGTACGAGTGAGCTTGAATGTTCTTTTGAATGCTTCCAACAGGTGACCCTTTAGACCAAAAACAAGCTTTGTGGCTCCAGTTATCAAATGGAAAATTAAATTGGTGGGCCCGAACAGAATGACTCGTAAAGCACAGAATTACATTTTCTGCATGCTATCATTTCAAGGTATAGTTTCTAAATTTTAGTTGCTGGAATTGAGTAAGTCTGAATTGTAAATTTTCTATGTAAAACTATCTAATAAAATTGTAAGTTTTAACCACAAGTGACTGACACATTTTCTAGAACAAAACCAGAAGAGAAAAAAGAATGTAATGCAACAGTCCTTCCTTATGTATAATAATTTTTAGCAATTAATCAGGTGGATTGAATGGGAGAAAAGGGAGTAAGGGGTAAAGGAGGGAGAGGTGAAGTTCACCCACTGTGCCTGGTTATTGCAAAAATGACTTCACAAAATTTCCCCTAACACTAAATTATTCAGTGCTTCAAGTTGTATAGTGAGCATATCCTAAATCATATTTCTTTCTCTGAGTTTATGGAGACATGAAAGGAATGCCATCTGTGGCTGCTAAATCTGAACCATCGCATACATTGCTTAATTCTTTCAGTAGAATGAATGCTGTACTTGAGATAAAAATATGTAAAACATTGTTAATACTAAGGATGAAAAACATTTCTCTAGATTTCTTTTTGTTTTCTTATGCTTTAAATAACCATTTTGTCTCTGCATAAGTAAATATACTTTTTACTTGCTTATATCAGTAGATAAAAGATAACTTTATGTGTAAAGAGGAAAAGGTACTGTGAGGAACTACTCAACTTTGTGCAAGTGAACACAGATGGCAGGCACAAGTGCTTGCTGCAACTGCAAAGACAGTAACATTTTCCCCTGGAAATAGCTGAGTGGCTTGGATGTGTTGCTTACACTACAAAAGTGTGTGGTTTTGACTCTTAGGCTCTGTATAGAGACAATTATCTTCAATAAAATGTAGGAACTGATCATATGATATATCATATCATATAATAATGGAACTATTAAGAGAGTTTCCTTTTACATGAAATCTGAAAAAGCTGGGAATGTTTGATGCGTATTTTTTTCCTTCAGTTTGAAGTATTGTTTTGATTTTAAAAAGCAAGAGAGAGGCTTTTTAAAAGGGACTCTTAATCTTTCAAGCTAGAAAACTAAAATGACAGCAACTATAAATTATGAATCACTTTATTTGTAAAATATTCATTATTTTCATCCACTTTATATTCTATAAGTACATAAACAGAGCACACAATGACGGATTTACCTTCCTGCTTAGAATTTATTTAACTTTATGAAAGTTATGTCAGAAATATCCAGGTGATTTTTCATAGGGGAAGAATTATTCTGCACTGAATACTTTGGAAAGATCACAGCCAACCTTTTATGTAGCATTTTCTGTCTGTTAACAAATTTTGAAAATATTCTACGATTTTTCAGTCATAAGCTGTAGATTTAAAGTGCACGTTTTAAATGCAGAATTTCTTGGGCAGAATCTTACAGTTGTGAACACATTTGTCACGTGTCCTAAACAAGCAAAAAATAAAAAGAAACATTCTGAAATTACTAGAAAAGAGATTTTTTCAGTATGACACAGATTCTCAAGTTAGAAAAGTGTTGTTTCAGTGCTCTGTAGTTACTTGAGAAGAATCTTTTCTAAATTTCTTGCAGATTGTGATAGAAATATTTAAACAAAAACATGATTATAACTATTTCTATTCATTTTTTTAATGTTCAGTGATGAGGAACCTAGTGTTAGTGTTCTTTAAAAAAGCTTACTAATACTCCTCTCCAAGTTTTTCAGGACTGCAATGTCAACATCAGACATAATTAGGTAATTCAGAATTGAATTTTTGTATTTGAAACTAGTTGGGAAACGGAAAGGTTCACTCAGAAAATGAAATATTTGCAAAAGTGTTAATGACTCACAAAATGCAAGTTAATACCGTTGCACTGTATGTTTGTTCAATCCGGATCTCCTACAGTTTAGAGGTGGTGCTTGCTATGCCACATTGCGCATATTTGGGCAATTTCTTCCTTGTCCCCTCACCTGCTTTTCAAGAAACAAAAAACCCCCCCTGTCCCCAAAACCCGAACAAAAAAACCCCAACAAACCCTCCCCAAAGTAGTGGAATATACTGGATATTGATCCGGACTCTACAATTTAACAAGCACATGTGAGATATTTGCTTCCTCTTTTTAACATAGCAACTTTTACCTTAGTTCTCTGACACTTACATGTTCAAGACCACTACCGTGGAATTTTTGTGCAGGATTTTACTGCAAATATCTTATGGATGTCTATTACAAAGAGTCCTAAGGGATCTTGCTGGCATTTCCTTAACCTTTTCATTTTAATGGCTTCGCTTCTTTGGAGGCTTTCAAAAGATTAAAAACTAAATTAATAGTATCAACCTGAGCATGTTTTGCTTGTACTGTCTTTGGTGAGTTTCAATATCAGCTTAGCTCAGAGTTGCAGAAAGATGGTATTGTCAGTGTGAATTCATTGAACACACGCTTTTTCCATCGGTTTCTCTGCCACTCGCGTCTGTGTATAGAGCTATTTGACAATCCCTTATTAGTTCCAGAGTGGAACTTATAAAGGCTAACAGGGGTTTGCATTACAGCTGACAGCTGGTACTAGACTTTAATAGAGAGCAATTGTAGTGAGAGCTGTAAGTTTTGATAATGTTCGACGAAAATGCTCTTGAAGTAAGAACCATCTTGAAAGATGAGTACAAGACGACAAGAATCTTCTGTATGTCTGCTGCTCCTCAGCATGAAGCATGAGATGTTGTCAAAACATGCTGTTGGCAGACATCTAAATAACCAGTAATTGTTATCAGACTTTATTGAAACGCTTAGACTGCAGGAGAAGTATCTGAATTGACTGTTTCTTTGGTTTACAAACTGAATAACAAGGGTTGCATTTGTAATGTCTCATTTTCTTTGCATTTGAAATTGCAGTTTTATTCTTGATGGCACAACAGGAACATAATAACTTGGACTTCACACAGTCTTTTTAGGGAGAGAAGATGAGAAGTTCATTGCCTAGCATTTGTTTGTAGCTTCAGCTTTAAGTACCTGCCTGCATCGAATGCCCTGACAATTGGTGTAGCTGTTGTGCTAAGGCAGAAATAGACCTAAACAACGACAAATCCTTCATACCTCGAGGAGGCAAACTATTTTACTGTCACGGATCTGTGGGTTCAGTGGTTGTCTACTGTAAGGTTAAAATTTGATGTGATAATTTAGAACAGCTGCTCTTTGACAGAAAGATTCACTTTCAACAAGGGAAGAAAAAGCCATATGGTAAAAGTTGAGACTGTGCCAAGCCTGAATAACTGCAGAAGTGATACAGGACAGTTCTCTTCAACAACATGGTTGAAGTAACACATTTTTACTTGCCATTGGTATTTCCAATCTGTATGCTTTTTTGAATTGTACCTTATCCCATGATACCTCTTTTGTAGTTATTTTTAAATACCTTTTTTTTTTTATTAATAATGGTGATTAAGTGACAGAAAAGGGTTATGGGCTTTAAAAATATAGAGTTTGTTCATAACCCTGTCCAGGCCACTCCTTGCACTGTAAAAACGTATTGAAGTTTCATAGAAAAATTGCTTCAAAATTTTCAACCAAAATGGCATGCGTTGTTAGAGGGGATGTCTAATACCTGAGTTCATACGCTTTTAGCAGAGTATTTAAGAATTCACTTCAGTCACACTGCCTTTATACACATACTTAAATTCTAGTAAATTGAGCATGTGAATAGAATGAAACCTATTGAAAGTAGTCATTTACTGTGCTCAGCCTAAGCCGTAGTGGTCAGTTTACATGTAGGAGTAAGGTGGTCATCAGGAATTCAAAATCCTAGGAAGAATTCATTTGTCCTCCAATTTGGAGGAAGCATTTTTCACAAAAATTATTTCTAGGTTAAAAAAAACCAACATAGACTCTCTTCTCTGATTTGGCAGAGATTTTTAATGGAAGGCAAATAACAGAAGAAATTACTCAGAAGTACCCACCTCTTAGCTCTAAGAACTGCCAATAAGCAAGTGACCAAAAACCTTCCACCAACAGTGTACTTACCTCTAAGAATGCATCTTTTTTTGTTCCCCCCTCTATATAATGAGAATGTGGCACAAATTTGTTGTTTAAGGAAGAAAAAAATTGTCTTTCATTCTCTTAGAAAAAAAGAGAACATCTCTTAAGGTGATTATTATAAAGCAGTAAAATATGTTGAAATGGTCATCTGTTACCCAGCTGAAGTAAGAAAAGGCATAAAGTTTGGCAAACATATTAAAGTCAGATACTAAACATGTTCTTTGATGTTTTGCAGCCTTATACAGAGTTCACTCATACAGGATTTGACCTAACCTGAACAGTCCCTTAATCTCTGTAGAGGTAATTCTAAGATTTAGGTATACACAGATAGAATTCTTTTATTTGTAAATGTATTCTGTAGCATTTTTTTAATGTCATGTTAATAGTAGAAGGCTGTAGGATACAGTAAATAAGAATTGCTCCTTTGCTTTCACATTGAATGGCATAATGTAGTCATTATTATTATGCAAATAAATACAAGCAGATTATTCAATAGTTTGGAGTTCCAGTTTAACAGGGGCATCTCCAGCTGCTGTAATGTGCTTCTTTAGATTACAAAACAACTTGAATTCTCTGAAGGTCTAACAGGATTTTTTTTCTTATTTTGGTAATGCGATCCTAATACTGAGATGACAGGTATGGGCATTTATTTTAACAAGCTGCTCTTCAAATCTGCTCTAGGAATTTCCAGGTTTTACTCCCAAAAGAATAATATGGAAAACTAAAGCAGGGCTGGGGGATTGTGACTTGAAGTGAAGTCAAGGTGTATTAACCATGAACATGAGATCACTGTTCCAGCTGTAAAACTGGTGTTCATCCTGAAAAAAAAAAATAGGAGTTGGGTAGGAAGCAGGACATATTAGCAGCAGAAGAAAAAGTTCAGAAATCTCAGTTAGTCACAGCTAATGAACCTTCTGTTTCATACATTAATAGACCATTCATTAAGCTGCCGTTTTTATACAGTGTATTATTACCTCTCTGACTTCTTTGACTGGGAAGTCGGGGTGTCCAGAGCTTTCACCTCAAGGCAGTACGAGTATGTATTTGTTAACACAGGGAATGGGATTAGAAAGACATATAATTGCTACTTGTGCATGACATTTAATAGGCAATAACGGTCTTGTTTCTCATACTGCGTGAGGGGATGAACCGGCAGTGCAATTAACACTAAAAGGGGAGTCAGCTTCTGTATCTTTTCTCTATCCACACTAACCACAGCAGATGGTGGAAGAAAGCAAGCTAAAGACATTTTTTTTAAAAGGGTCAGAACAGGAAAGAGAACAAGAGGAGAGAGAAGAACGGAGGGAAAATTTTACCATGGTAAGTAAAATATACCTATGTAATTGTTTCATTGAAACCTAAATGCTGTAGTTAGTATTCTTAAAAAAAAAAACCAACTTAAAAAGTAAGAGGCTCTTATGCAAAAGGGAAGGATACTGATTTCAGTTCAGACAGGAGTATGATTTAGTGGTGTCTTTAAAGGAAGATGAGTATCTCTGTGCAAGTTTGCTCTGTCTCTAACTGCTAAAAAGATATTCAAGTTTCAGGGAGGAAAAATGTGGTGATTGTTTGAAGTCTGTGTTTGGGTATATGGTAGGTCTTGCATGGAATGGTCTGCAAATAGTGATAATAAAATTGTAATAACGAGTGTGTTACACCGAAAGATTTAAAGCTGATCTGAACTCCAGTAAATGGGGGCACATGTCCTGTGTTTCAATGAGCAATGTCTAAATAAAGTTGCAGTCTAGAAAAGATTCATTATTTTCTCAAGAGCCTTCCCTTCAGAGGAAGGTGGTGTGCAAATGTCTGATTCTCTTCTGGCCAGTATTTTGAGACTCTTCCCTTGATGTTTCTTTACATCGCTGAATTTTCAAGAGCTCTGAGTATATACCTAGCAGTGTCTCAGAAATGGCAACAACTTCAAAGCCAAAGGGCTGCATCTTGTCCGGAACTCAGTGGACTGTTCTTTCCTGGTACAGCGATTCAAAGAGCCTTCTGTCTGTGGACTTAGCCCTGCTCTGCCGAGTACTTAATAGAGAGAGGGACATGAGATAAAGCACTTGCCCGTGGTCATGTGTATATAGAGTTTCCCTTTGTAAGTATGATCCAGAGGTGCAGTTTATCATCCGCACCCTTTGGGAACAGCCGCTTCACGCYGTGCTGGCAGGCGGACAGCTGCTGTGGCCTGGGAGGAGGTGTGCGGGGAGCGGGGCTGCCTCCTCCCGCTCTCTGCCCTCTCCAGCCACCTGCCTACAGCAGGGATGAGGAGGGTGCCGGGTGGTGAATCCCTGAGAGAGCTGGAGAAGAGGGTAGCAGAGGTTTTCGGGCTGAGTAGGAGTTAATCCGTGTTCGCCCCCACACTGCAGCCGTGTTACTGATCCATTCTAATCCACAGCGAATCTGAAATGTGATTGTAATACGGATCGCGTTAGTTTTCACTCAATCGGATTGCTAGTTTTACTTCTGATTCACATCTGCAGTGCTATAGCAACCTAACCTTTTAATTCTTAATCTCTTCCCTGAACAAGTAGACCCTGCTGTTTCCCCCAAAAGTTAAATATTAGTCTTTTAGTTGAAAAACATACAAAAACCTCCAAATCCTGTGGTAAAAGCAGGTGTTCAGGCACAAGTCTGTTTAGTATAAAGCTTGTTTAAACATGGATTAAGGGCTTCTTTGGAATTGAGTACATTGTTTTTCTGAGCAATAATTACTTTCCAGGGCCAGTATGTTTAAATTACTGCCTTAAAACTCAGGCATGCCATCTATCCCAAATTCTCTTATAATTAGGGATTATTTTATAGCCTGTCAGTTATCCATCTGTTGGGAAGCTTCCTTGTCTATCTTGCAATCATAGCAGTCAGGCTGTTACCTCACACTTGCATGTTAGCATCAGATCCCCAGCTGTGCATCCACAGATTGCACATCCAACAGGTTGAAACCATCATCCAATCTACAGGTGTTTTCTTCTTTTTGTATGGCAGGAAATATTGTAATATATTACTCACGAACATAATATATGTAATATGTAATTATATTTCGTTCATGAGTACGTATGTGGTGGTGTAAGTAGTTTCTACGAAAGAAAGAAGTCCCAAGTTACAATTCTCTCAAAAAGATAGCAGAATAAAAAGCATACTGATTTGATGATTTTTCATAAATTATTGTCTATTTGTAATCTATATTATTTTCATACCATGCTTATAATTTACACTATTTGGAAGGATTTTTTTCCACTGTAACGTAGTAATTTGGCTTTTGAATTGTTGCATCTTTCATTTTCCTCTGAAGGATTGGATTGGCCACAGCTAGCAATCAAATGTACCTCGAGGATACTGATGCTTCTCCAAATTGACTTTTCTTAGGCACCTTTGATCCCATGTTCTGCTCCTGCCTTCTACATTAATCTTTCTGCTCGATTTGAAGTTCGAGGGCAGGAAGGGGATTTTTCCCTGGATCGGTTTGGTCAAGTCTGTCAGATTCCCAACCACCCTGCCCAAACACACTGAACACAAGTTTATGTATTCATTGAACTGTGGGATAGGTCTGATTCTGTAGGATCATTTGGGAGACTCTGTAAACAATTCTGTGTTGTTGCTGTGAGCTAGGACTTTGGAACTGCTCTTGACATCTTAGAGATGATGTGTTTTGATACGATTGTGGCTTTTGGTTTTTTATTATGGACTGTAAATCTGATTTGGGGCATTGCAACTTGTTTTGTGGTGCTTGATGATGTGTTTTGTTGACTTTCTGTGGACTATTTCTATGAGTTGGATATCTGTGTCCAAAGGTTGTTTTAAAAACAAACCAAAGAATAAATACAATGTTGCATAATGTTTCTGCAACCAGTTCAGAAACACTTACTCTTTTTTGGATAACAGTCATGTCCTGCAGTAATCTGAGGAGATTTCTGTTGAAGAAAAAGAATATGTATTATTCTTTCCTTATAGTAATTACTTTCCTATAGTAATTACGAAGAAGTTTGGAGTCAGATGAACTTGACTGTTACGTATTGGAGACTCTTGGATGTAAGCAGAATCATTCATGCCAGGTCTCATTAGGAGTTTCCTTTATGTCAAGTTGAAAACATGAAAAGGTGTGACGATTGTGATTTTGTATAGCGATTGAAAAAAAAAAAGTTTATGAAGACAACTATTGATAGAGGTATAAAACGTTTTTTTAGAGTCCCATTGGAGAGTCATCAAGAACATGCTTGCAAGGCTTTCATAACTTCTAATAAAGTGTTTCCTAAAAAATAAAGGCTTGTTCATTCTGGAGGAGTTCAACTGAAAAGAAACCAGTAAAAATGACCAGTGGCTCTGTGGCTACTGAGGGACATGTGTGGAGAAGGCAGGAGGAAGGAGTTACGGTGCACGCAGCGCGCCTCACCTTCTGCATCAGCAGCTATTCATAACATCAAAGCATTCATCTTTTCTTTGTTGTTGTTGACATAACTTCTTACTTCACCTTCTCATGCTGTGATGGACCTGCAGACCTTTGCACAGGCTACTTTTTTATCCTTGTCTACTGTGTTCCTGTTTTGGTAAGAGAGAGTGGGTGGGTAGGGAAAGCCAGCTTTCCTATCTCAAATAGCTGGCAGGCTGTTTGGCTGAGGATTGATGCTTGTTGCTGGCTCTCAGTAGGAGTCGGTGGAACCCATGACAGAGACAGATGATGGCACGCTGGAGTCTGTCAGCCGAAAACGGCAGTGGCCTGAATGAGGAGGAATGCTTTCCTCATCAGCAAAGCTTGCTTTCACCTTCTCGAAAGGTGGGGCATGGGGGAATGGTTGCCTGGCGGAGTATATTTTTTCTTTTGTCTTTATATTTTACGTGCAAAGTCTCTGACTGCATATAGGGGTTGCTTATGCCGTCTCTGAAATCAGTTGCAAAGTTGCCATTGATTTGATGGGAACATGCCAAGCATTTCAAACAATAAGAAATTCTCGGACAGATGAGAACATGTGCCTTTTTGATAAAATGCTCTTCCTCTTAAATAGCAGCATATCACTCTACACTTAGGGAAAGCAGTACAATAAATCAGTGAATAAATTTCTTTTTGTATTTGTGAAATACCTTACAAATCAGATTATGAAATTTGCAAAATTAAGAATGCATCAATTGTTTAGCCAGTTTACTTAGTGAAGATCTTTAGCTCTGTCAGTCATTCAAAACCACTTTGGGGTTTTTTTTTGGGTAATTTAAAATACAAGACAGCTGGTGTGCTAATAATATTAGTCAAGTGGTATTCTTTTAGGTTCCAGTTGGCTAGCCTCTATAACTGAGATCAACATGAACTTATAAACATTTCAATGAAGTATGTAACGTTTGTGTGATACTAATTTAAGTGCATGTTATCCAGTTAGAAGACAAAAGCAATTGGCCATGTGATTTTACTAATAGATGGAGTCCAACTTTCAAATGATCAGTTTAATAAACAAATATGTAGTTAGAGAGATTCTTTAGCAAGTATTTAATTTAAAGAGTGTCTTACAAAAAAAAGCAGCAGCTGAGCTTCACCAGCACAAATATTTGCAATAATTGTATATTTGTGGATGTAATTTGGTCCAGTTGAAACTTAAGTTAGAATGTAGATAGCTATGTACACACTGGTGTTTTTACAGCTCTCATTATTCAGGGTCCAATTCTGCCAGGTTTATGTGTACTGCGTAATTGTAAGAAACTTAATGGAATGTTTGTACATCAAGGCTTTTTAAAAAATAAATACTTGTTATCAGTTACAAAAAATATCACCAGTTGCCCACACATGTYTTGTTACAGAACAATTACGATAACCTGAAGGCTTTGTTTTGATTGCTTTTGATGTTGTATTTTACAGAGTCCTAATGATCACAGTTTCATTATAGCCATGTGCATGAAAAATGCTTCAATTAGCAATATATTGAAATGGTTTGCAACTGTCATGCTGCTTCCCTATAATTTAGAAATTTGCATAAATTACTACATCTGCAGGACTGAGCTTCCAGCATGCCTGAGGGCTTTGGGTCTGGTCTTCTGGTTCAAATAAGTCCTTTCAATGCCTTGAAAGAGAAACTGTCCTTTTCCCCCTCTTTTTGTATTGATATATATTTTCTCTCTGTCATACCTGTACATATATCTCTGTAAAGATATGTATAAATATATAGATACATCCCACAAAGGGAAGAACTGAAAGTCTGGCCTTTACTCGCTTTGCGTGTCTTGAGAGAGTAATTTATAAAATACGGGACAGGGAGATTTATGTGAAAACATATGGAAACCATGGGGGTGAAGCCTGAAGAGGCCACTTGTCCCAGCACGGGACGCTCCATCTTAACCTGAACAGAAGCTGCTGGATCAGGCTAGATGACCCCCGGCTGGGGCTGGCAGTCCGCATGAACTAAGCTTAGTGACCAGGGAACGTAGCTGGCTCGCGGGCCACTGCTGCTACGTAATATATTGCCCCGTTGGTAATGCCAAGTAACAAAACTTGCAATAAAGGAATTTCACCTAATGCAAGGTATGTTAAAGCAACTAAGGAGTGTTACACATTTAATATAAAAACACACAGTGCTAATGCAAAAAGAAATTGAGTTTATGTGAATTTAACTGAATTGATGAAGAGAGACAAACTTTGGCATAAATAATAATTAATGCTTTTAAATGTGGGAGGTCTGTTTTAAAACTCTATTTTAAAGACTTAGCTGCCAAGGCATATGCAATGAAAAGAATGAGAACTTGGTGCGGAAATTAAGTATTAGTGTTATTTAAACCCCCTAGCAGCTCTAGTGTCTGTAAGTCAAAAAAATGTCTGTTTGCTGGGCTTAATTGGAACTGTGATTTGGTTACTTTTTTTAACAGCTGTTTTAGTCTGGTTTGCCCCAAGGAAAGCTAATAATTCATTATAGAGCACTGCTTAAAAATAATTATTCAAATAATGCAGTGAATTATTACAATCTGAATGGGTGGCTTTTGTTAATACTTCATAGTTTGTATCGTCTCAGCTTTGTTCACAAATGTTACGTATTTTTTCATGAGGGCTGAAACGTTCTCTTTTTAAGTTGCTGTCTCTTGCTCGCTCTCTTTCTTGAATTCTGCAACACGAGTGATTCCCCTCAGGTGCCAGTTCCTGGCGGATTTGTTGAGGTGAGGCGCTCACGTGCAGTTCTGTCCCCTGCAGTGCCGGGGTGCTTCCCAGGCGGCAGCACCCACCGAGCTGCCCCCCGTCCTCTGGGGAGGCAGCCTGGGGGCACCTGCGGCCAGGCGAGCCTGGAGGGTCGCGTCCCCAGGGCTTCTGACTGCACAGGTGAAAGGGACTACTTCACCTATCACAGCGTTGTTGTGCAAGCAAGGTTTGTACAGGATTTCATCCCTTTTTGGAAGGGGGAAAAGGGAAGGCTCTTTCTAATACTTTGGCTGTATGCATATACCTGTTGCGGGTCGCCGTGCAGCTCAAGGCAATGGCTCCAGGTGGTCGAGGGTGCCATGCTCTGATGCTGCCCCTGCTCCACGCCTGAATTCCCACCTTCACCTCAGGTGGATCTTCCAGGCTCTCCTGCAAGCTCCTCTGTGAGTTGCTCTCACAACCTCGTTTTATTTCCTTCCTGCCTTCTTTCTTGTATTTATACCCATTTCCTTCCCGCCCCCC
>JASVER010000022.1:3204999-3262901 GCA_030449065.1 Oceanodroma leucorhoa
CTTTCTTCGGTGTCCAGTGGTTGTATAGCTCACCCATACTGCGTAGTTTTTCTTGACTGTTGATACGAGCTTTTCTTATCACCTGGATTCAAACAATTCTCAGGAACTGTCTGGGTGCAGCTCATCCTCTTCACTGAGGAAAATCATTGCTTCTAGCATTTCTGGTAAATATACCCCCAGGGACTTTTCTAGGGGAAGATGACTCTCCAGGAATAGGGTTGGTGATTACTTTCTGACCTCCTCCACCCCGTGCTATTCTTGGTTAAAGTGTGTTAAATGCATTACTGTAGTGCAACTTCTGTCAGTGTTCAGAGAGGAGGTCCTTCCTGGTACAGAAACAGCCATTCTGCTGTTTTTCAGACCTGATTGCAGGTTGCCTGCTTTGGGGTTCACAAGTGCACACTAGAGAAGTCACTTCCCAGTTTCGGCACCTCTTTTTTGACGTGCTGCTCTCCTGCGTTGGGCTTGCCTCTGCCCCAGGCGCACCGGAGCTCTGTGCTGAGGAGGGGGCTGAGGGCTGTGGTGATACCAGTGTGACCCACAGGAAGGGGCAGGCAGCAGTCACACCATACAGGTGCTGCTAAGGCAAAACCGTCTGTAAGCTCAAAGGACTTGAGGTACGTGGCCACTCAAAGAGGAGTGGGCATACTACGCCCCAAAAGGGTCGTGAGAGGCTACATCCCTGTAAGGGCTCAAGTTACCTTCATACTTCTTTTCTTTCTCCATTTGGTATAATTGGCCTTCCATATAAGGGCCACAAAATTTGATGGTTGTAGAAAATGTCTTTTTAGTGGAGGTGGACTAAAACACAGCTTGATGTTATGGAAATACTTTAGCTCTGTTAAATGTTAAATTTCCTGCTTCCCCTGCATCTCATTGAGTAGTGTTTCATTCATATTTCGTTGGGCTGATGATTATATTTGCGAAGAAGTCTCTCTGTTTAATGATCAATCAGGGAATTTAATTAATTAATCTAAAAGCACTCTGCAGCATAATAAAATATCATCTACAGTTTACAAATAGAGTATTAAAATAGGAAAAGATGCAGTTACTTCGTCACATAAATCTGTCGCCCACTGAGAAACAGAACCCAGATTTCTTGAGTCTCATCTCTCTGCTTGCTTCATGAACCGTGGCCACCACATCACTGTTTGAGAATGATAAATGCCTCCCATTTATAAGCGCATATGCATGTTCTGGTAACACAGTAAACAATGAAGCCTTTCAGTATTAAGTGAAAGTATTCGCAAGAGGCCAGGCCTGTGGTCCTTGTGCAGACAAAGCTTTTGCGGGCTTGAGTCAGAATTTTGCTTTGAATGATTACTAGACCGAGCTCATAATGTGTGTTTAAACCTTCTCAGGGGAGGAAAACATCTAGCTTGAAACAAATCAGAAGTGAGATTTTTTTTTTTTTTTTYCCTTCCCTGTGGAATCAAAGAGAATAAATGTAGTATCACTATGGATGAGATCATATGAGAAAGCCCCTTGCAACAGAAGTGAGCTGACTTTTGCTGTTCTTAAAATGGCTTTCCTTGAGGTCAGTTAGTACATTTAACTTTCATAGTTCATCTGCCTAGTGACTTACAGAAGAGGCGTTGCTCTTATTTGGTCAGGAAATTATGTATGAATGTAATGGGTGCTATTCCTAATTAATATTCTACAAAATAASATAAAAGTTTAGTGAAGGGTCTCACATTTTGTGTTTTTGCAGGCGCATTAATTGGACTTTGATTTTGAAGGTTAAATTTCAAATCAAAGGTGTTATTTCTTAAAGGTCTTTTCCAACCTACACGATTCTATGATTAATTCAGCTACTCTGTTYTCCAGGCCGCTACACTTTAAACATAGTAGAGATGAAAAAATTTATTGTGGACAGTTATTTTAAAAACCAACAAAACAACCACCACTGCCTAAAACACCCAGGCTTTACCAGGAMAGCATTCTGGAGGTGAAGGTACCTTAGAGTACTTTGATAATACAAAATATAAGAAGAATAATTTTCATCTCCCTCCTYCCTCACATAAGTGGACATCCGTAGTCTGAGATGAAATAATCTCTCCCTCTCATCCTAATGGCGGGYTCATAGCTGCTTGTAAGAAACCACAGTGTTTACATTTCTGTGTTTTCCTTTGACAATATAGTCTGTCTTTCATTCCTATTGTTTTTGTCTTTAACCTTTCTATGTTTATCTTTAGGTATTTTGTACAAAGAAAAATCAGTCATTCAAGAGGAGATGGAATCAAATAAAATAAAGTCAAACCTAAAAGTTAGGACATGTAACACAAAGTACTTACAAAGACGATACTGAAAAAGGTTAATTCTTGTTTCTTTATTTTTTTTTCCCTATTACTTCTTGTCATTGTGAATTTGCTGAGGAATTGCCAAGTAGCTAAATGTAAGCATTTAGTGGTGGGCTGCGGTGCTTACAGGGGTCCCAGTTCACTGATCTTTTGTGATCTTGCTCATCCTGGGAGCTCGTTGGCAGCAGTTGAGGGTTCTTTGAGTGTCTAAATTTGTTTGTATGTATGCGTTTCAGAGCAGGGCTTTTTAGCAGTTTGTACCTATCTTGGGTGTTTGTGCCCGTATTTACATGCATGTAGCATACACGTACATAATTGGCACGGCTATGAAATGTACTTGCACACATTTGTACTGAGCTGTTTATAATGGTGACAGAGCACAATAGTTTTATTGAAATATCGTATGCAGCCGTGAGCAGCCTTTCAACTCTCTCCTTTCCAATCCATACAGAAGGATCGTGCCTCATGCATATACTGTCAATGTTTTTTTCCAGCTGACAATGTAGGGCTAGTGTATGTGTGGAATATRAAACAGGTTAGAATATCGGAATCTGTGATTTAAACACACACAAAAAATGAGTATTCTTGAAATACTAGATGGTAAGCTTCCAATAACCCTATTTTTTAGGGTGACATTCTTGGATTTGTATGCTTAAGCATAGATTGTTCATTTACTTTCTCACAGCCACCCAAATATGTATGCACATGCACACATCTTGTCAGTTTTGAGAAGGGWTTTCAATCTTGATGTAACAGTATTTTTGAGCAGAAAATTGTTTGGTGAAGGATTTTCCAATCAGTTATAATTTTATATGTCTGAGTAGCTTTGAAGTCATTCTGGTTTTGGAAAAGAAATACATTTCCTGCTTCAAATATTGAATCCTCCTACYGAAACCATCTCTGTCCAAAGATGAAGGGGTGCAAAATTCAATCAGGGATGATTTCCCTATTTTAAAAAGTATCATAGTTTTAAATTGCTATAATTGGTACCATTAGTAAAGGTATCATTGATTTTTAAATTTAAAATTAAATACTAATGCTAGCAAAGCTTGATGTAAGAGTTTATCTCCTGGGAAAGAGAAAATTCCCACCTTTCCATTGAATCTTCTGTTTCTGTCCTAGGAGGACCAGGGTTAAGGTTAAGGTTGTAGAACTGCCACATTTCTTATATATGTGTGTGTGTGTGTATATATATATATATATATAAAAGTCAGATCCTTTCCATGTATACATGCTAAAGTGCTGGACAGCCATATAGTGACCTTGATTTTTACAAGTTTTCTCATTTTGATGTTTTCAAGGTCAGGCAATTTAGATTAGATTCTCARTAATGAATACTCTTAGTTTTGCAGGTAAYGTGATATGGAAAATAATCACAGTAAACATTTTACACTCCTCCARCTTCCTACACTACTAACTAGTGTAAAGTTATTTCCTTAATTTAACCTGCTTTGTCATTGTCTTATTGCACTTTAAGTTATGGGACTGCTTGCCATGAGACACTGTGGATGCTCAAAACGTACATGGATTCAAAAAKTGACTGTATAAAAAATGATGGAAGAAAAATCTGTCAAAGGTTATTAAATACTAAAGGCACCTTCTCTGGCTCAGGAAGTCCCTTTTCCTAGACTCCAGCTATATGTGGTAAATATTCTGAGGAAGCATCAAAACATTTGTCTTGTTGCTATACTCTTGTCAGGCATAGGCAGTTAGAGAGATGGTCTCCAGTAAGGACAGAAGTCTYAGTGGAGGTCTGGTCTTACTTGGTGCAGTACTTCTTGTAGTAGTTCTTACATTTGTAAGGATATTGGCTATGAAATTTTATCCTTAAGGAGCAAAGTAACCTTATTTGAGGCAAACTGGCATTCAGAATAATTAGATATGAATGCAAAATGCATGTTGAGTAGAGACAGAAGGGAGTAGTGCAGGAGGTCTCTGGGCTCAGTCACATTTTGTCTGTTTGTCTAAAATTAACTGACATTTCACATGTACRCTGAATGCATCATATTCAGTGCCGTATTTCTTATACTATCACTTAGTCGTGCCCAATATATGRATATTAAAAGAGTAATATTTGGACAAACTCAGATTTATGCTCTCAGTTTATGAAAGTAGTTACTCTTCCATTTACTCCAGTGCGGTCAGACCAGGTCTAACYAAGGTTTGAATTCTTACTTCCAACACAATAGATCTGAAGTTCAAAAACTARAAAGCAAGCAACAACCCCCCCAAATTTTGTTGATGAGAGAAGGTGRTGTATCTTGCATGAGATTTAATTCTGATGGAACTGAAACATGCTCCTGTTGTAGAGATGTATTTGATAAGTAACTGCTTCATCTTAACAAAGCACCAGAAGGCAGGAAGAAGGATATCAAGTGAATCTTTATCAAACCTGTCAATRTCTTAAAGTAAGATTATTTCCTTTTCCCTGGAGCTATGGCAGAGAAGTCTGAGGACAGTGAGAAAAATATCTATGAARAGCCTAGATAGTACTTTCATAGATAAGGGATGTTAACGATTTATATTATTTTTCATTAGTTTTATTGTGTAAAAGGAGTTTTACTCCTTCATTTGAAAAAAAARGTTAAAAAAAAATAATAGATTTTCCAGATGATTAAACCATTCATCAGGCTGGAATACCAGATCCTGGCTTACAGAGCTCAGAACCGGTTTAATATTTTTTCCTTTTGTGCCCTTTCTGAAACAGCATAATTAATCAAGGCAATATTTTCTAATAATTTCTGTGAAAAGTAATTTGCTTCTTTCTTGTCTCTCAAGTGACAGATTGCTGAAGTTGAACCTGTGATCAGGCGCCTCTTCGACAGACAGTTTCRTATTTCGGTGAATGTTTCCCTGACCTCTTTGGCTTGATTTATAATAGCTGAGGTTAGTGTGAAATTAAAAATTAATTAATTTCAATGAATTTGTAATCAAGCAGACTGGCCTGAGCTGTGGAGGTGCTAATAGGTCTCCTGTCTGTCCCCCTCCAGCCAGCTGATCCCTCAGAGTACAGGACAGCTGCACAGGCAAAACTGACTTCTGCACGTAAGGGAAGGGTCAGGGGTCTGCCCGCCCGCCCCGCTGGGGCTGGCCTTCCTCCTGGCGCTTCAGGCTGGGGAGGAAGGAGTAGCAGCTTGTTGAAATAACACGTTAATAGGATGGCCATGAGGGAAGCCTCGGTGAGTAGTCATTGGCGTTAATCCTTGGTATCTGCTGTTGCCTTCTGGGGTGCAGATGTCTTGATACACTTAAATACCTGAGGGACAACAWAATTGTTTTGAATACTTAGGAGTAATATACTAGGTTATATTCTGATCTGGAGGGCGGAAACGGTTGAATTAATAATTGGCTTTTTGAAATTAATAATTTGGTCCTTACTGTGGCTTGTGGGTGGCATATAGCACTTCAGAAGCCTCTTCAGGAAATGTATGTTTATATAGGTCAGGTAAGTCATTTACACAAGCTACAGCAGAGATTTGGATGCTGTGGAGTGCTCACTTCTATCCTGTGCAAGCTACAACCACTTTCATGGCAAACAAGTTAAAAACAGTCCAGTCAACAGTAAAAGGACCCCTAAATGGTCAGTGATGGGAAGTATTCTGTAGAGGAATACGTCATAAATCTGACACGACTGAATCCGTCCTGTTAAAAAAAAAAAAAAAAAAAGAAATCCTCTCCTTCACAGCAATTCTTGTGTTGTAGGGACATCATTTTCTGGAAACTGTTGCTGACAAATGGTAACATGCGAGACATGATGCACTAGTTCTTAATCAGCTTCTCTCTATTTTTCCTGTGAGAGAAGAAGAAAATGGTAGAAACAGATATCATAGAACATTGCTTATTTCAAGTTGTTTTCTGAAACACGTTTCTGATGTATTTCAAGGCAAGATGAGCCATTGGACCCCAAAACAGTAAGATATAAAGTCTTTCCAGCCTCCACTGAAACAGTATTTAAAAAGGCAAAAAGGTGAGATACTAGCCTGATTAACATCCCTTTCTTCCCCCCCCTGCTGTTCGTCATACTTTCACTTTTCTGGTGGCTTGGATTCTGATGATGTACCTGTCCTGCTCTGTTCAAGAAAAAAAGCTTCAAGAAGAGAGGGTTGTATTTTTTGGATACGAAAACTTCAGTGAAGTAGCAGCTGAGTTCAGCCATGTAATTCCATAGAATAATTTAAAAAATTTTCATTTAAAAAGAAAAAAMCTGTTTTTTTGGTATTTTAATTTAGGTGCTTAGTGAAGTTTTCAAGTTTGTACCTGTCTGAGGATAAAACAGAAGGGGTGAATTAACTTGAGACTAATTTGACCAACTGAAAAGGGACAACTGGATTTGAAACAAACCTATCGTTGTAACATTTGACAAAAGATTGACTAATTGTTTGACTAAATGCTCCCCTGACAAAAAAAATCTACTGGCATTAGTCTGTATCAGGCTACAGTTATTAGGCAATTATGAGTTATGCATAAATGTTCCACTTACAAATTTATTTCTTCATGTATGAATTTCCATTGACTTTTGCTTCTCCCAGAGTACCATGTTTTGGCTCTCTGTTTTGAACAAAATTTAAATCAATCTGTTTGGGGACTCAGTTCATACCTAATAGCACAGAGTCATCTAGTGTATTTCTGATGTAAGCTGAAGTGGAAAGAGTAGGTCTAACTCACAGGGATGCTGAACTTTCATTATTRGTTCTGTGACTAGTAGGAATACAATCATGGCTCTGTTTGATCGGCTTTGAAGGTCACTTTAATTCTCTGAAGGCTCAGGACAAACGTATGCATTAATAAGTATCTCTCCCATCTTCACACTGTACTGCATTCATTTATTTATTTAAGAGTCTGGAGAGAGCAAGAAAAGCAGAGGAATAGTCTCATGTAGCATCCCTTTAGAAATACCTTAATTGCCAAAATATCATCCTGTGTGTGCACGCGTGTGTGCGAGAGTACATATGTAAATCTTTATATGAATGCACATGTAACAGTTTCTCTAAAACTGTTGCRAGATTTTCTTTCTGTTGAAGGAAGATAGATAGGTTAGTTGGAGCAAYGCTAGCAACAAAGATATTTTACCTTCTCCGGAGTTGTTGCATGAAAAACAGAAAGACATTTTAAAGCGTCAGCGTGAAGTATTTTCTAACATGGTACACCATAAATACTGACTCAACTGTAATGAAGCATGGCAAATATAAATCTGTCCATTTGAAATTTTACCTTGAGCTGAATATTCAATCAGTAGCAAATACTCAGATGAGGTATCAATATGTGAGATGGGAGGTAGCTAAAAATAAAGATGAATGGATTCACTTTTTCCCTGTGAGCATACTCAAGACCGACCCAAAACTGTTGGGTGATTAGTTTGTTTAAATATTGTGTTTGAATTTGTCCAAGCAGAATTGATGTATCCTCAGCCATCAGTTTAGAAAACTGTAGAAATGTGACCCAGCTGGGCTAGGASTGTCATTTGGGAAGGACGTGTGAGGTACAGGAATGGATCAGTGCTGCTTCTAGAGGGACATTTGGTGGACAGAACCACGGAGGGTAGCCTTCCCAGCTTCCACCTGCTTATCACAGTTATAAGAAAAGATACTTACTGAAACTAAATAAAAATGAAAAATAAGACCAGCGATGCASACACAGGGCATTCATAAAGGCCCCATATGGATTTATCCCAGTAGGTATCCGTCACAGGTTTAATGGAGTGGCTTGCAAGTATGTAGAGATGAGGGTTTGTACTTGAAGTGTCACCATATATTATTATTTAAATTTAAATGCATGTATCTCTGATCTATTTTGAGATATATAGATTATGTTTTTGTCTGGTAGAGTAATATTTTGCTATTAATAACAATGCCAGTTATTATTTTAGTAATATTTATTTTGACACTCAGTGTTCTTTTAACAGTTAGATACCTTATAAAGACAGAGAGACAGACAGGTTGCTTCCCTGAACACCTTGCATCCTAGAATTTTTTTACCAGCCCAGCGTAACACAGAAATCCTGCAACAACATGAATTAGTGTTGTTGCATWTTWTTTTTTTTTTATTTTCAGATCCTGATTTTTTTTTCCATTGGAAAAGCAGATATCTATATAGTGAATTTAAGCTTGGCTGTGGGCTTCCTTTTCCTAATTAACTTCTGCAGAATATCTTAGAAGTGGTCCAAGAACTATAGGTTGAAAACAAAATCCATAAAACACATAAATGTTTTTATTTTAGACCCTTCTTTCCAAAAGTTTGATAGCTGACACTGAGATTATGGTACCTTTAGATTTTGACTGTATGTTTATCATATATTCCTGAGAATAGAAATTTATTATATTTTAAATATATTGTGCTAGGTAGTGACAAGAATTTAAATAACCAGGATTTTTGCAAGAGTGAGGAAAGCTGCCTGATCTGATTGTATAGGATTGATACTTGGATGAGATTTCAAATATAATCTCAACAGTTTGGGTATATTCTTCCCACAAAGCATGCTTCAGATGTCACATTGGAAAGAAGATTGAACCACGCCATGAGATTGCTGTTCCTGAATTGTTTAATATCCTAAACGTTAATCCAGTAAACTCCACAGTAGTACAAGCCCATCTTTAGCAATTACTGCCTCTAGTAAGTCACCAGAGCGAACCTGCAGTCTAGTTTTTGGAACCTAAAGAGTTTTATCTCTTCTTATTTAGAAATAGAGTTTAAATATATTTTGATGTGAGAACAATGGTTTCTCTAGACGTGAGCTGTCGGTGTCGCTAATGAAATATTCAGTCCGTATTAATTACAATACTGTGTTTGTTAACTGTAGGGCATGGACTTCTTTATCTCTTATCCCATTTCAAGAATGCTCTGAACATAAAATGAATATATTTAGATGAGCCTGCCCATAATATTTTGGGTAAATCTCCTCTCAAATTCATCTGGTTTAAGGAAATGTGGGAGTCTTTAGYGTGTTTTTTCATCCTCCTTCAACAGTGTTCCCAGGTGTCATTCAGTTATTCCCAGCGATAATGAAAGATTTATGCATTGACAARTGTGGAGGTGAAACAGTGGTTAAAGCAGTGCTGCAAGTGATACTCCTGATCCCAGCAGGAGCTGCTGGCATGCTTGCATTTTTGGAAGATTTTGCAAAGTTTCCCCTTGTGAATAACCATAAATTATTTTCTGGAGACTTTTCTTGTGGAAGCTAATGTCACCTCTTCTGGCCTAGGGATTCCTGAGGTGCATAATGGAAGTTAATCCAGTACATTTGTGCTCAGAGGATCTGAAAGGGTTTTAGTATATGAAAAAAAAGGGKTTTCAGGCTTATGAAATAAGAACAATTACCATCACGTAATAGTTTGAATACTTCTTATTCCTTTCACTCACCACTTTCTTTAAGAAAGAAAGGAGTTAAAAAACCCTATCGAAAGAGAGAGAGAGAGGGAAAAAAAAAAAAAGCCTAAAACTTTTAAGGACTCAGAGTAAGCCTTAGATGCTATGATCGTGCTCTAACTGCAGTTAGTCTCTTGAGAGCTGTAAGATGGATTGAATTCATCAAAAAGAGAATGTGTGTCAGAAATGACCCTATGTATAATGGGKAGAGATCAGGTCTTGGTTTCATGGTATATTAAAAGTAAAGGCCAGTTTCAGGTCTCACATATGAAGAAAAGAGGGGAGGCTTTTGGGGAGATTATCGAGTCAAGCAGTGATGTTATAAATAAGYGCTTGCCTTGATTAGTAGAGCACAGGCTGCACTTCCAAATATTTGTGGTTTTGAACAAGCTTCAAAAGCCCTTGCTGATAACAGGGAGATTCTYGGAAGAAAAAAACCCATAAAGTGCAAATCATAAAAATTTGGTCTGTCTGCTTAGGACATGAGGGTACGGTGGGTGTCTTTAAGAAATAGTTGAAATGCAGCTGTTCTTTCCAGTAGCATTTAAAAAACAATGGCTATCATCCTACACYGCATCTCAGTTTTTTCAAAGGCATGACTGTCCTCAAAAAGAGCCYGCACATAGTGTATGTATCTTGTTTGTTTTTAACAGTTGGGGAAATGGAGTTTAAGATAATCTGAACTGCACGGGGCCTTTCATCCACAGATGACATAAACAAAAAAGGAGGAAGTCTAGCTCACTGTATGCAATGATAGCATCCCAAACCATGGACTTGGAGCTTAAAGATTTTCAAATTCTAAAGTGAAAAACCTTGTCAGCTTGAAGGGKTGGGTATCTGTACTTCAAAAATATACTTAGAAAGTACTGGTGAAGATCACAGGGGCTCATGGATTCCCCCTCCCATCTTCAAACGGGCTGATAGTGGCTGTGTTATCGTTGCCACACCCCCAGACCCTCCAGATGTGCTTTCCTATTAAGTACATTTACAGTCAAAGGCACACTAATGTATAGCAGTTTGCAGGTTTAGGACTAGGCAGCTTCAGAGCTGGATTTGAAAGTTCTTTAAGGAATTTGAGTGAAACGAGCCCGTGAAGGAMGGTTCAGACGCATTGAGGATATCTTTGAGGTATCACAGTATTTTGTACACCTGATTGGCAGTAAGATTTTTATTTTTTTTTTAACCTGTCACTGGCCTGTATGCAAAGCTATATATATAATGCTTTTCTTGATACAAAATGAAAATAAGACCAAGAGATAGATCAGTCAATGTATATGTGTTCTTCTGTCAGGTTTTTTGGGGAAATTATCGGTCCAAACCTAATTTACTGTTAGCTCTTTCTTCTTTGGAGGTTTGAAGGGCATAGCAGAAGACATGACTTATTTTAATAAGAAGTAGACCAGTCCCCAATTCACAAACGGAGGTGCTTATTTTGGGAGACATGGCATCCTAAGAGGCGTGTTGAGAACAGACCTTTTCCTAACACTACAGGAACTGATCCGTTAACCTACTGTCAGTCAGCCTCCTGTTGTTGTCTTTTCCCGATGTGTTATGATTTGTTTCATACAAATTTTATCCTGTGTGGCTTAAAGCAAGTGTTCATAGATGCAGCACATCTTTGTTTGGTATTGCAAAGAGAATGAAGCGTACCTTCTTGAGAGCATTCTGGTTGTTCTTCAGGTTACTCGTACAGTCCCTCAGGTTGCTGGACTGTGAGAAGCTTCCCCAACATCTGTGCAAGTCCGTCCTCTTGTTCAGAGGGTTATCTATGTCTTGTTTCCTCAGACAATGAACCGCAAGCTGAAACGTGAGAGAGAATGAGATGGATATTAATTTTTTTGACTCTCTCATATACTGAAGTTAACCTGCTTGTTTTCATGCTGCCTTAGAGTTAGATTCAGGAGACTGGTGGGGGAAAAAGCAGGAAAGGAGGCAAAGACCAACTGAGGAAATCACRCAAGAGAGTCAAGAAGTGGAAAGAGACTTGTGGGCAGCTATTAACTGGGAAGTTCCCCGTTAGCTCCAGGCAGAAKTAACAGCTCCAGGTCAGCACTAATGGATTTGTTTGCCCAAGGTTGGAATGAAAATTGCCCCAACCATTAAAAATGCTTATCTAGGGCCAAAAGCAGGGCCTGGGCACATGGTGCTGGACATGGAAGAATGCATCTGTGCATGGAAGGTGAAGTCTGTGTCTTCTGGTGTGTTGGGATAACTCCTGTGCTGAACAGAGCTTGCCGAAAACGTAAGACGTAGGTAGGTGTTTGCTGTTTTGCCTCGTTTTACAGTTGTTCTGTTCTACCTTTGAGGGAGGGAAAGGTGCCTCTCTCAAGAAAGCCAGGGGTACCTTTGGGAGCAAACACAGGTGAGTCAAAAATMCTGTAGCTTTGGTATTCCTGACCGACATACATATGGGGGGGGGGAGAGAGAGAGCACTATGTGCGAAGCAGCAAAAGAAGCATAAGAAAACTTGTATATTTTTTGCAATATGGAGCATAAATAGTAAGTGCAAAAATGAAGCAGATGAAGTATGATGATCACTGACCTTGTAATTTGTCAAACTCCCCATGCATAACTTTGTTGCACTGCTTCACTACCTTATGATATATTCTATTTTGCTCAGATACTGAGATCCTCCTACTCAACCTTTAAAGTCCTTCAAGAGTAGTTGACCTTTAAAAAATATTTAAAACAAAATGCCAAAYGAGAGTTTTCTTAAGTGAAACTCTTTTCCCTACGTCCTTTTGCTCAGATATTATTCATTTCTCGGACACATKTTACACTCTGTTGCTGTTACAACACAGCCAGGCTTGCTGGCTGAAGCTGAAGAGAATAAAAAAAAAAAAAAGCAGCCCCCGAGACTGCTCTTTTTCTTTGGTAACTAAATTGTAAATGAAACTAAAACATGTAGCAGAAAATTAGCAGAAATCAAACTGGATCAGTGGGAAAAAGTAACCTTATCTTCAGAAATCCAAATTCTGAAAGTTACAGAAAATGTTTCAAGGCCTCCAGAAGTAATTTAAGGAGCTGGTGAGCAACATTATTGTTTGCTTTGTAAATTAATTCAGTCGGCTGTCTGCTGGTGTGGGAGCTTGAGTTCTGGGTAGGCACTTTGCTGTATATTCACTGAAAGCATGTAATTAATTATCTGCGGTTATTTTATGCAGACATTATAAATCAGACATTACTGGGCCAGCAAACAGGAAAGAAATACCTTGTAGGAAACAATCACATACTGGCCAAACAGGGAAAGAGGGAGGGGAAGCGAAGGCGTGGGCTGGATGACCCAGGTCTTTTCCATCTCCAGCTTCTATGCATCTATGAAATAGGCTTACTGGGGCCCTGGGATATTCTCATTAAAAAATGAGGAGTCAGCAAGTACTCCTGAGAAGCACAGCATGAGCAACCACACTGCAATTCCCTGCTGGAAATCAGGGAGGGGAATGAGAGAAGAGGAAATAAGTGTCAGGAACTGCTGGGCTCAGGCCTTGGTGCATCAGTCACAGGGAGAGCATCAGCTGGACTATATTACTTAACCTGTATTGGTTAGATTCAAAATGCTTTCAAAAGTTTCTGTGACAAATAACAGGAAAATACACTGCGCTTGTAATGTGGTGTCACAACCTGAAGATCTGCTTTGTGATTGACATTTGTGTTTAGCCAGCATATCCCGTTCTGTTTGGCTCTGCCCGTTTTTAGGGGGTTTAAGTCATCTTTTTTGCAGCTTTGATGAAACTTTCCTTGCTGTTACCTTGGACCTTACCCGAGGCCTGTGTACTTTTTTAAGCTTCTTCGATCTGACCTGTGATGTGGGTCTGTACCATTTCTGATGAGAGAATGGTCTAAATAGGTCACCCTGGGAAAGCAAAGCAGGAACCGCGCCGTGCTGGGGTACTGTCCTGTCCCCTCCTCTTGCCTCAGCCTCACCTTCCTTCGGTGGTGCTCCCCGCTCTGGGACGCGGAGCCCCGGCCATCCCCTTCCTTCCTTCCCTCTGGGGACGGGTGGCTGCCGGCAGAGGCGGGCCTCCTGCCCGCCGTCCGGAGCCAGCCGCTGGGCTACCTGTTGGACGGTGGCACCCGCTGGTAAGGGAGGAGGGCCGGCGTCCGGGACTGTCCTGCTGGCCAGCGCTCTGTCTTGGACCTAAGTGCAAAACCCAGTGGCCTTCTGGACTCCGGCTGGTTTCTTTTTACAGAAAAACTGAATTGCCCGAAGCCTCATCAGTCAGGAGTGCGAAAAATCAAAGTGTTCGGGTTTCACTGCTTGTACGCATTGATCCCGCGCCTCTCGCGCGCTTCTCCGTCTTCAGTGCTTATGCAGAAGCATTGGTATGAAAGTAGGGCATAAGTTTTGTATRAAGTCATTTATTATACTAGTTTCAAAATCTTTCATAAAACCGGTCCAAATCCTTGAATAAAACCAGAAACCAGATTGGAGAAAGTCTCTGATGGCCTAAGGGTTATGTGGTCTGCATTTTGACAGAAGCATTTCACACAGCCTTATTTTAACAGCTACTCAGGGCTGAACACAGATCCTCCAAATATCAGCTTTCCTTTTTGTTAAAACAGGTGAGGAATGTTCTTCAGAGGGATTTATTTATTTTGCCGTGCTAAGAATTTTCTAAAGAAGCATTGTCAAGACTTTATTTTGGTTACATACATTCATAAGAGACTATGTTTAGACATTTTAGTATTTTCCTAAACGAAATGAAGCTCTGAAGACCGTTCAAAAACAGGCCAGCATGCTTATAGCATTAAGGATTTCACTTTCAATTGCTTCATAGTCATTCTAATGATTAAAAAAAAAAAGAAGGAAATCCATAGCAAAAATTTCTAATGACAAATTTAGAAATGTCTAAGCTAAAGATGAAAGAAGACCTACTGGTTCTGTCTTTCTCTTTCAGTGTGGATTGCTCCCTGCAGTACAGTTTTGTTTTTTTTTTTTTTTATTGTGCCTTGCTTGATTCTACCTTAAATAGATCCGAAGTGCTGGATTCCATTGTTTCTTTTGAGAAGTTATTCCGGGGTCTAAGAGATGTCAGTCTCACGTACGTATTTCTTTCTCCTGGAACTCATTAAATCTTTTCTCTGTAATTTCAACCCCTTTGGCTTCCAGTTGATACAACCTTTTTGGTTTCCCTTAATTTTCTTGGTGTCTGATACTCTTTAGATACATTAGATACACATTGAGCCTCYCCCACTCTAGTAAAGCAGAGTGGGAGGAAAATGTGAGATTGTAAAACTTCTATATGACATTGATGTTCAGATCATGGCATGATCAATGCTTTTGTTTCACACTACTGTTTCTATGTGTTGTGAGTAGTGTGTTTGCTAGCTCTATCATTCCTCTTCTTCCTTTGTACTTACCTTCTCACAACTGTTCCTCACATTTAGCTTTCAGGGCCTGCGGAGTCGGCATGGTAATATGGAAGACTAGAGGAAGGMCATAGAAATGAGATGCTTGGTACTGTAAGAAGGTGTTTGAGTGTCACGTGTAATATAGCTGGGCAGTAGTTCAGGGTATGGGGTACCGAATCAAACACATTTGCATCAGACTGTAGACAGCCCCCATTTTCTAATTAGAGCTGCCATTATTTGGCTGGTTTTCCAGCATAACTATGGCTAAGGCGAGTTCTACTGTTTTCTGTCCTAACAGACCTGTTCAGAGCATGCAGGSAAGAAATGGTTTTAATAAACTATTGGTAAGGATTGTTCTTCTGTAAGGTTGATCCATCTTTGTTGTTCGTGTTGTTTCCTTCCCTGTTTCTTGTCCAGTCGATGTCAGTCTCTGTATTCTGTGGCCTTTCCCACTGTTGACTGCCTTTTTGATGTTTTGTTGAAGCATCCTTTAGCATTGTATCTTAATGACCGTTGACTCCTCAGACTCTGAGTATCTTCACCCATTGACTGCGTTCCTAGCTCTTCCAGTGAGTGCACTGTGTTCATGCGTAATTCATACACCTGAGGTTGGAATGGGGCAGGAGGTTGTCCTCCTGCCTTTCGTTGCATCTAGAGCTTTGCAAAAATGCCAAATTTTCTGCCAGCAGAATCACTGTAGTTCCGGAAGGAAAACACTTGAATCCCTTCCCACTGCTGGTATTTACTAGACTGAGTCAGAAAAACCGCTGCCAAAACCTGCTGCCTTTCACTCCAGGAGTGGCATGGAATGATGAGATTTTGCTTGTGCTGAAGTACTAATAGCCAAGCCACTCTAGTTTCAGAAGAAAAGTGCCTTATTATCAAGAGTTTGAGCAACTCTACCAAATYCCCTTCCCATATTCTCCAGATGGTTTTGGTCTCAGTATTCCACCTCTAAAAAGGAGGTAATGGTCCCTATTCTGGTGAGTGCATTGCAATAACAAGTTAGTTTCTCTTTGTGACACCCAGATAACATGATGGGCTCATGTAAGTGTGGAAAACAGAAGGAGCTCCATCAGACCTCCCAGGTGAGAATGCCATGTCTTGCATCATAGCTTTTGCTGGTCACATTTGCATCATGGTCTGAGCTGTTTTCTTCCTTTAGAAGAGTTAGGTTAGTAGAATGTCTATCTGCTGCTTCTTTTTTYTTTTTTTTTTTTTTTTTCCTGTTCAAGTATTTAGAGGTTAAGGATATCCTTCAGTTAATAATGACTGAAATAACAGAGGAAATCTGAGCAATGTTCCTGGACCTCAAAGTCAAGAGAAGAAACCTAGTTTAATGTTTTTGCAGGTGACCCCTTAATTTTAACAAGTAATGTTCCCCTGGAAGAAAATGTATCTTCTAACTTGACATTTTCCAAAAGGATCAACAGAGCTTATGAATAGGCTGCTACTGTGGCTATCTRTGTGTAGTTACTGATGTTTTCTTTGTTCATACAACCATGTCTTCTGTGCCTGAAAATGCTGACTGTGATCTGTCTTGKGGGGGGGAGTGTGGAATAAATTACAGGGGTCCTTCTTTGGGAACATGACATTCTAAGGTAAAAATTGCGCAATCATTTGTACTAAATAATGAAAGCTTTGGCTCCCTCCAAGGTTTTAGGAAAACCTTTTTTGGAGTGAGAAGAAAAAATGTATCCTATCATAAACATATGAAATGCAGTTTCTTTACCAGTTTTGTCAACAGGGTTCAGAGAGCATTACTTGAGATTATGATATTAAAATGTTGGGGTTTTTTGACCTGATGGACCAAGACAAATGCTAAGTGAAATAGGAATATGACAATTGTTCTAAATAGCTTTAGCCTTTGCACAGTRATGCTTGCATGTAACCACAAAACCTGCTGTTTGAAGTCCCAACAGGGCTTCCAAAGGGCTAATAGGATACTTTCACTGTTAAAACTAGGACTATTGTAAATGGGTTATCATCTTACATGTAGTCACATGAAAATTCCCTTGAGAACCACTGGACATGAGGATGAAATGTCTCTTTTTTTTTTTCCCTCTTTTTTTTCCCTTTTTTTGGTGTTGTTTATAATGAATTATAGATTACTTTTTTATTTAAAGGACTCTAGAAGCACAGCAAGACTACAAACCCTGTTTCATGCCCTGTTTAAACAGGATTAAACATAGCAATTAGAAATTTGTTCTTGTACAACTCTTACAGCACCAAACCATATTTAGGCAACTACCATTGGCTAATAGACTCTGTCATTGTTTCAGAGCAAAATCAACGTGAATCACTTGAAAAAGTTTTCTGATACTCTCACACGGTTTCTACACTTGCTTGGCAGTCTACATTTAAATTGTTTAAGGCTATTTTTAAATATATTTGTTTATTTAACCTATGTTTACAGTTTTCCTGTGCAATGTTGATTTCAGTGCAGGTCCAGTTTGTACCTCACAAAACAGGGCAGAATAATCTTCATCTTTACAAATTTTAATAGAGGGCTGAATGGACTCCGAGACTGACCCTCTCATTTCTTAGTGCTAGGTGTAACTGTAATTTATTCCAGGTTACAGTGCTTTGTTGAAATAGTGCTGGAAAATTTGTATCTGGAATAAAGCTTTGTTGCTTTGTCAACAGTGCTGTGAGTTGACTGCCATAAATTTCTTTCGTAATCCAGCTTCACTTCTGCAAATCCAAAGTGGCTTCTGCAATTTGGCCACCTTTGTCTAAGTTACAAATTACTAAGAGTAGGGGTTTATGATGGTATTGCTGACACAACCCAACCTATAGCAATGAAAATACTATAGGTTGGGTTATTTGGAAGGCTCTTTAATAAGTTTTGACTGAGTTCTCGGTGTGAGGAAAGAGCCACATGCCATGCTGAGACTTCACATCCAGCCTTCATGGATTATTGATCATTCTACCTGCCACAAACCGGAACTTAGGYGCAGGGCAAAAGGTGACTGAATGGAAGAGAATTTTTAAATGGTTGCCTGCCTGTGAGGAGAATAGCATTGTATATCCTTTATACCATGTGCCTAATTAAAGCCTGAATAATAACATATGTGGAGATAACTTGCTCTCTTCTATTTTTGATACAGCAGTTTCACATGGGCATATAGATTAAAAAACACAGTAGCTGAAAGCAGCAGTGAATGGTAGAGAGCTAGTTTAACTACTTAGATGTTGTTTGAAAAAAGCCTTATAAAATAAGTTTGATTAAGTAAGAGAGTGAGTTTTACTGAGCTTTCTGCATTTGGTAGGAAGATTTATGAGAATAAGCTAAATGGTGCTCTCAGGAAGCCAAAGTTCCCACAGAACGCAGGAAATCACGTATTTTTTTTCTGTTACACTAAAGAAGGCGTTCTGCGTTAAAAGGCGTATCTGTGAGTCACTGATGTTCTGAGGGAGTGCAGCTGTGAGACTAATCCAGACCACTGTAATTTTACTCCCATTTAAAAAAAAAAATAACCAAAGATGGATTTACATATGTCTGGCAAATATCTTAAACTGAAGATTCAAACAAGACAATTAGTTTTAATCTGTAATCTTTAAATATTTTTCCCCCTGCTTCCCCGCATCACATTGTTTCCAAATAAGTGTTAGAGCTCACTTCGAGCAYTGATATTTCAAAAGCCTTGTTCTTCTTCTTTTTTGCCATCTGACAGCTCTTTGTTTCTTTGGGTTTTTTTTCTGAAGTACAGTATTTGGTCTGAGAAATTTATTTCTTTTCTCAAACAATTACTGTTTGAGGTTTTACTGAGTGCACATGTGATATTGTTGCAGTCGATAGCCACGCTCTGTCCCTGACGTCTGACAAAGCGCGAGCACTCCAAGTGAAATGGAAACTCTAATTTAAGATACGTTATTTCAAGCTTGCTTTCATAGTTACTGTTTAAATTGCAAAACGTGAACATAGATTGTCAYAGAAATTCTAGAAGATCATGTTTTGACTAAAACTATAACAGTAGCTTTTTTCTCTATCTACCCTCTCTGTTTACATTTAGTGATCATAGCATTGAAGGATTAAACTCATAGCTTTTAATGCAGTAACTTTTTTTTAACTAATTGTCCAATGAAATGACYTTTCTTCCCTTAAAATTTTATAGATTGGAATTTGTTGTACAGCATGAAATCACCAGGCTTGCCAGCTGAGGGTCATCTCTTCCTGGGAAGACCAGGCCCTCATGTTTAAAGGGAAAACCCACTGTGGATTTTCTAGCCTTGGTATTTTTGTCATTGAATGGAAGGCTCGAAATTGAAATAATCTCTTAAGAAAGTGGATAGAAAAAATCAGGGATGAGTTSTCGAGCTACAATCCTGGGCTGTGTTTAATTCCAGAAAATTCTGAAAATAATGTTTTTACACAAAAAAATCAAACTTTTCAAAGTTTCGGGTATTCAAGCAACTTTTTTTTTTTTTTTTTAACAGATAAACAACATTTGTTTAATTTACAAAGATACAGAATTGAACATCTTAAAAATGAGCAGACGCACCATATGTAGCATAGACGTAGATGAGTATCCATTGCTTTAGCAGAAAGGACAGCATGAGCTGTTTAGAGTGGCATTCAACCCACATCGGAGAAGCCAAGCATTTGTCTGGGGTGTTGTATTATCCTTTGTAGTAAAGTTCTGATTAGGTGATGAAATAAGAATAGTTGATGAAATAAGCATATGAGCCAACAGTTTGTTAAAATAAGTGTTTGCGTTAATGTGCTTGTCAGGGTAATGGTACCAAGACTGTGATTGCATCTCAGAAAGTGTTAATATTGCTAGCAAATAGTTGCATTTAAAACTACCACCTTCTCCTAACTCTGCTTAAATTATAGAAGCATTTCCACATACCTTTTTGATTTTCAAACAGAACTTTGTACTGTCTTGCAGTAATGAGTTGTCAGCTTTTTACAATTTCTTACCACTTCACATTTCAACATGGATCTTTATTTTCCCAGGTTCTAGGGACCTAAGATCAAAAAGGGYTTCCTTTTTAATTTTCTTCCTTTGGCAACAAAAGTTCAGTGCTGTTTACCTTAATTTCCAACTGTGTAAGACCAGAAGTTGAATACGTGTTTAGTTCATCTACATTTAATACTTATTTGCAGTAACAACATGATAGAAGACAAGAGTTTTTAAGCAGTAAAGGATTTAAAATTGTCTTGATCCATTCTGAATAAACCCTAAATTAGTGGTATTAACACAATCGGATCTGTGTTTTACCTGGTAAAGACCCTCCAGGGGATAAAAATGGCAGAGAGGAGGGAAAGAGGCATTCATCTAGAATAGCACTTAAGTATATACCTCACTCCATAGGATGTCGGTACMTACTTAAATTAAAGTATACTTCAAACACACTTCCTGAAACAGAGCTATAGAAAGCAAGAGCTCCTGGAGTACATACAATAAAGATTGAAAAATAAGGAGACAATGAAGTCAGGCAAAGAAAGGGAACAGAATTCAGAATTTTTTTGAAGTATGAATAGTATCTGTTATAGAAAGAACAGCCGGTCATGCCAGTTCATATTTTCAAAGCTTTGATCTAACTTCAGGATGTGACATTTCTGTCTTGTCTTTTTCTAATGGGGAAGAAAGTGACTTGTCATTGAAAAATAGTTTGGAGTTGAGGAGAAGGTTACAGACCTGAACTTTTGATAAATCTAAACACARGTTGGAGAAATTCACAGCATCTTGGTTTTCACTAGCTAAAATATTCAAACAATGTTGTTTCTGGAAGTTTTGTCTGAGATGTCAGCTCAGCTCACAAAGTTTTTAATCTTTATGAGAAAAGTGGCAACATCTTATTTTACTAGGTAGCTGGTCATGCTTCACTGTACAAAAAAAAAGATTCACAGATGATATTTGTCTTTGCTTTTAGAAGCTTCACAATGGGTTTGTACTTTTTACAATATGTCTTTGAAATAGCACCTTTTTAATTCCCCTGAAACCTTTTAAAATGGACTTTGGTAGTTTTGCTGCTGAAGGAAGATTACCCTGAAGACAGATTTGTGATAACTTTTCTTGGTCACCTTTCCCTTTTTGAAGATGTATTTCTAATCCCAAGCACACTGGAGCGTGATTCAAGGCATATTGCCTGATTTTATTCCAGTGCTCTGCTGGTTCCCTATCAGTATCCAAGTATGTCATATCTCTTGAATAAAGGCAGGAGCGAGCATGTGGCTAGCTCTGTAGGTGGTTTCAGGTCGAAGAAGCTGCCTTCTTTCAGGTGGGAAATCAACCTGTCAGACTGAGTTACGGAAACATGATTAGTTTACCGAGTTCATTAAATGAAAACTTCTGCAGCTCTGGGTTCCCATTGCTCACTGTGTTTGTTACGGTGAAACAATCCAGTTCTTCATTCGCTGAGTAGAATACCATGTGTAGACCCAGCGGGAGGACATTCCAGATTCCCCGTTGATTTCCTCTACTAGAAAGTTGTGTTGTGATCTAGTTAGTGTCACGTATAGTATCTGTATTGTCAGTTCTCTTTTGTCTCTCTCTCTCTTGCCRTTGTGTGTATGCACAAACTAGTGTTTAGATAAAATGTGGAAGACCAACATGTAACAGCATATCTCAATCAGACTATTACAGTTGCCCTTAAAATATTTTGCTCAGTACAGAAAATGTGTATTGATACCCACTTAGATATGGGACATTTGCAGTCCAAAAGGGTTGTGTCCCCACAAGAAATCTTAAACACAAAATATAGTGCAAGATTTGATAATGAAGGATCTCTCCAGCTCCAGAYGTTGCCGTCCTTCACTATTTTGAACAGCTAAGGAGATCCCCAGGTTAGACACAGTGATAAATTTCACTTACTGTCAGCAAGGAACTGAAATGTGGTACATGTTTACTTTTATCATAGGTTCACTGCTATTTGCTGCCCTCATTCATGAACTGGTCCTTCCTCAGTGAATGGGACTACTTGGGGATAGAAAGGGCTGCAGGATCTGGCATCAGATGGTGATGGTGTAGCCCTTGTGGGGGGGCTCTGTAATGGCGAGAACACGGTCCGGGAAGTCATTCCTATCTGAAGTGCTGTCACRTGTAGTTTCATATTTTCCAGTTTGTTATCAGCAGTATTATCGAAAATAAAACCAAACAAACTGAAACTATTTATGCAGGCTTTCAAGGGCACTTTCAAGATGTTTATCTGACATCGACATTCATTAGGAGTCTGTTGTCTTCATTCCATTTTGCGCCTCTTGAAAATCATCCCTTAAGAGGTTTTTGAAGAGAGGCAGGGTACTTTCCATTGTTATTTATTTGTATGTTTGTAACCGGAAAGAGTGGCCTTCTTCCTAATGAGAAGCATCATGTTCTGTTAAGCTAAAAGTGGCCATTTCTGACTTAAAAGCAAACTGTTAACAGTCAGGTATAGATTCTTCTCTGAGCAGTAAGCAATATGCTTAAAAGGTTGTGCAGTCCTGGCTAATACAATAGCTGCACTCTGCTTGTCTTTCAGGAGAAGATGGAAAAGGTCAGTGAGGTACAATTGCTGTGCTATAATATTTACAGATAAAGTACCAGATAAGACCTAATTTATAAAAGGAACATCATGAGCTATCTGTCATTAATTAATTTTCTACTTTCCTTTTAAGCAGCTGTCTACAGATAATTGGTTAAGGGCTTAAAGATTTGTTTAATAAATGCCTAGAATAAATGGAGCTGAAAATTCAGAGATATGGCTCAATTTGCTCAGTATTCAGTGAAATAAGCTGGTGCGTCAGCCAGTTGTACGCATAGGATTTTGACTAATTGATCACAAGTGACACCGTTTTTTAAATGAGGGCATTCATCTTCAGTAGTGTCCTATAAAAGTGCATAGCTGGTACAACATCTAYGGTATGCCTAAGGTAAACATGCATTATGCCTTTTAGGTGCTGTACCCTGTCCTTGTTAACTTTTAGCTTAAGCTAGGGTTAAAGCCTTTTAAAAGTAGATAAGATGCCAACATGTGAGTACTGAGTATAGAGACTGTCAGGAGTACCGTTTAGCATCTCCAGCATAATTACATGAAAGACTGAAAAATATCCTCTTTTCAATCTGTTTTGGAGTGTTTTAAACGGAGAAGAATATATTGCTTGAATACAATAAATATGCCTAATCCCTTTTAAATCAACGCAAGTGCTGTTTCTTGATGATAACACTGTTTTGCAGATGTAAATTACCTCTAGCTTACTTTATTTTTTCTATCCTATTCTTACATTTGAGAATTAAAAATTAATAACCACTGTTTTTCTCAAATTCCCTAAAGAAAACCTTTTTCCCTCCTCAATATATATTATGTGGAGTTAATAAAACCCAAAAAAACTAGTAAGACAAGAACTGCAAACCTAGATGTCTGGACCTATTGTGATCCATTCTTTGGGAAGTACAGGGCAAACTAAAAAAGTCTAAAGGGTACCCATGATCTGTAAATGCATGGAGTGGCATTGAGTGCATCACTTTTACTCATGTTATTCCTTATTCAGTCTCTGGAGAACCCTCTGGAATTTTTTCAGTACAACAATATATTTCGCAAAAGTCTCAGTAAGTTGTTCCTCAGAAATTGAGAAAAACAAGCCTAGAAAGCTGAGACCTTTTTACATAGACTAAGGGTAAGTGTTGCATTAGACAGCCTGTCTGCATCCTCACGACAGTGGGGTAGGRAGAGCTTCTCAGATTTAATGCTAGATCAATATGAAGGCTGCCAGGGTCTGGTGAAGCAAACCAGGGGACACATTGTCATCTTGTCTCTGCTGCCTGTTGTACAGCTCATACAAATCAAAGCGCTTCAGCAGTGACAAGTGATGTTTCTATTCCTATCGATCTCAGCTGAGTGAACTATCCTGGAGGGAATGACTGTTTTTCAGAACGTCAGATGTCCTATGAAGGGGTTTCAGACATATTACGAGCYCCATCAGTACAGCTGTTAGAAATGGTTGGAGTTCGTGTTGATACCTACCTACCTCTGCRTAGCTGCACGTGTGTAATGCACACGTGCTGTGAAAGTGGTAGAGTGMTCACTGTATGTTTTTTATCCAGTTGATTAACAACCTGAAAGAGGAACCAAGTAAAATTATGTGGGAATTGGGTAGAAGCCACGGGAGTATTTGCAGTGTTGGTGAGCCTGGCCCCTTGGTTCTTCCAGGTGGCCTGAAGGCAGATATGCTACACACAGCCAACAGAGCCAAATTTTGAGAAGTTTAAAGGTTCAGCCCCAAAGGCAGCACATGCAAATTAAAGACGAAAATTAAAGATGGGAAATGGTGAAGCTGTATCGGTTTTGGAAGTAGTATGCTGGCTTATATCAGCTGGTCATTTCATCAGACACTACTTTTTCAGCAGAAGTCTTCTGGCCTATCATGGTCTTCTAGACCAGTTAGTAAATTCTTTCAGATTTTAAGTAGATAAGTGAGTATACCTCCTCCAGAACTTCTCCCAGAAGGAGGATGCAGAGCAGGAGATCAACCTCCAAAGATCAGCTGGCTTCACCATTAAAGGAATTTAAGTATAATTTTTTTTTTTTCCAGGTTGGGGTGGCAAACCAAACCAAACATTGCTTCAGCTGATTTTTCTCTTTCTCAAACAAAAATTGAATTAAAACAGCTTGAGTCAAAGTTGAGGCTAAACAGCAACTGAATCAAAAACTTACTGGAACAGTTACCTATTTTCAGCCCTCTAACATAGCTGATGATATGGCATTCAGATTTTGCTGTTGGAATCCTTTGCAGCTACAGCAYGAGAAGAAGTCAGCTAGGCACTTGTGCTCACTGCATCAGCTTTGAAGAAGTTTTGCCAGTGGGGAATGAGTTTCTAACTCACAGAACAAAAGAAGTCTGTAATTGAATATTTGGCTGTTATCTTAATATGTTTTCTGTTTGAATTACTACCTGCAATTTTGATGTTCATACAGAAAGATTCACTCTTCTATTTTCCTGCTTGGTGACAGCCATGAAGAAGAGAGTCCTATATTTATTTAAGGTTTTAGCTAATACTCTATAGACAGTATCAGTGAAATTTTCCCATGCTGGTGGGCTTCAAATGGAGATCAGCCAGAAAACGATGACAATGATACAATTTTATGTCTATTTGATTTTTACCAATGTCCATGAGCATTATCATCTAAAGTGTTGATACGTTCTGCAGCATGGAAACTCGTCCTCTTAAGATTGAGAAATTTGCCAAACTTTTCTGTGTTGGGCCACCCCAGTATCAAATCTGTTGTTCATGATTGTTCTGCTCAGTCATGTGGTGCCTAAGTCATCAGGATTTTCATTCGCTGTAAACCCTGCTTTAAGGAAAATGAAAGAAAAAAAAAAGCATTATTAACCTATAGAGATCTTGTTGGGACTGTGATATTCACATACCGTGCATTTTATGTCATTATGAACTCCAGGAAGAAGAGAGGGAAGAGTATGACATTGGTAGTGTTTTGTACTGCTTTGCATTCATTTTGCACTGGTTTCARTTGCTACGTGTCACACAGCACAAGAAACCCAGCTGAGATACTAGCAGCCCTAGGCAGAAGTGATCCTGTGGCATACAGTTTTGGAAACTGATATATAGTAAACTGATAGTCATATGTTGTGCAAGTTTTACAATAGCTGAAATTGAGTGTTTGATTGACACCATTTCTTCTTCACTCCTTATCATTGGAATTGCATGTAGGAACTGTTGAATTTTGAAGCATATGAGGACATCTGTCACAGTAAATCTATTTTTGAACAAAGCCTATGTGCCAAAACTCTACAAAATTCTGTCAAAGTATATTTCTCATAAGTTACATGGTCTGTACCATTAATAATGACTATTTTGATGGGTGGTGGTTGTAAATGTTGCCTTCAGGACACAGACATTAAAGCCTTCTTGTTTTTTTCTTTTTTTCTTTCCACCTTCCAAGGTCAGTATGTTATAATTCTAGTCAGAATGAAGAGACATTCCTTTATTTATTTATTTATTTACTGATTTTATGCAAGCACTTAAATTCTGCTGGGGACTTGTATTAAACACATGTACTGTTTGGCTACTTCCTATCTGCAGCAAGCTGATTTTCGTAAGAAATTCAAACATCTGAAGTTAGGCTGTTGGCAATGGTTAGTATAGCTAGCTTTGAGTGCCTCCAGAAAYCCAGTTTTAGCTCTAGCACATAAAAGTGATAAAGAGGAGAAGGCGGTGAAAAGATAAGTTGCAGCTGGCAAGTGGGAATAGAGGCTTCTTGGCTCCCTTGCTCCATCTTTGACTTACTGCATAACCTTAGACGCATTATTCATCCACGCGGTGTCTCGGCTGCCACAGATACATAATGAGACCAATACCCCCTTGTATAAATGTCTCTAAGACGCGTAGATGAAAAGTGACAGAAAATGCAAAGTAATATTATTTACACTCTTCCCATTTCCTTCTCGGTGGCCTTGTTGCAGGTTTTAAAGCCTCATCCCAGCCCCAGGGTGCTTACCAACCAGGCAGTCCTGTGCTACTTTGATGAGCGTACTGTCTTCGGTGCAAAAGCGTTTATGATGGGTTCTTTGTTCTCCACTGACAAATAACTAAAAATATTGCTTCCTCACTGATGTTCTGTAATGACAACTCAAATCATTTTGTCTCTGACCTTCCTTTAAATTTATTTGCCTTAAAATATCTATTGAGGCAGTTGAAGGGTTTTTTTTCTGTAAAAAGCTGAAGATAAGAAAACACCCCGTCGACACAGATTTGAGAGAGACAGGCAGGTGGCCCTTTACAAAATGTTCTGTACGGCACAAACTCACTGGTGGTTTAGAGGGAGCGATGGAGATACCATGCAGATGGAGATGCCCAGGACTGCAGCTGTGAATGTTAAAACCTTGTCTTCTGGGTGTTGCCTCAGTACAGTGTGTCTGAATATCACTCTATTACAATACATTCATAAACATTTTTCATGTATATTAATAAGATGATATTTAGCCCTGAAGATTGTGCACATACAATATTTTATCTTTCTTAAATAACTAGCAGAGCAGGATTCAATTCCTAATAAATGGAGCTCCTAAGGGTTATGACACTTACTTTTTCTGATTTTTTTTAACATAAAATGTCTATTCCAAAATTGTATATGGAATCCAATATTCCTATAAGTTATTTATTTGAGGTATATTTAGTTCTTCTTTCCAAATTTATTTCTGAATTATATTATATAATATACCTTAGGATTTCAATATCTTAATACATTTTCCATTAATGCCTTGTGAAGATTGACTAAGATTGACAAGTAATTGATGCTTAATTTTAAAATTGGAAAGTCAAAAAGCTTAATCTGAGGACAATCTCCATTTTTGTATCCAATACACCCTTTTGGGAGAGATGTTTCTTGACAGAGTTTCAGTCTTACTTTGGTATTTTTTTTGCTTGTTAAAAAGAGGGTGGTTGCACTGGCTTGCATTGCCTTGCATCAGAGTTGTTCTTCCTTAGAGGAGGTTCGGTGGCCGAACACACTGTGAAAACTCAGGAGAAAGCAGCCAGATAGAGGAAACAGAATTGTTGCTTTTCTTGGTTGGCTTGTTATTTGATATGCCAAGTTTAGTATTATTTTTGTGTTCTATTTTCTAGACTACCAACCAAAAAGAAAGTTTCCTGTTCCCAAGTCTACCGATAGGCTTGTTTTTACAGATGATGTTCTCAAGACAAAACTGTAAAATGACTAACATGTACATGAGAGGACTGTGTTATTGATATGAGATGAACCATAGTCTAGCCTTCATGAATTTCTGAGTACGCAGTGTAGCTCCTTTTTACATATGCATTCCAGTACCTTCTCCAGTGATGTTCAACAGTCTTCAATGGTTTGAAATTGAAAAAGTAATTGATATAAATGCTATTAAAATATTTTTTAACTTATAACTGTGTCTGTAAACAAGAACATCTAAAACTAGTTGGAAAATTGTTATCTCTTGTTCTTGGGCAACATCTCTTCCCTATTTTCAGTAAGTCATCACTCCAGAAGAGTGAGGAGGGTACCTTTTAAGTCAGCGTGGAGTTGGGTTTTTGGTGTTGGCTTTTTTTTTTTTTTTTTTTTNTTTTTTTTTTTTTTTTTTTTTTAATTAAGTCCTAGTTTTAGTTTTGTAATGGCTAATTTTAAATAATAGTTGAGTTGAATAATAATAGTTTTTAATTAATTGGAAAGTCTCAATATAGTTGATTTTCAACGTGCATTCCAGAATCTTCCCAACTTAGTTCCCAGGTTATCCTGCAGGAGTTGAAAGGAAAAAGCTTAGTGGGAAGTAGTTTTTAGTGTTGTCTAATTGTGAACTTTTTAAGGCTTTTCTTGGAATGTGGGAAAGTTGTGTTAACATCTCTCTAGGCATTTTTTTATGAAAAATTTAAATATTTGGTTCTGGCATCTTGCTTGATGTAAGAGCATCCTTTGTAATTCAATATGGTTGGGATTAGTTTCTTTCAATTCATGAAAGAGTAAAATCTTTTGTGTTTTGTTTCTCTGAAGTGGTTTGTGCAAGATACTAATGCGAAGTGTGTCATAGGTGATGTTTTGGGGAAAAAATACTTATTTTTATTATGACTGTCTAGATGATTGATGTAATAATGGCTTTATTATATCTTTCATTTTTTCTTTAATTTTTCCTTTTAAAAGTGAGAAGTAATAGTCTCATGGATAAATCCCTGAGGTTTGTGTGGTTGAGTTTCTGGCTCCCTTGGATCCTTTTGAGAGCTGAATCCCTCTGTCTCTTCCTCAGTTCCCTGTCTGTGGTACAAAGATCTTATATCTGATGGACAGCGAGGGCTTCGACATTAATTGTGGTGTGACTGAATTCTATTTCATGTAATGTATAATGATGAGTTGTTTGTTTTCTCTATTTTTGCTCTTTCTATAGATGTGTGAGCATATTCTTAGCACAAGTGGTTTGTATGAAATGCAAATGTGCCAGTTGCCCTGGCACTAGCTACCTTATGTAACTTCTTAAAATGGCTGTGATTCTAGGAAGAGCTATGACTCTGCAGGCGTTATGTGCGTTTTCAGAAGCCAAAATGTTGAAGTATTTGTTGCTTTGATGAGAAATCATTCTTCTAACTTGGAATTGAGAAGACTTACAGCTTTTCAAAGTACACTTGTATGATTTACCATAAACCACCTTTATTCTTTACAGCACGTTTGGCATGACTGGTATTAGTCAATAGAGGTTAAAAGACTCTACCTGTGGTAGAGCTTCAAACCGTAATAGTTTTGGTATGCCTTACAAGATCTCAATATCTTGAATTGACAGCTTCGATGCTTTAGCTGGGACAGGAGTAGCCAGGCAGTTTGTTTTTCCTAGACTTGATCAATACGAGTAGATGGTGTTAGATTACAGGTTAGGGGGTGACCTCTCAGGTGAAGTAATTGGGCATGGACTCAGTTTTAACAAGCTGATAATTACGTGGAAGAGGGTGCTTGCCTCGCTGGGTAGAGGGCTGGAGCAGTGTGCTGAAGAGAGGTCTGACTGGAACCACGCAGATTACATGCCCAAACTGTAGGTCTGCGACACCAGAAAAGCACATCCTTCTCAAGACTTTGGCTGTGCCCAAACCTTGCTCAGGAACCAGGGCGGGGTATGCCAGGATCCTTTCCTTCGCCCCCTGAACTAAGAAATAGCAGAGCATCTCTGCACTTGAAGGGGCAAAGCATCCAATATTTGTGTGTTTTTTCAGATGCCCATCCTTCCAAAGGAGGTAATACTCAAGAGCTGGTCAAAAATCCCAGAGTTGCCCTGTATAATTTACAGTGATAAAACAGGTTTCTAAACCACCTCTAACTATAAATATGATTGTAACTACTACGGTGTGCTTGTGTTTGATATGCTTGCATGAATGCGAAGAGGCTTACAAAAGCAGTATTTAGCAGCAAACTGTAGGACATTATTTCAGGCTTATGATACTAGAGCATTGTTCAATTACAGATGTAGGTCTTTGCCACTGGAATTGCATTAAGTGCAAGTTTTTGTTTGTCTCTCAGTTCCTTGTAGAATAAATGTTACTAGTGCAAACATTCATTAATATGATGGTGCTTATCATATAAAGACTGCTGTTTGCCTGCATACAAGCACTTCAGTACAGTAGACTTCATATTCTCTCCAGCTATTTAAGATGGTCTATGAAAAGGGCTGTAAATGCCAACGTGGTACAGCACCATAGTACTTCATTTGTGTCAGAAAAGTCGTTACCAGATAAATATTTAACCTACCCAGAAACTGTATTTGGCATCCATTTAGGCAGATGTTCAGAATGGAAAACGTATTATGAATGAGATGCCTCTCACTATGTGACTGGCTATGAAAAATGTGTCAGTCATTAATGGAAGAAAAATGCTATTGTTTTATAAATCTGACAAAGTTAGGATGATATTTTGATGCAGAGTATGTACATGTCAGTGTGTGTGCATGGTATGGTTTAAGACCTGTGTCAGTGCAGTAGTAATAGAGACCTGAGGGGAGAAAAAATAAGAAAAAAAATTCAGACTTTTTGTGGGGGTCTTTTTCTTAACACATATTGTTTCATTCCTTTCAGCATCAAAGCCTTTTTCTCTCCTCTCAGCATCAAAGGCTGAAATCTTACTACACTGTGCGATGAATTACTTACTACACTTTGTTGAATTGGCAGCATCACTGCTGTAACGAGTACAGGAGCAGCAGTGCAGAGCATCGATCTGCTCACTGGACAACATCAATACAAAATGGATGTCTTTAGGTTACAGTTCCATGGGATTCCCTCTGAGTGTCCTAACTGGGTGAAAACTCTATTTTAATAGCTGATAATTAGTTGGAACATTCACGCGTTTTCCATGAGGTTGTCAACACATACCTTTTCCCGAGAAGACGAAGTTGGTTAAAAAAATGAATTTCCAAAAAGTAGCTCGCCATGCAATAGGTTATTTTTAAGGCGACCTCCCTGCAGTCTCCTATGGGAGAGAGGGCTGTTGATCTGGTCTCTCTGTGGACACGCAAAGCACCCCACAACCACACGCAAGGGTGGTATCACACAGGTATAAGTGCAGCAGCAAAACCCAAGGCGAAACCTTTGAAATGAAATTACGATGTTTTAGAAGCCTTTGAATGTATGTTTTACATGGCCTCGCTCCAGTAGAGTCCTTAGAGAGCCACAGGGGCTTTCTGCTGTAAATACTTGATGGAAAATTAAGGCCTCAGCCGAAACATCAGAAGACTTGTCATTATGTCAGATGTAAAATACATGGTATGGAGAGGTCTGTAGTAGTGTCTACCATTGACTGTTGGTATGAACTAGGGAAAAGCTTTTAACCTCTTCTTTTATTTTAAAGCATTTATAAAAATATGGTGAGCTACCATCTTAGAAAGGTAACTTTTAGAAAGAATTTTAAGTATTTTGATCAGTTTGGACCTGCGTATGAATACATAAAAAAGAAAAGGATGTGCCTGTGATGAACTGTGAGTCTTGTTTGGTTTGCTGATAAGGGTTTTCAGTTTCCTGCTGAAAGGCAACCTTGCCTTTGCAAGCCCAAGTATATAATACATTTCTCCTTATCAGAAAGGATATGGGCGTAGGGTAGGAACTCAATGAGAAATCAGACATGGACTATTAACATCTGTGCAATACATAGACGGCATTTTCTTCACATGGGACTTGCAAAGCTGTGGAAACACATACATGGCAACACAGGTATAACTCTGCGCATAGAGATATGGCTGCTGCTAGTTAGAAATAGTATTCCAGAGCTTGGTTACACCAGAAAAATATTTTTCTTGATAGAAACTTTAATTATCATAATTGTCTGCTATGAATGGAAATCTTTAATTTTTTAATACAAAATTGAACACTTTAAATTGGGAAAAAAGGTTTTTCAATTCATACAGAAAGTTTTGATTAGGAAATGTCATTTTGTGACTGTAATATGAATTCTTTTAATTTTCTGTTAGGCTGCCTGTGTAGATAGACTGCATCTCATTAAAGCACTGTGGTGTTGAAGGTATTTTTTGACCCTGAAGGTCCCTCATTAAAGTAGTTTTCTGAACAGCTCTGATTAAAGGAACATGTATAACCTCACTTTTCTCTTACCTATACCTTTATTTTGGTCTTGGGGGAGAGGTTAGTTTGTGAAGCTCTACTTTAAGCTTTGTCTGGCAGAAATTAGGAGCTTCCCCCTGCGCACACAGAGTCACCATCTCAGAAATGCCTTGTCTATTTTGGCTGCCAAGTATGTCAGGAAAATAATACATTTATACACAGGAAGTATTTTATAAGGCAGAGCTCTACCTTATCCTCAAGCAAAGCTGAATTCTAGATTTGAATGAACTGGTCCTGTAATTTTTGAAGTCATATTTCTTGGGGGGGAGGGAAAGAAGGGTAGGTTTTCTTTTCTGTGCCTGAGTATAATTTACAAAATTTTATCTGTAAACTTTATAAAATATATTTCAGCATTTTGGGGCATACGTGTATGATCGACTGGGTTTCGATAAAGTTATTTTGTATAAAAGCATAATGTCTTCTCTCAAAGTTCAACTTCTGGCCACATGAAATTTGTAGTGCTTTTGCTTTTTAAGGAATATAATGTGAGATAGAATGTAGTCTACCAGCACAAGTTTTTGCTTTGGAAGCTAAATTTTTGGAAGCCTGGCTGATTTTCTGTGACCTGGGATGCTACACATTTCTGTAACTTTGCAAACTGATAAAACGCRGAAGGAATGTATCCTTTTTGCATCATCCGTGAGAATATCCAACTTGTGGCATTTGACCATGTAAGTGAATGTAATTCAGTGTACAAAGGTTAGTATAGTTAAAATAAATTGAACTATTTCTTGTAAAAGTTGGTAGCTTAACAAGCACCTTATGCACAAGAAGGGATTTTCACGGATAAACTCCTTCAAGATTAGGAAATAGTAAAGCCTTCTGGTAACAGGACACGATGTCTCGGAGGCGTCGGAAGGCCTTATTTCAAAGCTGGGAAAATGGATGAAACCAGGTGGCATGATCAGAGACTCAGACTTGAGTCAGTGACAATGATGGACTCACTTTTGTTGTTGTTTTTGTAGTTATTTATTTGGGAGGCAAAATGTTTGGCACAGCGAACAAATCAAAACCCTAGCTCCCATGATGTGAGTGGATACCTTTAGCAGTTTATCTCTAATGTTCAATTATTAGGACTCCTAACTGGGCACGTAGCTCTGAGAAGACTAATCCTCACCCTTCCCGAAGAAAAGGGCATTTGCAAACATCCGAGTTATACCAGAAACTGCTTTCTTTAGCATTCCTGAGGCATGCGAGGGTATGCCTGGCTTGGAGAAAAATCGTGATGTTCTAAACCTGCAGAACCTAATTATGTAGAACAGCTTGATGTATACACAGAGATCCTTAAGCAAAGTTAATAAATACACTTTTAGTCCTGAAGAAAAGCCCAAGCCTGGAAGAAAGGGGAGGAAACAAGGGAATTTTTTACAGAATATTTGAATAATGAGATTAGGAYGAGATTGCACCTTGAAGATACCTTTTAGGCAATTTAGGTACTTAGGCTGAAGAGTTATTATTAAACCACTAACTGAGGACCTTGAAGTGCAATGTTGCATGAGATTATGTGCAAGGATCATTTCCTGCACTTTATAACTCTGTCGCATACTGACAGCAAAAAGAAAGAAACTTTGTTGTACGTGGCTAAAAGTTTGGGCTGATTTATGTGACGTGGGTGCCCGGCTGGCATGATATATGAAAATGTCTCTTCTCCTGATGAACTTCTTGTTGTTTCGCAAGAGGTTTGATGTATTTTGAGCGGGTTTACAATCTGCCCTATGACAGTTTCAGTGCCCAGTCAGTGGAGATAAATTGGAGATGGCTGGCAGTGAAATCTTAACAAATGTGCTGACATCCCAGCTGAAACACAGGCATATGATTTGATTGATTTTTTTTTTTTTTTTTTTTTTTTTTKTTCCTGGGTGGATGCAGGGACTTGCTGTCACTTGATGTCCCTCTGCTCTGTCTCAGGAGATGAACATTTTTAATTGATGTACGCTGAAATAAATCAGAGAGTGCTCTTTTCACTCAGCACTAATGCTTCTGTTACAAACTTTGCTAGCTTTCTCTTGCTATCGTACACAACAGGCTGGGCAGCTTTTTGGTGTAGTATGATCTCAGATGTGGTAATACRTAGTCAGCACTTTCTCATCTGTTTCCCTCTTGTGTAATTATAAAGCCTTTGCAGCCTGCACCATTGCTTCTTTTCAACTTTGTTTAGTCAGGCTTATTTCTGAAACTAAATAAAGGAGAAGGGACTGAAGAATTAATACTGGCACCTGCCAGTGCTTGAGTTAATGGGCTATATGAAGGGAAGCCTTGTGAAAATTCCCTTTTTTTTTTTCTGTTTTAATTACTCTGGTTATCCTATAGCACCAGTCAGCACTCAAAGTAGTGTTAATTTATTTGCCACAAGAAATCCCATAAAAAGAGCTACTTCCATGTGTAATTTCAACCCTTACATATTTCCTAACATCCAATACAAATTAAGGAGAAAGCCTACGCCTGGCATTTCTGTCTCTTACAAAAGCAGAGCTTCAGCGTGAGACGTTTCTCTGCTGTGTGCTGAGAACTGTGAAGGCAGTAACTGACCTTTCAGTTTTTAACTGACCCTCTTCATTGCAGCTATCTGACTCCACTCATCCCTGGTTTTGACCATCTGAGTACAACACTTTATTTGTGCTAGTTGCTGCTTTTGGCTGTTGCATAGAAAGGGATATTTGAACCCCAAGTTCTATAGAGGATCCAGATTTGGAAGGGACAAGTCCTGCAGTGCTCCTGTGCTGAGGATTCAGCAGCAACTTTGTGAGTTGCAGACTTTTTCTTTGGGTTTGTTTTTTTTTTTCATATGACCGATATTTGAAATAAAATAATGATTTTAATAAAATGACACACAGTAAGGTGAACTGCATTTCTGTCTTGCTGATCGCATAGACTGTGTTTTTGTGTAGACTGGACAGTAATAGGCAGCAACTTGTTACTGCTCCATACAAATTAGTGACTCCCATCAAAATGTCTCTTGCTTGTTAAGTTTAGGCATTCAGTTACCGCAGCTTTTTGAAAGTCGGAGCAGCAGCACCATATCTATGAAGCCTTTGATCTTAGATTAAAATAATGCTCAGCATGTGAGGGTGAAACTCAGAATGGTGTGCTGAGTTTTGGAAAGGTGACACAAGAAACAAGAAATATCTAAACAGTATTTTTGTCCAGATATTCATCAAATAGTGGCTTCATCAATCCAAGGGCCACACAGACAGTGAAACACAGTCTCAAGAGGATGCTACTTACTAGCAGGAGATAACTGCCCAATTAAAGGAAGACATCAGTCTAGCATGTTAAAGTGTCAGACTGTTTATCTGAATTGCCAGCAGGTCCCTACTAACTCTTCATAAATATCAAAAAATCTGCTCATGGTAGAATGTTTGCCTAACTTTCTCTTTATAGAGGCAGAAAGCATAACTTCCAGATTCTCTGTTTCTGAACGTTTAGGTAAACTACAGTGTAAGTACAATAAAAGGTTCCTTTTCCCATGTCTAAAAGGTAAGAAACCTTCATTTTTTGTTCATTTTTTAGTACCACGAAAAAGACACTGCATAATTTCTGAGAAAACAAGCTGTATACTTGTCATGGAGCAGTGAATAATGGCTTTATTTAACACTTAATTTTTAAAATGGGGATTGTATCTTCAGCTTTCTAATAGCATTTCATTTTGTCTGAAGATTTCTATTCTCTCCTTTAGGGGTGGTTGAGTTTTTATCTTAGTTTTTACTTTTTGCCATTGTTTTTCTTCTCCTGTTTGTGAGAATTACATCCTACCTGCTTATACATTACTGGTTCTGTACTAGTCCTATTTTAGTAGTTCCAATATAGCAGCCTCTTCCTAAAGTACAGTGGCAATGTAATAAGGAATTACTACATCAAAAAGAAAATAAATTTTCCCTGTCTTTACTGAGAATGGTTACTTAAAATGAAGGAATTTAATTTGAAAAGATTGGATTGTTTGTGATATAGCCCTAAATAAAGGATTTGGGGTTGCTTGTGCTGCTACCTTGACACCTTTCTTTAGGATTACCAAACACACACAAAATAAATAAATAATCAGAGAAAGGGAGCAAATTTCTCCAAACTTCCCACAGCCAGATAAATAAAATATTTCTCGTGTAATTCACGTGACTGTATCACAGTATTTATTTGTTTTGTTCTTGTAACATTTTTTTTCCTCTTGTTTTTGTCTAATTTAATATTGGTAGTTAAGACTTTGAAGGATCTCACTGTCCTCTCTGAAAATATAAATAGTGGACTGTAGATAATGCTTTGCTCAATCTGAAATCTACCTTTAAAATCTTTCTCTTTTTTACTATGATGTATTTAAATCCTTTTTTTTTTTTTTTTGGCAAGAGTCCGAAGTATCTTATTTATGAAAATATTAGGATTAAAGTGCATGATTGAAGGATATCAACTTTCCATGCAGTTGCATCACCTGGGCAAAAGGAGGGCCCCGCATCTCTCTGTGCGTACATGAATAGCACCAGTCCAGCATCTGCCATGAGTATTTAAAATAATAATGAATTTAGTCCTTAGGAAAGCAAAGGATTAACAACAGTAGCTGATGCCAGGACTAGAGTAGGGAAGTGCTGCAACAGCTTTTCTCAACCACTCTGTGAAGACACTTGAGTTTCAGCTGGTAAGAACAAAGCTCTTCGAGTCATTTAAATTATACTTTGCAAGAGGAGACTCCGAGGTCCCAGAACACGTGTTCTCAAGATGTGGGTCGTAACCACCTTTCCGTGTTYGGTACTCACACTTGCTTGTCTAATGGCTGACAGGCAGCGAGGTCATTATGCTTCTTTGTTTATAACAAAATCATGTCATGGCAAAGGTTGGAAGTAAGAGTCAGAGATATTAGGGCTGAAAAAGAGCTTCTGGAGTCATTTTGTACTTAGCTTTGGGTTATTACATGATGGTACTGCTAGTTTTCTACAGTAGTTCTTTGTCACATCCAACCTTGAAAGCTCTGTTTGAAATGGTGATCTCAGGATCTCCTTTGCCAAATCATTATGCTATTTGTTTTTAGTAGTTTCCTTTTCATCTTTTAAGATGTTAGCTTTAGTTTCTTGACTACAGGCATTTTTCTCTTGCACTTGCCTCACTTTTTATGAATGCCTCCTAGGCTTTTACAAATAATGGTAAATTTTAGCAGTTTTTTCTTTTCTGCTGGTTAGCTGTTGAAACCATTTTTAAAAAATGGGACTTTCTAAACAAAGACAGCATTTTGTTTCCTGGCATTTTCTGRATTCTTTTCTGGACAGGGTTGGTGGGCGTTTTTAGTGTAAACACTGTGTACACATGCAGTTCACCACCAGGTAACGGCTAGATGGACCAAATTCTCCCAGCATACTGGGTGAAAGATTGGACGTGCCTGGGAATGGTACTCTTTCTTCAATTCCAAAACAGAAATTTCCCTGTCCTCTCCCTAATACAATAGTATTTTTTAAAGTTTTGATAGGATTGTAAAATGCTCCGGTTGTAGCTTCACTCTCGCTATTGCATGAAGTACAAAAGTACGATCTTGAAGCAACACATCATTCTACATACCAACCCTGTATTGGCTTTTTTCTGCAGAAGTATCCCATTGCACAGCTATTTATGGCCTTAGTTTAGTACTGTCTGCTTTTGGTTAGCTTGTCTTCTCTGTGTTGCCTTGATTTCTCTGAAATGCCCTATATGAACTGACTGAAGTTTTAAATCCATTTATCTAGTCTTGTCAACTGCATTTGCCACATCTGCAATAGCATTAAACCAGGACGTTTTATGGGGATGGGTAATATCCTTGGAGTTGCCTAGTGGTCCCTGAAGAATTCAGATACTGCCTTGGTGACGTTCCAATAGGTCTCTGAATGTGGTTGTATTTATTTTCACATTAGTCAATGCATGTGCTTGTTCTGCCAGCTTACCGCTCTATCTCGGGAAATATTTTCTGTGCAGGTTCTTATACTGTGTTTTGGCAGTGCTTTTCCAAAGACTGTTTTCTTTTTTATTCGATGGCTCACATACATCAAATCCTTTCTATGCGAATAAAACTTCAGCAGCTTATTATAACTGATCATCTTTCTCTTTCTGGCTGTATTTTTTTTCTTCTCTCATTCATTATGAATACCAAAGTTCACCAGTAAAATAAACCAGAGGATGTTGTTATTACGTTTCTTCTGTGCAAGGTCTTAATCTCGGTGGCAGAAAATGAGTGGGTGGGATAACAAAGGGACTTTGCATTGCTTGTGCCCAGCTCCAGTCATGTGTAGCAGCAACCTGCAGCCTCGGGAGCTGTGTAAGGAGGAGTTGTAGGTCTTGGAGTTGTACAATGAATGAATATTTTTAAAGAGATGGAACAGGCTGGAACTCGGTATGCCATTTCTCTGAGTGTAGGATAATAGAAATCTTGAACTCCAAGGATTATTCTGAAACAGAAATGTGTTTGGTAGTCAGCTGCCTGAATCGGCTTTATGCGGAAGAGAATGTGAATTTCTGCACAGTACCACAGGTTGTTCTTGGTAATGTCTGGCAAGTCTGTATCTCAGGTATTCAGGCAACTACCTTTAGCTTAATTAAACAGCAGATAGCTAAAGGAAATCAACATACTAACACTGAAAATGGTTGTGTTAAGTTTCTAATATTTTATGTTTAGGAATACAAAACAGTAAATAATGGAATATATGCATTGTTCTTCCTAATAAGAAATTCCCACAACTAATGTTACTGCATTTATTTATTAGTGCTTATACATTTCTCCTTATATATATAAAAGTCCATATATTTATACATATAACTAAATATATATATTCATATTTGTCTGGACAAATATCAGTTAACAAGAACCATTCGAATCATCATAGATCAAGCTAACAGAAATCAATCATTGTGCAAACTGGAAGTTATCCTAGAAACAGCTGCATTCACCAAACTTCATGTTAAAGGGAATAAAGCACTAAAACAGCTTCAAAGTAAGAATGCTGAATGGGTGACTTGCACTTTAGAGGCAACTGTGAAGATGAAAGGATTCCTCATTTGTAGGACAACTGGGAAATCCTTCCTAGCCACCACCTATAAGGAAAATTAAAAATTGTTCTCTGGAAAATTAGGGAAATATTCTGTTGTATCTATGTGATAACAAGCCTTTAGGAAATCACAGAAAATCGTTCTTGTAATACAGTTGCACAGGTGAAAGGAAAAGGAGAACTTAATGAGAACAGAACTGTGATGTTTTGCTGTGGTTTGTTTTGCACAGTAGGGTGACCAGCTAGGACAGACCAAATGTGTGAGAGCTGTCACAGGAGCTATAATGGTGGTCCGGCTCTGAGCTGAGGAGGAAGAGTCAAGAAATGCTCGAATAAGTAAAGAAAGCAAAGTGAAAAAATGGAGAAGTCTTGGGATACTATTGTGGAAAGACAATGAGAATGGAAAAATAGGACAAGACGGGACTCAGCAGTCCTGTCCTAAAATTTGGGAATTAAATAATTAAACTACTGCTGTAGAATTTGTATGGTTTTGGCCTCTTTCCAGTGTGTTGGGATTTTCCCACAGAAATTTTAGAAATGCCAGAATCAGTAATTTTGTAATATGTTTTTTTAGCATAGATTTTTGATCTATATTTATCAGGAAATCCTGTTGGCTCACATCCAGGTTTCCCATTAGATATGCTGATGTCCTGATTAGTGAGAACAGCTTAATTGGATAATTGCAAACACATATGTGGACATTATTCTGATTTAAGAAACTCCTGCTTGGATTTAGTGCTTGTATTCTCGCTTAGCACATCAGCAAGCTGTGTAACTTTAGGTGAGGTTGTTGTTTGAAATTGATTTATTTAAGCTAGTGCCACTCTTGTATAGATCCTGGCTTAATTTCAGGCTAATTTTGTTTTAACTGGAATTGATTATGAAGCTATTTAAGATAAGCTGATATAAACTACTGTTAAGCAAAAGATGTGCAGACAGATTTATAGTCGTGAAACTAAAATAGGTTAATACACACATTTAGGTGGTCCATCTTTCTCTAGTAGTTACCTGAAATGCGATTAGCATCAGCAAACTGAAATAAAATTACATTTAATGTTTCCACACAGAGCACAGATGCATGGTTTAGTTACTTTGGATCTGCTGAAGCCTCTTGCAATGGTTTAATACAGGTTGCAGTTATTCTCTTAGAGCTTAGCTGTGCACGGGAGTTACTGCAGCTGAATAAGTTGTGGTGCGGAGGAAGGGCAAGGATCTGCCGTGCCTGTAGCCCACGATATACGGTGAAGGAAGCTTACACAAGTGCATTTTACAGTTTCATATTTACACCAGGTGAAGAACGTACACAAATGCGGTTGCTATTGCTCATGATAACCTCTTATGATGTGACTGGTCAATCAAGTTTGAACTCTACTTCTAAACATAGCCCAAGCCAAAAAAAAAAACCACCAAAAACCCCCCCAAAAAAAAGAAAAAAAAGTGAGGATTTTGAGATGAGTTTTTGAAATTTTTTTTTTTTTTTTTTTTTTTTTTACAAGTACTTATTATTATGTGTCCATTAGGAATATGTTTCAGCTGCTGCAAAGGAGGAGTGGTCTTATTTTATTGCCAGCTATAAAAATGCAAAGCTTCAGATGAAAGTGTGAAGATATAGCTTAGAAAAATATTGATACACAGAAGTTTCTATAGCAATTGCTGAAAGAGAAAAACATACTTTACCCAGTTATACTGGTGTAATTCTATGAAATCTGGGGACGACCATGTAGAATGGAAGGGGACGAGTGGTTTTCTAGTCCGGTGTCCTCTTTCTGACAGTGATCAATCCTAGTTGCTTGTTGTTTGTGCTCTGTTTTTCTACTTGTGAGTATGTGATGATGCAAAAGTATTTATTTCTCATGGGTTTTAAAGGCCCATCCAAGAAGTTCCTGGCCCTGTCTTGAAGTGGGAGAGAGTAAGGAAGGACCTTACTGCAGGGCCATCGAAGTGGGCAGGCAGGGGTCTTGAGAGGACTTTCAGTCTCTTCCCAGAGGCAAGATCAACCATACCTACTTTTCCCATGCTGACTGGTTATTTATCATTTATAATCTGATCATGTTCCTTTTCACTGGTGTCACCCCTGGAAACAACCTTTTACATTTTCCAGAGGAGAGGGGTTGTTTTTACCCCCCTTCTTCTTTTTATGTTTTCTGTTCTCTTTATCTACCCCTGAACTAAGTCACTGCTTCAGTAGCTGATCAGTCATTTGGGGTTTCCTGGACTCAGAGTTGGACCCTGTTTCCATATGTGGGCGAAAGACTGGCCTGTGTAACTTTTTAATAACTTTTCCGTTATTTCGTATGCTCATTTTCCCAGTCTCCAGTATATAATTAGAGAGATAAAGTCTCTAGATAAAGCCAAGCCCCTACTAATCTGTTTTTGCTGCTCAACATTCCTGCAGTCAAAATCAGGCTAGGTAGAAGCAAATGCAATTCCAATATATTTTAATGGGAATTCAGGATTTTCAGATCATGGCTGATTAAAAGTGCTCCTGATACCAATTTGTTGCAAATTATTCTTGTTTTGCATAACCCCTGAACRTATTAATTTGCTACTTAAAACTGCTGCTGCCTGCTGCTAACAATTAGATAACCAGGCTGTCACTCCAAGTTTTTCACCACTGAACTTGGCAGCGTCTAACTGGCCCTCTTCTGTCTCATCTCTGGGAGTCCATCCCCAAAGAGCCAATGTTAAATTTAGCGGACATGAAGGCTGAATAATCACATGGATTCCTAACTGCTCATCCAGGCCAACTCTTCTCTTGCTTAAGTTGGAACTGTTTCAAGAGCTCTTATAAAACTGAGTTATTTTAGTAATCTGGAATTCATAGAATATTTGGCTATGAGAATATCATAGTAACTTTTTCCGGTATATTAGGAAGGATACTACTTAGATATTGCACGCAGCTTCTACTTTTTACTTGGACTGTGGTATCTTAGTGCAAATGAGTGTTGAGGTAGTAGGCTTATTGGAAAATAATAGAAATTAGATGGGTAAAATGCTAGTTAAAAATATCTAGTCTCTCCTCCTATTGTTGTTCTATGATTATTTTCTGTTGTTTTCTTTATGTCCTTAAATGTTTCCTTCCCTCTGTTTATGGTCCAGTAGAAAATTCAACTTGATGTTTGCTTACAGGCTTCGTTTTGAAATTGTTTTGGCTGTACAATGCATTTGTGGGTTGGAAATTACCTAATCAAAAGCGGCCCTAGAAAGGGCCATGGGTTTCTTTTTTAAACCTATTCTCGGAGCAAGTTGTCTTTGTAAGAAAACCTGAAGTAGTCAAAGGGTAGAGAAAAATGGAGAGGGAGCTCCACTGTATCCTTTCCCACATGTTTCAGATGCAAGGGGAAAATGGGTTGGTTTTGCTTGGTGATAACTGCTGTTACAGCTTTCTTAAAATAGTTGAACATTAGCCATACACAATGAAGCCACCATGGATAAGCATTCCTAATGTCTGAGAGTGTTATTTTCCTTTCCCCACCATTTTGGAAATCTTGTTATGCTGTTGCAGAGGTTGGAATCGTGTTGCCTTAACCTTGTGAGGTGAGCACGTTGTCACTCGGGAGTTTTAGGAGAAAGATGTTTTTAATAAAACACTTTCCTTTACTACTAGCTGAGCCCTAACTCCTATTCTGACTTTGTTGTGCCACAGTTGTAAAAGATGGAGAAAAGACTCTGTAAGAAGAATGAGATAAAAATAAAGTCCAAACCTTATTGGAGACTTCGGAGAGTGCATGGAGAGTGGGGCAGGGGGGGATTTTCAGTATTAAATGCAAATCTAGAATTTGGTAACGTGATATTAACAACTGATATTTCCGAGAGGGTAGAAAGAATTGGTAACAGCAGTTTCAATCCTCTAAGAAGTCACGTGTCTGTGAAACTAGCTTTCATTTCAGAGCTGTCATTAGTGTGGATATACAAAGACTGACAGGTACAAATCATCCTACGAGCCAGAAGTCTAGCATTTCTGCCCCTGGCCACTAGGCAGCTGGATGTTTCTTCTGGTGAATTTTAGATCATTATTTTTCCCCCCTGCCGATTCAGAGTGAAAGAATTGTAGGATGTGCAGAAAGTGCTCCACGTGTCCCTCTGTTCATTAGAAGAGCCAGCTCTGGGAAGTGCTGTTCCTTCTTCCCTCTGATGATCCATTGAGTTTAATCTTTGCTTCTGAACTATGGAAGTGGCCACCTATTAAATTGGGTGAGAGTCTCATACTGAATTGGTCATGGTAGTGTCAATCTCTGAGTAACTTCTGAAGAGTTGAGGGTAGGACCATTGGTACAGATAAAGCAAAGCAAAAGGAGGGTGCCACTGAGCAGGCAGGGCAGTAACATTTCCAACGGCTTGCAGGGTAGCAGGGGGGATTAGTATGAGTCAAGACAAATTTACAAGCATTACATCACTCTTCTAAACTGGGACTGTTGGCAGCTATTAAATCAGTTTTAAGTATTACAGCTCTTAAGTTACATTATTCATCAAGAATAACAAGGCTAGTTGCTCCTAGCCTATTTCAAGTATTTGCTGTAGGCACATTTAACCCAGTGTTCGCTGTAACCAAGAGAAGGAGTGGGAAAAGAGCAAAACATTCCTTAACAGTGAGTCCTAATGTAGAAGCAAAGTTTTGCTTGTTAGGGAAGAGTTAGAAAGTGAACTCTAGTTGTACCTGAAAGTGATTGGCTTCCCAGTCAGTGCAAACCAGCGTCTCTGTTCATACTGGACCTGAACACCGCAGCTCATGATCCCTGTCCCAAGTGGCACAGAGCAGTGGAGAAAATTGTGACGGTACTCAGTAAGCTACCTGCCCTCATACCTGGCCTTACACTGCTGGCCATGTGTGGTTCAGACAAGGGCATTTTGTCAGTACTGAAGGCAGTCCAAAGGAAGTTCACCGCAGTTAATTTTTAAGGTGGGAACAAGCCAAAATGAAGGGTTGTGTGTGCCATTTTCTTGGTGCCAGGTGGGGATGTGAATGCTTAGTCAGCTGCTGTGGTGTGATGTTGGATCTGCAGTGCCAGCTTTATAACTGTGGAAAGCTGTCTTAGTCTTACTTCATGATGTCAGTGACATTCATGTTAGTGGAAGATCATTTCAGATTAGTTATGCTATAACATGGCATTTCACTAATGCATTTTGACAGTACCTTCTAAATACAGTTATACTTGCCTATTGTAATCTCTTGTAATCCAACATACAGCTCAGGCAGCAAGGAGAGGAGAAAGAAAAAAAATGTATAAAAGCTTTATTGACTTACACAGGCACTGAGGTTTATATTGGCCGCAGGGCATGTTTATGAATGKTTTTGCATTTATTGTTACGAGGTTTCTATTAGACTTCAACTAACAGGATTCATCTGTCTGAAGAACAGAGCCACTTACATAGGAGAAAAACTGCATATGGGATGCTTACAGCTGGCATGCACACTTATCCTGTGGTTTTGGTGGTGAAGTGAGAGTTCATGATCTGCTGAACCATGGCTCTGCAGAAAGACACAGTTTAAGTAACCTCTTCTAGTAGTCCRATGTTGTCCCAAGCTGAATCCTGTGCAGGCTCTGGACGCGCTACACCAAAGCAGCAGGTTGCCTCGGGAGCTGGCTTCCACCTGCAGTGCACACAGCATCCCAGCACGGGGCTGGGAGCTCCAGCTGCGGCCAGGAAGCTTATATATGATCTAACCAATTTGCGAAGCCTTTACCTCAGGTGTAGATTTTGATCTGTCAGTCCTGGGTTCCCAGAAGTGCACATGGTTAGTAATGGGTGTGGGACRTGTAACCACTTGCTGAGTCAGGGAGGAACTTTTTCCTGTTCTCCTCTCTGTGTCAGCTTGGGAGGACAGCAGGGATTCTTAGGATCTCATTTGCCTCTGGGTTTTATATCTTGTTTGTTGAAAAAAAAATCATTTTAAGTGTGTCGTGTACCTCAGGACCATTTCTGCGAAACAAGGCAATGGTATTACCTTCATTTTATCTATCTCAGTGTGGTTCTGATTTAAGAATCAGGGACTGGAAGGGGAGTTTCTTGTCCAATGCCCAGTGATGTCTACCGCTGGATGTTCAGTTGGCAGTTTTTTCAAGTGTAGTATTTAGTGACAAAAAGCTCACAATGTTGTGTATGCTGGAAACCAGTTGTTCCAATCCAAGTCATATTAATAATCAGAAAATTATTTCTGTTGTAACTTTATTTCTCAAGAACAGACTTTCTTTACTTGACTGTTTTCATTGGAGAAATTAGCTACTCTGTTTATGTTCAACACCGTGATCCTTGGTGTTGTTAGAAATATGCTATATACCCCATGTTAAATATTGTTGGGGTCATCCATCTTTTACTATCTATTGCTGTGGGTAGGACTGCTGAGAGTGCGTTCAGAAATGTGCTCCGCGGTGGGGGGATACTGTGCTCGGTGGGGCTCTGTGCCTTCGCAGCCTCCACCGGCTTTCTCTTGAAACTCTGGATGCCCCAGGCTTTGCAAGGAAATTCATCAGAATCAGGGCAGAGAGAGAGTTTTGTGCTTTGTGGCATACAGGGTGGTGGAAGAAAAAAGAATAGAGGACTTAGGTATGCTTTTCTTACAGCTTTGCTAAAAGCAATCTGAGAAGAATATTTTACAGTTATGTGAACTGATTTGTTTAACTTCATTTTTCAGTTAGCAATAAAACAAACAAATATTTTGTGTCCTGTCTCTTGGACACAACAAACATGACATTGTTTGGGGTTTTGTGCTATTTTGTACTATTTGGCTGTAAGTTTAGAGTGTGTAGAGTGTTTCCTTCCAGATGCTTTTTTGTTCTTTAAAATAATATAAATAAATACAAATAGTGAATATGTGACTTAGCCAAGAAAGAAAACCTTTTTCATTGTCTTGAGATTTGCTCTACTCTTTATGGCTGTAACTTGTTTTAATTTTTGCACGTAATAGAAGATTTAAAAGGCTTTATTAAATGATAAAATATAGGCCTTTCACTACAGTTACAACCAGATCAAAATATGTCTGTGCTTGAATATATTGGATGTTCTTCAGAGGGCTGATTATACTACTATTCTATTAATATGCAACAATTTCCTGTGTTTTATATACATCACTGTGATGGTAGATCACTTATAATCTAGACAGCAATGGACTGCCCTGCCCCAGTAAGATTCAATTTTGGTTCAATATCCTACCATATAATTTACTTCATTATGAAACGTGCCATCAGGTTTTATGACCTGATTTGGTCAGAAAAAGTAAAATAAGTCTTTTAGAAACAGAACCCTGATCAGAGTTTTGCTAAGCAAAGTAACCAGCCATAACTTGACTTCCCTATTTCCARGACGAAGCAGAAAAATTATTTCAGCTCAACTGCAGAGTGTGTGGCTCAAAATTCTTAGTCAACTCCGAATGATTCTAGTGGGAGTAGGTGGGAATATTCCTAGTAGGAAAAAACACCACCACAACCCTTCTTCTCCATCAATTGGTACTGATAGATGCAGAATTTCCTATCTCGTGGTGGATTTGCCGAAATGCTTTCAACTTTTGAGGGGTTTGTATGTCCTTTTAGCCTCCTTGGTTTCTGCTTTTGAATTGTTAAAGCGAGAAGTGGAAAAATGAAAATAAAAACAATGGTGTAGTTAAATACTTTGTGTTTACAATATTCTTCCTTCAGTCAGAAAATGGTATGCTGTCTATACAGCAAAAGCTTTTGTATAAAACAATGCAGAGTCATTAAATATATTTKAATCCTGTTCAGGTCTTTTCCCCATAAAATGCAGTGGTGTTAACCTGCTGCTAGTCTTGAGCTTCAGTGGAATTGAAAACTGTTAATTGAACATGTGGCATTTTATACTAGCACACAGTATCATTTGTTAAGAGAAAATGCAATTCTGGRAACTTAGTTTCCTCTCCCTTCTGATGAATTTTCTGCATTGCAAAGTGAATGCTGTTGAAGAACATTGAGTTCTTGTTGCTGTTACTGTTTGTAAAGCTTCYGACTCCAAGGAGAGATTTAATCCTGTAGCAAATACCCTGTAAAATGCAATACATCAGATTCATTGTTTTCTAAACAGCTGAGATTCTACCCCCCTTGAATTCACATAGGTATCAGGCTACTGAATAAAAATGCTGAACTGTGGGSTTTTTTTTAATTTACATTTAATTGGGTTTTTGTTCAGCGGATAATTGCTTATCCTGCAAAGCTAGACATTTTTAATACACACGTAGAAAATGCATGTTAAGTAGTTAAGAGTTCTCTTTTAAAAAGGCAAAATACCAAGGAAGTCCAGATAAAAGCTAAAGCATACAACGTATAAATACTGCACTTGAATGGTTAGATAGTTTTGCAAAAGCCCTGGGCTTTTCCTTTCAGCAGTGAGAAGAAGATTGTCAGTGCACAGATGTCCCCAGAGGCCGTAATTGTTTAATTTTCAGGCTTTCCACTGRAAGGATGAAAATACAGTCAGTGAAAAAGGCACAAGAAGAAGGGAGGTTGTTATGATGATGATGAAGCCATAATGCTTTGGTCTCCTGGTTAAAGCCTTTCTTTAGTAATCACTGAAACCTCTCTTTGTGCCTATTCCACATCTTATTAAACATGGTAAAATACAGATGATAATATGTTTACTTGCGGTTAGATGTTTAATGGCTTTCCAATAATAAAATCATCCTTTTTTTCCATTACCAGGGCGTTTTGAATCTTTGTTCTTATGGAAGCATCTAAGAATTTCAGCAATGCTGACTGCACTGAGATATTTGACAGCTGGTAATCATGAGTTAAGTCTACATTAACAAGTAGTGTGGCCGGGTAGGAGCRGATAAGTAGCGTTAAGCAGTTGCTGTGAAGGACCCTGGGCCGATACCATAACCATTTCAGTGCGTTTTACTCCAGAATATCCCTAATCAGGTCCAGTAGATGCCCTGTAGCAGGGAGTGCATCATCCAGTGTACCTATTCRTGTGCTCTGGAGACACTTTACATTGTGAACCAGATCATGGCAAGAGGGGAGAGCTGGGATTTTGCTTTAAAAGTGCTCTCCAGATCTGAACTAAAACGCTTATGTAGATGCACCCATTAAGTGGCATTAACAGCATCACTAGCAAAGCAACGGATGTTTCTTGTACACTGTTAAAAGTTACGACTGTGTTCTGTACACTAAATTACATCCCAAACTTATGTCAGCAAGTAATGACAGAGGCTTAAACCATAGGAATTTTTTCATACAGGTTTAAGCACCTGCCATTGCAGCACCATTTCTCTTCTTAAGAGCTTCCCTTTCCCAGCACCACCTCTCAGTGAATTCAGGCAGCAATATGTCAATGGTTGGCAGTGAAACTAAGAGTAAGGGATTCAGTAGCCCTCATCAAATGAGGCATAGCCACACGATTTTAGATTTTCATCTCCTGTTAATCTGAGTGCTTAAAAATGCAAAGTTTTTTGGGGGTTTGGTGGGTTGGGTTTTTTGGGGGTTTTTTGTTGTTGTTGTTGTTGTTGTTGGTTGTTTGTTTGGTTTTTTTTAAGGCAGGACAGTATAGCATCTCCAGTGCTTACTTCCTAAATCTTAAGGCTTATAAGCATCTAGCCACGTGTTGCCTCCAGTGGTCAAATTCAGAAAAATCTTACAATTGGGGAAACAGTGCACTATCTTTTGGATACCTCTGCAAATTAGAGATAAACTGAAAGAACTAACTTTGAGGTGTGAGAAAGTGAGAGTTCATGAAAATGAATGTATAGATATTCTAGTCACTGGCCATTAATTGAGCCTTTTTATATTATTTTTTTTTTACCAGCAGCTGGAATATTTCAGTGTTATAAAATTGATTGTCTTTTTTATGCCAATGGGCTGCTTGTGACAGGTAGTGGATTAACAGCTCCAGAAACCAAAGCCCTCTCTTTTTATCAACAAAACAGGTTCAGCGAGGGCATAAGGAACATAAGCTTCCCCCACACTGCTTAATCAATATGCCTCAACCCTGACCCGAAAGAATATCTCTAAAGGGAAAGGCATTTGTTAAATTTCTTTTCCAATTAATTTGACAGCTCTGCTGAGACTACTGACAAAAGTACTAATTCATGCTAATTGCAGTAGTGGACCTATGTCAYTGGGGAGCTGGGCTGAGCTCTTTGTAACATCACATAACCCACCAGGCAGCGTTTTGATTAGGAAGAAAGAATATTGGGTTTGTAGCCTGTTCTGCATTAATTTTTTCACCTGCAGAATGCAGACAGCAACACTCTCCTGTATGCGTTAACAAGGGTGGAGAGTTGCAAAAGAACRTTCAGCCTCAGTAAATGCAAAATCATCTTCCCTCCCTCCCAGAGACAAAATGTAGACTTTTTGTGTGTCTGAATTAACTRTTTTGGCTTGGGATACGTGCATTGACACAGACAACTGGGAGAGGTAAGCCTGGCCAGTGGATTGCTGGAAATAAAAAACAAAGCAAARCCCCAAATGTGTTAGAAACAGATGGTAAAAGATAAAATGTAGTCCAATTTATAAATCAGTCGGTTTCATCAGAAGCATTACGAAAAGAATAAGAGCATTTTCCACCTGATAAATGACACTGCAGAACTAGAGATGAGTATAATCAAAGGCATAGAAGATATTCCTATAAAAGCTGATTGAAAAGTTTATGATTGTTCATCACAGACAAGGTAAGTTCATGATGGATCTTTGTAAGGTAAGGAATGGCTTAGAGAGGATACATCAGGAGCAGCTGTTCTCCTTGTCTCATAATAAAAACCAAGGATACGTTGATTTGGCTAAAAGGCTACCAAATCYGAAGGTAAACTGAAGGAAGGATGTATTTTTTCACTTCAGGTTGATACCTAGCCTGGAGAGGAATGTCAGAGAAATCCATTGAGACCAAAAATTAGCAAAAAAAAGCATTGAATATTCTACATGAAGGACAGTAMAATGGAGGATTATTTTGTTAAAAAATAAATTAGCAGATATATCGAACCTTGGGTTTCCAGGTCTTTGAAATAATATCTAGGTTGTAGGGATGAGGGTGAAATAATGAGGGATGGCAAATGATCATCCCCTATTGGACTTTCTCTTGCACTTTCATATGGTGCTACCACTAGATGCAAGATAGGCACCAGGGTAAGTGCTAGGGTTAAATGTAATCTGTACGACAATTCATTTGTTCTTCTTTAGTTATATTACCTTTCATATCGTTAACCTGTTAATCTGGCCTGGTTCAGGCACAGGGAAATTACATAAACATCCCCAAGTTATGAAGGTTGTTTTTCACTTAGTAGATAAATCTAGCCTGGGAGGATTACCAGGCACTATCTTGATTTTTCCAATGAGCTGGAAAGGAAACATCTTCCCAAGAGCTCGTGTCCTGTGGGACAGGGGCTGCCGTGTCTACCAGGTATGTTTGGTTTGCTTTGGGAGKCCAGGGAGTTGGTTGGTTGTTCTTGTTTGTGGTTTTGGCTTTTTAAAAGTTCTGACATAGAGACGGGGAGGTTGAGGAGAGACTAAACCAGAGCGGTACCACGTTTAACTCTTTGTGGCACTCTCAGCCTGATGTTAGAAAACATTTATTGTTTGAAGCTGTCGGGATCCTATGTCTAGTTTGCCTTTGAGGAGTCCATAGTGTAATTTTAGTTCAAGGAAAAAGTACCTCTTTAGTTTTTATCCTTGCCAAATGGTCATTTAAAACTTCCAGATTTCTTGTGTGTGTTTGTACAACCTTTTTTTTCCTGTTCAAGTTGATGCCGGTGGGTTTTTTTCTGGTATTTCTTTAATTTAGATTTAATTTTTTTTTTTTACAATGCTTGTTGAATTAGGAAGTTCTTTTTCATCTCTGTGTGGATTAAATTAAGTTTTAAAAAAACAGAACATGGAATTTCTTTGTTTGACAAAATGATAGCTTAATATATGTCAGTGAGTCCAGGCTTTGCTTCAGGAAAACATCTTGTTTAGGGAAAGTGAAAGACAGTGCTTATAAACATGGGTTTATTAAATTCCCTGTTTAAATACTGGCTTAAGTGATTCGCTAAGTATGGGTGGAATTAAGGTAGAACTTTGTTTATTGTGCTTTAATTCTGAATCAAGGCTGTGGTTCTCTGTGTTTTCCTATTAATGAAAGATTTCTTTTCCTCAAAACTACCTGCAAAGGAGCTGAAATGCCTTAGGCATTTTGAAACAAGATGTTTGTGTACCCACAAGCGAGAACTTCTTTGCTGTAACGTTGTGTTTTAGACCTACTGTCTTAGACACTGCACTTTCAACGATATTGCTGGTAGCAATCACGGCTGTAATGCAGTTCATAAAAAGAGATACAGAAGCCTGCAAGGCGAAACGCGGAGCTATTACAGACTATGGTTGAAAGGTGCAGTGTTATTCCCTCAGGATAAAGCTMTCTCTTATGTACATATAATTAATATGTCTGCCAGTAACAGTTATTAAACAAAGAACAGGAATTGTTTCTGCTGAATGACTTGACCTGGGAGTAAAGCCAATTTAAAAAGCATCTGATTAAAATACATTAAGGTTACAGATCTCTATAAAATATGAAGTGGGGAGGAAAAAGCAGAAATTTACTCATGAGTAAGATTAAATACTGCTGAATATGTTTTTTGTGCTAGCAGCAGCTTTCAGGTGTAAAAAACGAGAAGTGCTCATTYGGAAGAGTATTTTTCTAGAGGCATCTCAGTGTCACATTGCCCCTTGCRTCCCGCGCAGTCCATCCTGCCGGCMGAGAGGCTGGAGGGGTGGCAGGGAGGTGGAGAGAAGAGAGTTCATTTCCTGAGCCCTCAGATTATTGGCCTCTTACTGCTGGAGGAGGCCTAGTGATGGCAAAGGAATTGCACCAGTTTTGTTAATTGTTGATTCCTCCTAGCAGTGGACAGCTGCAGTAGTTCCTCAAATCTGTCRGCGACTTTGGCTGTGATTACTGTATTTTCCAGCCTAGAGATGCAAAAGTACACATGATGCATGTTTCCTTCTGCAGTAGTTTTCCCCCAAAGATAAGTTATAGTAATACACAGTTTCATCTTTCCAGAGCTATTGCACAGGTAATAATGAAATGAGTGGTGGGAATTCACTTTAGTATTTAAAATGCAACTTTTAATTTTATGCCTGCATTTTCAGAGTAAAAAGTATGTCTTGTGCACAGAAAATACAATATGAGATTTTATTGATTTGCTTATAATGCTTAGGAAAAATGGCTGGGTTGCTTCTGCTGCTGATCCTAGCGCTACCTCTTTTGTAATTATTTCAGGTATTATGTACAGTGTGCTGAAGACTATATATAGACAGTGTCAGGGAAGACTGTAAGAATACAAAGAATGCTAAGAATAATTGTTTTTATTTCCCCAACAAACAGAATAGACTCCTATGGGCAATGAGAGAAAGCCCATGTCCTTACCTCTTCCTGGGGATATTCTTACCTTGGCGGTAACGCGGTCCATCCCTGCCGGAGCTTTTAGCCCTCRCTGAAATCTTCCTCAATCTTATTTCCCTCCTCCCCTGAGCACAGACAGTGTAGGTGCCCGTGCCACAGCCCAGCAAAGACAAAGCGTGCTCTGCCTCTGCAGTAGCCTTTAGTGGGGATCCCCACTGCTGACAAGCGTTAGGGCTGCCCCTGCCTCCTCCTCCTCTTCCTCCTCCTCAGCAGGTACAGGGAGTTGTCAAAGTGTTTCAGTGACATTCAGCCCTGTACCTCTAGTTCTACTGTAAGGAGCAGGACTTAGCTTTGAGACCTACTCCCTTAAGTGGTATCTTACCGTTTATTCGTATCTGGTGACACAAAGCGTGCCTTAAGTTCAATGGAAATAAGAATGGAAAATACACTGTAATTTTTAGAAGCCTGTTTGGGCTAGGTGGGTATGCAAGAAGGTACCTAGAGGCCGAGGAGAGAGAGAGGATGTGTACATATGTAATGCCATAGATTATGTGGCTTTTCATATACTAATGGACAATGAGAGCTGCTGAAGATGGTTTCCCTGCTCTGAGGGATTTTGCAAGAAACCTACATTATAAAGCATTGTTTGCTGCTGAGCAGGTGCTGTAGTGAACAAGGGAGGAAAACACGAGACGTTTTCAGTGTTGTGAATGACGTGATACAAACTGAGGACGGGATGGCTCAGTGTAGAATGCTGCCTTCGTTTCCTACACTTCATGTATCTGAGCCGGAACTATACTGTATACACTATATAGTGTTACTTCTAATATAGCAAGGGTAGCACGTATGGCTGGATATAATTTGTGACAAAAGTGTGAAATGAACAGTTTTGAAATCTTCATTTATAGTTAATCACGATTTTCACCTTTTTGTTGTTTCTCAAAGATATAAACAAGCGCAAGAAGGGAAATAAATGACTCGCCCAAGGAAAATAAAATGGTTTTGAGGGTTTTATAAGGTTAATCTATGCTGCTGGTTATGCCATCGGTTTTCACAAGCTGACAGCTATGTTACATCTCATTTTGCATGTGCGCGTGTATGTATGGGTGGGTGAACGTGCAATTCTGTTACTGGTGATAAACACAGTGCTGTTGGCATCTCCAGAGCATGACCATAATATGTGCAGTGAGAAAAAACAGAGCCGCGTAAATGCTTTTAAAAGGGACTTGAGATCATTGCAAAGATGCAAGGCTCTATATGGGCATGGAGGTGAGCCAGTCGGTAGTGTTTGCTTCCCAGCACACCTGCACAGCCAAAGGTCATCCTGTGGCTTCAGGTCCAGCATGAGGACCTCCGCTGCTGCTGCTCATTGGCATGCCATTTCCACAGGTGACAGCGGGAGTCGTTTGCAAAGCCCCTCTAACACGGACCACATGTATGGTGGATGCTTCCCTGTCCTCTCTGCAGGGGACAGGAGGCTTGTCCCAGGGTTGCTGTCATCCATCTTGCTAACGCACGTGGTAGGGAAGTGTTAAGGTATCCGTGAGCTGTACAGGTTTATGAYTGAATTCCCTTCTTTTCTAAATGCTGTTGTTTAATGCCACAGTGGCATTTCGCCCCCGGGCTGTTTTGTCGGACAGCAGAGGAACAAAGGAAGGAAACACTSGATCGCGTGGTGGATGCTGCCCGTTGCACGCCTGGTTTCATGGCTGCGTATATCCGCTTCCAGTGCGTTGTGATGCCCGAGCCTTGCCTCGAAGCATCGCACCTCTCTTCAGAGCGCAAAAAGCAGAGTTCCTGTAGGACCGGGAAGTGTGGCTCATTTTGCAAATAAAGMGTTGCTTTGACCTTGTGCAGGGAAATGGGCTCTGTCAGGCCTGGAGTACCGGGGCTGGGAAGTCATCTGCTCGGGCAGCGGGGGCTCAGGTCGTTAGTTGGTATTTACGGCTGGGAATTGGTGATATTGCTATGTGTATAGGGGCCTGCAGGGTTTGAATATGGAAATGCTCCTATTTACTAACAGCTTTATATGTTAATTTAAAATTAATTCAGATTGAAATGAATCATTTAACCCTTAATTAGGACCATGTTTTCATCTCAAACAGATTAGTCAAACAGAGGCAAAATTCAGTTTGCTGTTGAAAAGACAGTCACATTTCTTTAAGCGGTAACTACCATAGATTGCTACATGCATTTGTTTTTCTTTCACTGAAATAATTTTCCCTGCTCTCTGTCTCTGAGACAGACTCATCAGTTATAGCTTAAGGAAATCCATTATTCATACAGTAACAARGACAACAGCAGTCCTGAAACTCTTACCAGTAGGTGACTTCAATAAAGTGCAGTGTGGCCCACACTCAAATAAAAGAGATGGCAATCAGATKCATACAGTTTTAAAACAGTATTTCAGGTTGGAGTTATCACAGGAGTTACCAGGGTCAACAGATATTGGGTGTCTGACTTGAGGAGACCTTCTTAAAGAGCAAACTCAGACAGCCTTGCTCTACAGTTTGTATTGTGTATGTTGAAACTCTCAGGGTTTCCCTTACTCACTCACTTACTCACTCACTAGCTGAGAGGTTTTTCTTCCCAGCCCATTGCATCTACTTCCTCTTGCATCGTTCCTCCTTGTGAGGGAAAGGAAAATTCCTTAGCTCTTGGAAGAMAATGTTGAGAAGAAGCAAGTGCTGTTCATAGCTGGTTCCCATGCTGAAATTACAGATTCTGTGAGGACTCCCTATGGTAGTCCTTTTATTTTCAACCTGACTGAAACCAAAGCCATGGTATTCACCTCAAAAAGCCAAACTTTCTTCCATCGGTTCATGTAATCCAATTTTTCTGACATATAAAAACATGAATGCCGTTTGAAGTAAAGGCTTCATTTTTTCTCTTATATATCGGAATTAAAAAATGACTAGGAAAAGAATAATAACAGTAAGTACMTTGGCAACATTTTCTATTGCCACCCTCCTTTCCAAGCTTCAATTTCAAGTATAATWGCATTTTTTTTTTCTCCTTTGGGCTGCAGTTGTGAATAATCTTAAATCGGTCTGACAGACAGAGACAGAAAGCGTGAGACAGCCTGAGGGGAAGACGCGAGGTTGGGATGCCCTCGCTCGGGCATACCGGGGCAGCAGGGATCCGACCGGCTCAGCCCCCCGGCCCCGACTGCTCACTCTGTACCGCYGTAGCGGAAGGGCGAAATGATGAAATCCCTGTCTCTCTGGAAAAGAAAAAGCCTGATMTCATTTTACCAGGGTGCTTCCTGAGTGCTCCTCTTTCTGCTTCCTTTTTTCTCTGGCCCCACACCACCACCACCTTTTCTTAAATGAGGTCTACGAGTTTCCACCTGAGGGATGAAAGAGGYATTTATTAATGGAGCAGTTTGATTCCTTCCTTTCTCTTCCTCACCCCACAWAATCTGTCCACTTCTTACGCAAGCTTGTTTACTTAAGTTAAATTCATTGCCATATTAAAATGTCAGTGGTAGGGCCTTTGAAAGTGTCCCAAATAAACAGTCTTACTGTAGTTCCGTGCTGTAAATGAATGCTCATGTGTTACGATGCTATGAATAAATTATGCTTAATCAGCAGTGGAAATTGTGTCTTGCRGGAAGACCAACAATATGACAAAGGTTTGGTTTTAGGTTATTGTCTTCTTCCAATCTTTACATTAAACTAGTATATAAAATTACTAAAAAATTTTAAAAATTTATGTCGTATCTATTCATAAATATATCTTGGGCTTGTGTATGCCTGTCCATAAATATAAAAATTTCCCTTCAAGCTGAGTAGATACGGTTCAGCGAAACCATTTGTTTAATACCTGGCAGTGAGCTTCCATGGGAAGTTTTGGTGAAAGTGCTGCGTAAATATCTGGACAAATGTAGTGTGATTTTTGTTTCTTAATGTGTTTGTTTAGTTAGTAGCGCTGATAAGAGCGGRATTGGCATCTGTTCTTTTCTGCCTGGCTCATTGTCTTAGGGCCAGGAATGGCCGTGCTGTGCCCAGAGACAGTAAAGTCATTGGAGGCTCCTCTGTCRGCCGGAGGGAGACCAAAGAGGCTCACTCTAAGTACAGCACATATGTCATGGGGCAGTGTTTGGGAGGGAATGAGATTTGAGTTTTAAAAGATTGCAACAATAACAAAAACAAACAAACAAACAAACAAAAAAAGCCTGTTTCCCGCTGCATTTTCTCCTAGTGGAGGTGTTTAAGAGGGGCTGAGGTTTCCTTTATTTCCTCAAGTTAAACAGAAATCCCCAAACACCCTYGCAGCCTTCGAGGAGACGGAAACACAAGAAGCGCCGTCTGAAGGAGGACAGGCTGTGCCAGATCAGGCGGGTTGGCGTTAGGCTCTGCGAACTTCGCCACAGGGTCATTTTTAGCAATTCTGCTTTCACAGATTGCCTGTTGGGCCCACGCCTCAGAGGCTCAAACTCGGGATTTTTTCCTYGGGGCTTGCAGGAGGGAACTTGGAGCGGGAGGTGTCTTTCCCAGCTGCTTTGCTAGCGTGGAAGTGGGGGGTAGCAGCTGCAGCCAGGCRCCTTGATTTGCCAGGGCTGTGAAGTGCTGCAGAGTGGCTGAGATTAGCGCTGCCTTGTGAAACGTTTCATCCTTCTCGCACTGTGTTCAACGCGGTGTGAGGAGGGTTTCCTTTATTAAGATATTTCAGAGTGGGGCATACGACTGTACAGGGGTTTGTTCTCGCTCTACTTGCCAGGTAGTTTTGCACCAGGAACTAATCAACAAATTTGCCTGACCCAGATATTCAGTTAGGTTTTGGTTATGGACGATGACGTGGAAGCTGAACATCCAGTTTAATGCTGCAGCTTCCCTCTCTCCTCCATCACTTACAAAGATGCACTTTTATTCTGACTTTTTTTCCACCTCAGGCTGCCCATCCAAACWCTTTTCTGTTTGGGCAGTGCATGAATGAACACAAAAGACCACATTGTCTTGTCTCTTGGATTTTATACTACATTTATGAATCAGTTCATCTCCATAAGCAAAACCAAAAAGTGTGTCCCTGTTTCGACTTACGCTAAGACTGGTGAACCCATTCTTTTGCCTTCAAATTAGCATTTAATTCAGTGATAGGTCCTGGGCGATTTTATCTAAGCTTAACTGTCTGGGYGCCAGATGCAAAAAGAAGTAATGTTTTTCTTTGTATTACGCCTTTTTTTTTTTACATTATATTTGTAATGAGAATATATTGGGGTTTTCCTAGTGTGCTTGTGCATTAGGCAGTGTTTGCTGTGGAACCAAAGTGTAGCAAAAAGTGAACKCATTTTAAGATGTGCTCCTTTTTGTTATGTTGTCTGTTTGTGTATGGTTCTTGTAGGTATGAGTACAGACCTGCGGGTGACCTGTGTCAGCCAGAATGTTTTTACTTGGTAAATTCCATTTGGAGAAGGATGCATGTCTTGGGGGGAAGCAGCAGCCTAACAGTAGAGTCTGCTGATTCTTACCTAGTTTTGGTCTCTCTTTTTTTTTTTTTTTTTACTTTATTTTATTGGGTTATAACCA
>JASVER010000022.1:3262917-3282653 GCA_030449065.1 Oceanodroma leucorhoa
ACTTGGTAAATTCCATTTGGAGAAGGATGCATGTCTTGGGGGGAAGCAGCAGCCTAACAGTAGAGTCTGCTGATTCTTACCTAGTTTTGGTCTCTTTTTTTTTTTTTTTTTTTACTTTATTTTATTTTCAGATGATGACATCATCTTAGTAGAAAAAAGTCAACAGTCTTATATCACTGTGTGGGTTTTCATAAGAAGTTATTTGCTAAATTGTTCATTTCTGTAACCTACTTCAAAGGTTGTTTTCTTCTGATGCAAACGTGGCCCTGAATCAGTCTAAAATGCAACAGGAGTCAAAACAGAGGGAGTGTGCCAGTGTTAATGAAACACCACCACCCAGAGTTTTTCAGAAGCAGCTTTTGTGAGTTCAAGCACCGTCCTGAGAGGACTTGGTTAATGTAAAAAACATCCTCCTTGCACAGACCGTGCGAGTTCTTGACAGTATCAGAAGCAGCTCATTCAGCYTGATGCATGGTCCTTCAGAAATGGAATAGATCTTTCACTGTTCAGGTTATTTTCTTGGTTTTGGCTTGCTTAGTCTTGCTGAACTGAAGAGACATAGTTCACAATTAGTGTGCCCTTGTAAACAAACCTTGGCAGCAGAGAGAGGATAAAGTTAGCTTCTTATGCAGGGTAGGGCCAATGTTTTGGTAAACTAACCAGAAGAGAAGTAAGTAAGTGAAGTTCTCAAAATGCAACATAGAAAATGTTTCTTCTTAGTGCTGCAATACACTGTTTTGTTTTCCAGGCAAAATTAAATGCAAATCCAAGTTGATGCATGAAGAGCTCCGTTCTGCCAAGAGGTTTTATTTCCATCAGCTTTCTCATTATTAGAAAAATCTGTATTTTTAGACCGTAAGTGTCTGCAAAATGTGATCTACATATGTACAGGTCCCAGGGCAGTAGCAAAGTCACATGTTAAAATTGAGGAGATGTCCATGGAATTTAAAACTATACTCCTGTTATTTTGCAGCTTGTCGACCTGGGTTCTACAAAGCCTCTGCCGGCAACGTGAAGTGTGCCAAATGCCCACCTCACAGCTCTACCTATGAAGATGCATCTCTGAACTGCAGGTGTGAAAAGAATTACTTTCGCTCTGAGAAAGACCCTCCATCCATGGCTTGCACCAGTGAGTAGCATCATTATGCTCGGGGCTGTCATTCTTGCTCCTCCATCTGTATTTCAGCAGCTTGCTTGCTTCCTSTCATGTCCCATTGCAGTCAGCCATCCACTGCCTCCCATGTCTTCTTACATGTTAGACAGGCTACTAAAAATTGGTGGGCTGGGTTTATGTCTCTCTATTTTCATTTTCTCCTTCTTGTTCTCTGTCAGACTCGAGAAGGAGAGCTAGGATTTTTAAATCGCTACCAATATTTTCAGCCCTCAATCCTGAACAGCATCCTGAGGGTACTGTCTGTCTATAAGAAAACATGGTCCTTGATAGTCTAGGTCTGTAGTCCAGTGAAATATTTCAGGAGTCTCTACAGGAAATAATTAGAAGAATTTGGTTATTTACGTTTTTGACTTTTGCATTTTTGCGCCCTTGTAACTTACATCTTAGAGCACTACAGAAAATCTCATCCCTCTGATTTCCTGTTTCCTTTTATAGGACCACCGTCTGCTCCAAGAAACGTTATCTCTAACATCAACGAGACGTCTGTTATTCTGGACTGGAGCTGGCCTCTTGACACCGGAGGTCGGAAAGATGTCACTTTCAACATAATTTGCAAAAAATGTGGAGGAAACATCAAGATGTGTGAGCCCTGTAGTGACAACGTGCGATTCTTACCCCGTCAGACTGGACTCACCAACACTACAGTGACAGTGGTGGACCTTTTGGCACATACCAATTACACTTTTGAGATTGATGCTGTCAACGGGGTATCTGACTTGAGCACACTCTCCAGACAATTTGCTGCTGTCAGCATCACAACTAATCAGGCTGGTGAGTCTTTTTCTGATTATCCTTTCTTTGTTCAAAACTACTGAGATGTATGTACCTTTGTTTCCTTTCCCTATTTTACAGGAGTTACTCTGACCGCTCATGTGCTAGGGTAACTAAWTGACTTGAATATGCTAGTAAAAGTAAAAGCAGAAACAAACCCAGTGTGTGTTGCTGTCAAAGGACCTGGCAGCATGACTGTTATGATTAACTCCCAGTTCCCAGTTAATAGTCTCTAATAGCAGACTCACAYGATTCCTTAGCCAGAATGCGTTTTATTAATAAAAGCAGATTTTAATAAAACACTCATTTCAATAATCTCCAACATAAATTACTGTAGTAAACTCAGTGATTAATTTTGATTAAATAGAAGTGAAAAAATGCTTTGATGTTAGACACATAAAAACCTAACATTAAATTAGAGAGGATTAAAACACTGCTTTTTTTTTTTTTCCGTTTACAAGTTGTCTCACCAACTCTGAATTATTGCCAACATGATGGGGGTGTGGAGCTGAATACTGAATTAGGTGCTGGTGTCATAGTTGATAGTGTACAAAACGACTGCTCTGCTTCTGTGGAGAGTTATTAAAGTCATTGAGGCCCTGCATGAGCACAGCAGTATGCCCTGACTGTCGGATCAGAGCTTTTGTCACTGCTGCACTATTCTACCATTTGCTTCTCATTTGACAAGGTTCCATTTATCTGAAAGATGTGAAGAATCTAGATTCTTCTCTAGCATTTGTTTAGGTACCATTTTTTTAGGAGCAATGCTTGCCAATGAAGAGAAAGACTAGATCCTGAAATTTCTGTAGTTCTGCTCCATGCGGTTCACCATCAGGAAGCTTTGTACCGAAAGCATGTGTGTGCGCRGTGTCTTCTCCCACCTCCTCCCAGCCCACAACCCATCCCCAAAATACCTACATTTCTGTCTTCAAAGGACAGACCAAATTAACATTGTTCTAAGTAGACTTTCTCCTAGTGAGCTACGTTATTGCAGTGTTTTTCACTATAGAGGATATATCTTTTCCCCTCAGATCACAGATCAGCTTTAGTGGGAGGCATAAAAATGTGAGAACAGACTGTTTCCTGACAGCAGTCACTGCATTTCCAAATGCTCTGGAGGACTGTCTAACTATGCAGTGGGCAGACAGAGGGAAATCTACCCAACTGAAACATCTTCTCATGATCTCTTTCTCGACTAGACATTGGCTTCAGCTCTGAAACTTGCATTTTGTGTCCATTCCAAACAATTTGCTACTGTTATAATTACATTTTTTGGATATTTGTGTCAGCGACTTGAGCAGCCTTTGTTTAGTTGCTCTCTTTTCTGCTGTTTTTTATATCAGAGATATTGCCTTTCAGCCGTAGCGGTTAGAAATCACCTGGGGACACTCCATAGAATGAGCTGTCTAGGATCAGTGAAAGGTATTTCTCTGCAGAGGCCTCCTGCTTTGCAGTGTGCTTCCCCAGGGCCCCGAGCTGGCAGCCTCTGCACTGCGAAGCAAGGTGGATTTTGATTTTGTTTTGGAACGCACAGTTCCTGTGACGTGGCACAATCAATGCATTTCTGGCAATAGCAACTTTGTTTAATGCAACCCACATGCTGCTTAAGCAATTTGTTTGTTTGTTGTCCACTTTTATGCGTAGCCCATTTTTGCTTTAAGTAGATTTAGGTGGTGTGGGTTACTACAGGTTTAATTGTGCTGTCTCTTGATCATGCCAATTGGTTTACTATAATAGATTCCCCTAGAAGTTCTGCAAGTTGCTAAAATTAGACCTTAAATATGTATATAAGTAATCTTTTAAAGCAAAATTATAAAAATGCAATTTCTCTTGCGTTCCCTTCCTGGTKAGGTCACAAAAGGGACACAAAAAATATGCACCAGAAGCATATTTTCAGCTAATGTCATACTTAAACACCTGGGCAGCGGGTGGGGGGAGAAAGCCTGAAGATCTTTGATTACATTATAATTAAGGGTTTAACCTGGAGGGCATTTCAAAAAAGAATCAAAGCACCGTTGAGCTGGATCTGGAAGAGACCAAAAGCCTCCAAAAGCCAGTCATGACTCTAGGGCTATTATTTGTGCTGTCTGTCTTCAGGTACGTTCCTTCAAGGAGAGAGGTATCCACCAGTTGGATAAAGCTTTGGTTAAGTGACTGAGCTCTGGTGGACTCGAGGAAGTAGGAGAGGCGTATTGCTTTGGGAGGCTGTTCTGTGGATGGGGTGTCACAGGGGGTGATAAGGTTTAGTACAGCTGGATGGATCCTGGGGACAGAGCCCCTGGCAAGCCTGCAGAAGGAACGATGTCAGTCAGTAGGCTGCGAGCTTTGGAGAGAGGGTTGAGGCATAGAAGGTCCCTAYGGCCCAGATCTCCTCAGACTCTCCTGCTTCCAGGCTATTCCACTTATGCCAAACTTGATTTGAGAGGCCTGTACCCTTGGAATGGGTATGATGAAGTTGCAGTTTTAATCCTGGATTTTCAGTATCCATGTGCTTTTTTTTAAGCACTATCAGGGCCCATCCCAGCTTGGTGAAAGCTGTTCTGCAGAGTGTTCCTCACCCACCCAAAACACTGGTTTTCAAGTATGTGAGTTTCCAAGAGCCTGAGGCAGAACTGCAGAATRTTTTATATTTTCTAATGACATAAATGTGATTTTTGCAGCAGTTCTCTTRGTRRTAAAAATCAGACATCGTGCATCTTTACTTCAGATGAACTCAGTTCGAGACARGCATTGGTTGGCGTTGGGTTTGCTGGGTCTCTGAGGTCCAAAGTCCTGCTGAAAATTGAACAAACATTTCTTTCCATGTTTCTCACTGTATACATGGGCATTTCTGCCTATGAATCCATCACCAGCCTAATAGATCAGAACATGCRTAGTACTAATTTTCTGTAATGCAGCAATTGGGACATCTGCCCGAGTGTGTTAAAATAAATTCAGCTGATATGTTAGGAGTCAGTCAGTTTGCACAGCAGCTTTTTTTACAGTACATTTTTGTACGTAAACAGATCACATACACACATGCATACACATATTTGTAATTTACATATACACGTAGATATATACACACACAAAAAGGGTCACCTTAAATGTTGCTGAAAAATTCKCTGATACCTTCACAGTGATTCTGAGTTCTAGAGTCTGTTACTAACAATCTCAATAAGATTTTCCTGGAGAGTTTTCAAACCTGGTCTAGCAGTAAAGGAAAGGTCTGCTTCGTTGTCACTTGCAAGGCTTGAAACATCCAGATTCTTATTCTGCTAGTGCTGTGAACGCAAGAAGGATGACACATTTTGCAGTACAAAACTGTTGTACAGCCAAGATCCGGTCCCCTGAATYCAGAGAAATTCAGAATAGTTTCAGACAATGGATTGGGTTTTTTCTTCCAACTGTCTGGCCTGAGTTTTGCTGYGCTTTTATTGCACTTTGTTTTCCTTCCCTTCCAGTGAAGGTTAATGAGCAGACATCTCTCGGGGGGGGGAAAAAAAAAAAGGTCTCTTGCAAAGTATGGCTAGACATGTATGACACTGCAATATTTCTAATTCCTGTAAGTCTTTCTGTCTTTGGTGTGGAAGTAAAAGAGAAAGGGCACACGTTTCTATTTAATTTAGTTTGTTGATCATCCTCTTTGATTGYACTGTAATACATGCCTTCAGTTGCCGCCTGATACAGCTTCCTCCGAATTATATTGAAGCATTCTGCTGCTGCCTGAAGAAAGYTCACACCTCATGTCAATATGTTGCACCACGCAGATGTTATCTCCTAATAACACCAATCAACCCTGTTTAGAAAGGGTCACTGGCTGCTACGGGAGAGGATATGGAATTCGGTACCCCTGGAGGTGGTGAGCTAATTGTGAATGTGCCACGCAGAGAGGCTGACAGCTGTACCATGCTGCCTGGCTTGTTGCTAGCGTGATCAGCTGYCTGGGCACGGATATTCTAGGTTCGCTGGGTGTGGAATTCACTGAAGAAAGACTAAGATTTGGTAGGGACAACACAATCGTGCTACGGGGTAATCAGTTTACAAAAAAGAGGGAGGAGGTTTTCCAACGTGAAACACAGCCATTGGGTCAGGGACATATATGAGTTGAATATGTTTTGCAGGTGCTGCGTGAGAAGGTAACAGGTTTTCTGCCCTATCACTGCTTCTATGGTATCACACACTTCAGGAATGCTGAGCAAAAAGATTAATATTTTAACCAAGGACCTAACTGACTTAACARCACTTTAAATAGATATATTTTCTGGAGTGATCTTTGCAATCTAGAGGAGACTAGGAGAACTTTCAGAACTTACAGAAATCCATACCATTAGCAGATAATGATCTATCGGGTCTAGGAAGCCTTGGCCATCCCACTGGTATCCCAGCACGCACAGTGCCATTCCCATCCTTTCTTCCCAGCAGATCTGGTGAGAAGGTTCATCATGCAAGAAGTGGTTCTGTTTGTTTGACCTAAAATCTGTTTGCTTAGTTTTGTTTAGCTTTGTATTCGTTAGTTCTACCAACTATAAACTCATGCAAACAATATGATAGTRGTATGTCTAATAAATAATAAATACAGTTCTTGCTGTATTTATTGTGTAAAACAGAACAAATACTGAAAGCATCCTCAGCTTGTTGAAACCTGGGGAAGTCCCAAAGTGAGCAATAACAAATAAAACTTGCTATATTCCTGGCGGGGGCTGCACTTCCTATCTAACAAATAAATGCGGTATCTGTGTAAGTACAATCCATGTAAGTCTATTGGATATAAGCATATACCTGGTGATAAAAATTTATTTAACTGCTTAAGAGCTAAGTCAGAAACAACTAGCATTCACTGGCCATTACCTCTGAAGGCTGTAGTTTTACTTGGAGAAGGTGTTAGAGTTGGTTTGTAAAGAATTCTTATTCTAGGTCTGTGTCCCAAAGTTGAATAAGATGATGTGTAAAATTAATACAGAACATTTCCTCAACAGTCATGTTTTTGGCACTGTGAAGAAGCTTAGAGTCTTTGTATTTTCCTAACTTTTCAGAATGTAATTCTGGTGAGCTTCCTCCAGCATGCTATTTTCAATGTCAGTCTTTAGCATTCCTGTAGTTGAGTACGTCCTGCAGCTGGGGAGGACTAACCCCGTGTACCAGTATATGCTGGAGGCCAACTGGCTGGAAAGCARCTTTGCAGGAGGACCTGGAGGTYCTGGTGGAGCAGCTGGGACTGCAGTAGGAAGAGCACTACCAGCAGGTCGAGGGAGGTGATCCTTCCCCTCTACTCATCACTGGTGAGGCCACCATGTGGTGTGTCCAGCTTAGCTCCTGCCTGGTACAAGACACACATGGATATACTGAGGCAAGACCAGTGAAGGGTTACTAAGATGATTAAGGGAGAGGAACATCTGTCGTATGAGGAGAGGCTGAGAGAAGTGGGACTGCCCAGCCTGGAGGAGAGGAGACTCAGGTGGATCTTATCAATGTATATAAAAGCCTGATGGGAGGGTGTAAAGAAGACAGAAGGAGACTCTCCTTGGTAGYGCTTAGTAACAGGACAAGAGGCAATGGTCACAAACTGAAATACAAGAAATTCTGTTYRAATATAGGAAGAAACTTTTTTACTCTAAGTGTGATTGAGCACTGGAACAGGTAGCCCAAAGAGAGTGTGATATCTCCATCTGTGGAGGTATTCAAAACCCGACTAATGAAGATTCTGAGCAACCTGCTCTGGCTGACCCTGCTGAAAGCAGGGGTTGGACTAGGTGATCTGCAGAGGCCCCTTTCCACCTCAATCCATGTGTGATGAYTGTTCAAAGAGGATAGCGGCAATTGGAAGGAGACCAGGTAAGGGACTTAGTAATTACTGTCCTCTTTTAAGTCTGACCTTTTAATCCATATAGCAAGGCCTTGTCAATGAAATTTGGGTGAGTAAACTCCCCATGCATTTATTCAGGTTGGAGAGAGAGTAAACCTATGGGTGCAGAGGGGCTGTAAACCTCAATATCCCTGCTTCAAAGAAATTSAGAACAGTATTGTGGAATCATTCTTTTTGTATTTAGCAATGATAACCTCAAAACTCTTACCATTTGTCACAACACACAAAGTTTATGTATACATGAATTTGGAAAACTGTAGTAGTATCGGCTTGTTTTACAGAATACCTCCATAAGACTAGATGGCTTTAAAGGGAGAGGTTTGATTTAGTTAAATTGCCTGTGGGTTACTGCCTYCTTCCTAAGCTTTTTCATCAGAGAGCCTGCAGGATCCAGTCTTATTCATCTGTGTATTGTACAGCATTACTGTATGCTATGGTGCTATAGCAAACAGCTATGGTACTCCCCCTTGGAGTCAGCAATGAGTAAAGTGAGACCTACTTTCCACTAACTAACTTTCCCCATGTGAATATTAGGATGCCTGATTAACGGGGGGAAGAGGTTTTAAATTGCATGTGAGCATTTCAGTTAAACTACTRCAAACCTCTGCATAGTCACACTTGTGTTACTGTAAGAATTAGTTTTTTCCTACTTTTTCATGTTAAATTAATTGGGACACACTAAAGGAAGAGTGCCCATTTTGGGATTTGAACCGATCTGAACAAATTAGTTTGTAAACAAGTTTACGTTACACTAGTACAGTTTTACTATGGAGACAGATAATTTATGTTTGAAGATGTCTTTGGGCTTCCTAGCTGTAAGAACTGTGAAAGCTCTAGAATATTAACTACTGTCCCAAGAGAGCTTGTCTACAGTTTTATCTTTAGTTTCTATGTACCATATTCAAATGGGTCTGGGTCACCATGTAGGGTAGCAAATCTTGTTGTCCAAGTTAGACCGGAGGGGCCACAGGGGCAGAGCAAAGAGAACAAGCAAAATCAAAACCCTGTACAGGGTAGGTGGGAACAAGGGGGTTAAGTCTGTGACCCTCTTTTTGTGACAGCATTTTCCTGGATAGAACAGCTACTCCATGTCAGGCTGAATATTCTGTYTTCAAACCCCGACTTTGCATGTGCGTCTTCCTGAGCTCTTACCCCTTCTGTTATTTCCGATGTGATTCAGTGTCCAGGGTTCCAGCAAAATAATTATTAGCAACAAAGTTCAGCGAAAATAGTTAAATTTTCTGTATTTTGCAAATATGCCCATGCTGATGCCCAAATTATTTTTTTTTTATACCTCAGGTCTTTAATGCATGCCTGCTTGATAATAAAATAGACTGTTTTCTTTTAATCACTCAAAGCACAGTGTAACAGCTTTAAATGTAGCTTTATGTTTGATTAGTTCTGAAGGACTTAAGGCCTTGTAAACCAAGGTCTCAACAGTGGAGCTGCGAATGGTGGTARCAACTGAGTTCAGCTACAATAAGCCAGTGTCAGTACTAAATCGATTCCAAAAAGTTTTGTGCTGTCACATATCCTGAGATCAGGAGAGGAACAAAGGGGACATGTTGGAACAAGAGACTCCCTCAAACTCTGCCCTCAGTTCAACCCAGCTCTTCCACACAATCCATATAGGATTCAGATAATTGGGAAAAAAAAAAWAAAATTGGAGTATAAATAGGAATCTCCACTTACCTGCTGTAGAAAGAAATGCAAAGGAAACAYAGGAGGCTTTTTGTGGGCTAAGTTCTACCTAGAGATGTCAGTCTTTTCCTAGTAACTATAGAAATTGATTATGCTCCTCAATTAAGTGCCTAAAAGTGCCTAAACCTGAGTTTTGATCCTCCCATAATTCAGTTGTGCCCTTGTAAAATGTTGATTCCATTCTCTGTATGGCTCTTTTCCCATAGGAAGCTTAAAGAGAATAACCACTCCTGGATCCAAACCGAAGCATCTACGCCCAGCTATAGCATAAAGAATAACAAAAAAACAGATATGCCCTATGTCGTCTCAGACTTCCCTAGAAGAGCAGGAGTCTGATTATCAGGAGTCTCCTCCTTTTATCTTTTGTATTTCTAAAACCCACAAAGCAGAACAATTCATGTAGCCTGTTTAATCGTCTTGCTTAATCTTTTAACCCACACCCTACKAAAAGGTGTAGGAAGGCAGATGACCCCAATAGTAGCTGTGCATGTGCACTTCTGCATGGCAGTATCAGGTCTGGAAGTTGACTCAGAAATCCATTTTTCTCTCTCATGTTTTTCTGGATTAATGAATAACAATGTAGTAAAAACACGTCAACCAGATACTTTCTTCAGGTGTAAACACACAGCCCAGTCTGTTACATGCATTGAATCAAATTCATTTTTACTCCTCTTTCTATCTCTTTCTTAAATGTATTAGCTCTCAAATCGAGCAGTTTTGAAACACAGAAGGGATAACTTTATTTAAGGAGAAGGTAACCGATAAGGCGCCACACAGTTTTTGCAAGGGGCCAGGAYGAAAATTGTTCAAAAAAACCTTGAGAACAAAACTGACCACTAGGTACAGAAATTAGGATCGTTGGGAGGAGAGTCTTAAAAGGGTGGACGTAGCTGGTTTGTAATATCTTGATCTACAAGTGTCATTTGCAGATTGAAAATTTCAAGCCATTCTTTAGTTTCAGCTTGGGGGCATAAACATTTGAAATGGAGAAAGAAATTTTTCAGTGATGTTGTAAGGAAAGACTCACTTGGCTCCCAGGAAAAGTTTTTAAAACCTCCTCAGAACTAGGATTTTATTTGCCTGAAATCTGTGGCTTCAAGGGAATAAATTCAGCACCAAGTTGAGCACCAAGCTTTATTTCRGTATATGTCTTTGATGACTTGCAGGAACTGTGATGCTATTTATATGTTCAGCCTTTATTCTGTTAAGCTAGACTGCACTGTCTTCAGCAACTTGCAAATGATGTGTGATGCTCCCTGTTTAAATAAAATCCATATTTTGAAAAGGTTGCGTGCACTTTACAATCTATATCCCAAGACAGGTCCCTTAAGTAGATCTGTCTTCTAAGAGAGACAATTTGAGAAAGCCACAGATGTTTGGTGCATGATATATTTCTTTCTTTCCCTATGGTCCTTATAAAAAGGACAAGAAGATAGACTTATTAAAAGTGAGCTAATGACATGATGTAGGGAGTCTCTGGTTCACTGACTGTTATTACAGCTGTGCCCCATTACGTACTGAATACCTAGGACATGCTTGGTTTTTTGAATGGCATTTATCTTTTGAGTTTCAAACATTCCTGGCATAAATAAAGATTTTACGCTTTTCAAATGTGTTTTACAGTTCAGCCCAGAGGCTATTCAAGGATCATTTTAACTCAATAAAACTCCTCCTTTAGGGATATAAACGGGAAGTGTTTTAACAATGTCACTCCATGCATAGCCTGTTATTAGCTAGAGATGTTCTGCCTGCAAAGCCTTTGATCCCCTTTCCCCTGAAYGTCAAGGAAGCTCTGCCGAGGCCTCAAAGCCTGTGACATACATTGCTCCTTTCTGTGCGCACACAGTCCTCCTGCGAATGCTCATGACCTTAGAGAAAGTTCGCAGRTGAAGTTTTGTGTCTCAGCTAGTGTTTTTCACTTCCAATGCTTTTAGCTTCCTTTTCCAGAGGTCATGATGAAATTGTATTCAGCAATCASTGGACAGTGGTTTTCTCTACTTGCTTTATTACGGTCTTTAACATGAGGCTACRTGTGGATTCTCACTTAATATCTTGGTTTGGTAAAATAGTAAAAATAAAGACATGTAGGTAAACAGGATGCTTAGCACTCAGTTAARTAATATTCCTTAGACTTCTGGCTGTCTTTCCCTTATCTGTGCTAGCATTCTCGGTCATCACTGAGGGAAATAGTCTGTGTTCCTCTTGATGGGAAACAAAACTATTAACTTCCCTTGCTTCTTGAAGCTATTCCATCTAGACAGTTTGCAGGCTGGGGACAGCTGGGAAAAAAAATGTTACTTGTTTCTTTGGGTTTGGGGACTATTCCTGTCAATGGGAATTATTAATGCAATGATTATTTTTTAAAAGCWTTTTAATATAAAACCAAATTATTGTTTCAAAGTTATGCACCCCTGCATGTTACAGTCTTCACATACGTGCAGCTTTGGTTTGACTCACACCAACTACGTGAGCTGATTTGAGCCTGAGGATGCGTCAGCCTGCTCATGAAGACAGGTACCCTCTGAAGCCAGTAGACCTTGTTCTGAAAATTAAAGACTTTTCTTCTTCTCACCAGTGCCAACTTCCCAGTGTTGCGAAGTGAGCATCCTCAGAGTTTGTAAGCTTGACATCAGAAATCCCTCAAGGAAGTTRTATTTCTTTGTTTCTTTTTACTTTTCTTGCAGTGTCTAATTCTACAGCAGAATACATATGAGAGAGTTTTCTTTCTAGCATTCCTTCTAGTAAACTATACTTCTATGTATAAAGAAAACGTTTAAAAACAAACAAAAATAAAGGTTAAATCATCCCAAAATCCAAAAGAAAGTGAAAGGAGATGCGATCACCTTTCAAGTCTTTTCCATCAGAGATTCTTCTGTCCTGGTTAACCTTTGCAAAAGCAATTGGTCCAAAGCCATCCATGAAACTACCAAAGAATGACAGGGCAAGAAGTTTGAGAAATATTGTTTCCATTCATAATGTTTTCTGRCCAGGTTGAAAAGACTCTGATGGAACTTACTGACAGACCAGTTCAGGAGCTCTTGGTGATTACTTAAAAGGAGATAAATACTTTATACCATAAATTACTTATCTGAGGGCAATTGTKTTCTCCAGTTTTGGATACTGGCATTTCTAGAGATGGTTCTTGAGTATGGTTCTTAAATTATGAATGGGATTTCTCTGATAACTAAACTAATAACTAAACTTTCACGGAAGCGGGAAGCCTACTCGGCACTTGACCGTTGACGTTATGGGTATGGTGAATAAATTCTTCTTTCTGAAAACTTCACACCAGGAAGCCTGAGGCTCTAACGTCCTATAAAGTAACGCAACAATGGGGTAGGGAAGACAAAGCAAAACTTTTTTTCAAACTGATACAATCTTAAACACATTCAGTGAAAAGTATGAAGTATTGCGAAGTTCCCACCATCACCATCTCAAACAGAGAACAGAATAACATTTGTTTTACGAGTACCTTTGGGCTGAATCCTTRTGAAAGCATATACGGCATTTGTCTCCTCTCTGAAATAACAGCTGTGAACGCCATGGCACCATAATTTTCAGTTTCTGAAGTGAKTGTCTTGTGCAGCCTGATACTTCCCAAATGGACATGGCATTTCCATGATTTATTACACATGTGTTAAACATATGAACAAGTCTAACATTTTGTTTGCTCCGTGGAAGGCATTTGCTATCTCTTTTAATAAAAAGAGGGAGAAATGAGAACATGAATGTGCAACACTTAATGAAGTTTGCTTTTAATTTAGAACTTATTTGTAAGAGTGAGAAATGAGCTCTGATAATCACTTGTCCAGTGGCAGCTGCTGCCCAGAAGGTTGCCTTTCTCCGCACTTGAGAGCAAAATCAAGCAGCTGCCTTTTAGTGTAATTCCTGCTGAAGCTGCTTGTTTTCCCCTTTCCAGTTCCCTGCCGCCTTTCCTTCACAGCACCTGTGTAATGCCTGCAGCCGCTCTGCAGTCTATAACCGCAGGCTGGAGTCCACCGGCTTCCAGATGCATTTCGGTACTTCTGCCATAATGCAGGCAGTCGTCCATTAAAATAGCCATGAACAAATCCATCTTCAAAATTGTCCTATTTCTGGGAGAAACATACACAGCTCCCCCACCCAGGTTAGTTTCATCCAAAGTTAGCCTGCTTCTGTTTGTCCTTAAAGTTTTGTCCTATTTCTTTCCTTCTGCGTTTTGATATGTGTAAATGCCTGATCCTGATAGCCCTCTCCCAGAAACTGGGAACCTTTTCAYCCACTTCCCTATGATTGCATCCTACCAGGATCCAGCCTGGATCCAGTGTGAGGGTCCTCTTGCTGTTGGGCCTCCTGTTGTTGGGATGACTAGACTCCCTCATGCCTGGTCCCTGGCCACAGGGAAGGTGTGTTGCGTTGCTGGCTGACAGTCGCCTAATGATGTTAGAGAATCAGATGACATTTTACAGCCCAAGTCGTAAAAATATATTGAGCCTGCTTCAGCTCAAGGAAAGGGTGCAGGAACACAAACACGGGTACTGTGCTAGTTTTAACTACGTGTCCTGGAGATTAAAGGGCAAAGGGCTGTGCCTGCGCGCGCGTTGGAGGGGTGGGTAATTGTATCTGGAAGAGGAGCGTGTAGGGTTTAGCAGGTTTCCAAAGTGTTGTTAAARTGTAACTGTTTCCTCCTCCTCCTGCCTCCTGGGAGGCACCTGGGGAGCCAGCGCTGACTGAGCCTTGGTGGAATGTGCCTGTGGGACCTGCCTTGCTTCGGCACAGCCCCGCAGAGGCAGGCAGCGCCTCTGGCTGCGCTTCGGGGAGAATAAAGAGTCGTGCAATCAGAGAAGGCTTAAAATAGCGCAACTCCTGCTTTCTGCGAGCAGGCTTCTATAACAAACCCCTTACATGTTAATCCACAGGCGAGACACTGGAGACCTAAAGGATCCAAGGACCGGCGTAGCAGTTCATACAGACATCATGTTAATGTGATCATGTCATGGAGATGTGACGTCATTATATTGATTTGCGAGTCATTACTTAGGACTCTTATCACGAATTGAATGCTGTTGGTAGTGGAATGGTCGGACAAACCTAGAGATAGAAAGGCTGGTTCACAAAAACCAGATGCTGGGTTGTTGTTGCGTGAGTGAAACGTGTATGTGCAGCATTACAGCAGTGCCAGCGCCAGCCGTGCGTGGGCGCCTGGGGCTTGCACCGGCGTAAGTTCTCTCATGTATCCTGACTCTGCAGGTGTGACTCCAGTTTTATGGAGAAACTGCCTCCAAGCGAGGGGTCAGTTTGTTCAAACATTGGTATTTCCACTTCGACTTGTGTGATAGTTTTGTGGTTTGGACACTGGTCCTCTAAGACTTACAGATTGGGGTTTGGGTCCCAGTGGATCCTACTGTCAGAGGCCGCAGATTTGATTTTCAGATTATGATCTTTATTTACTGCTCTTGTTCCACATTACATCCTAAGGGCATCAYAGACATTAAAGAAAATTTATACATTGCATCAGATGACAGTATTATGATTAGATAATAAAATCATCAGTTTTCTAAAGAAAGAAAAAGGACCAAGCCTTTCATTTATTCAGCAGTGCAGAAGAAGTTGCAGTTTGGGTAATACAGTTAGTTCTGCTGGCTCAGATATGTTCTTGATCACCATCTTTCAGCATAGCTTGGAATATTTTACTCTCTGATGCCAATAGCTGGTTGCAAGCAAAAGCTGGAAGTGAGCAGGCCATGGTCATTTTAGAATGAAATCCTTCCCTAAAATTTAATTTGTGATCTAGAGACCTAAGCAAGAAACAAGAGGACTCTAAATGTTTCAGCAGTTGTACACACATGGCTTCCCAAGGTTAATACTGAGTTCTCTCTGTCACAGGACAGGGAATTTTCTTCCAGTATATATATACATCTGTAAGCCAGTCACATATGAAAACAATAACCAAGGAATAAGGAAAAAGTCAATAAGGAGATTTATATACAGCTGCTATTAAACTGGAGGAAAACAAATGATCTGTTGGGGTCAGTTTCACTGGGAAATCAATTTGAGCAGAGTTTTATTGTCGTCTCTGCTAGATCCTTCATGTTATTTGCTTGCACCTTTAACAGTCATGACTGAGGAGGTTTTTACACTTGTGAGTCTAAGCTCCCTGGATCATTGAGTTTGTTACCTTTTCAACATCCACATTCCCAGTTGTCACAAATGCTACCTAACAACATTGAGCGCTCAAAGTACATTTCCCCTTATAACTCTGGGGAGTTTTGAATGTTCATATTAACTGCTTAAACTAGTCATAAACCAGTTAGGCTGTAGTACCAGACAAATAGTAACCATCTGATGCATAAAAATGCCTCTACATGCATTACATGTGACTAAACCTCTTAATGTATCGCCACACAAGCCTAAAGTTAATTATAAAAAAAACCCCACAACTCTTATTCAGTGAAGAAGTTAAGAGTACTAATACATTAATCAAAACACCAATAAAAATGTAAATACATAGAGGTATACGAGCCACAGGATTTATCCAAAAATCACTGAAACAGCGCTTATTCAATTTCTTAGTTTAAAAAAGTACTCTCCTTAAGTTTTACCTTGAAATGTATATCTTCTTAATGATAAATTAATTTAACTTAACTTTGTGTTGCTATTGATGCTTTAATATAATTTTAAAAACTTCCATTTATCCTAAAAAGCTTCGTAATGCGTCATTATTTGCTAACCCATAGTACAAAATTGTTTTTGTCAGTGGGYGCTGCAGACATTTAAAATATTTGTTCTAGCATTCTGTTGTTGCACAATCTAATTGGCTTTCAATTTAAGAAAGGAAAATCCTGGAACTGCAATGAAAAATGGCTGTTCTAACTCTGAAGTACTTCTGTTCCTTTTTGTAGCCTGATTTTGAATTTAGTCTCATACTATTGTAGTCATTTAATGGTTTTCAGGAAACAGGAAGCTCTTGGTTCTCTCTTCCTCATACAGAAGACTGAAGACTATATGCGTTGCTGCTCATGRTGATGCCTTCATTGTTTAATGGTTTATAATGTTAACTTTCTCTAACTGCGGTTTCTCTTTGCTGGATTTTCAGACTTTTCCAGGTAAATAGTAAAATRCAGTAACTGAGCCTCTCTGGTGAGAAGGGAGGATTAGTTGTGTTACAAAATGGAAATTAAGGCTGACTTCTGCTTAGACGCTATTTAGAACACAGTTTATAAGTTTTGATTTATTACATTGTATTCTAGAGATGCATACAAAAAGAAATTAATACCATGGTCCAAATGTCAAGTTATTCCTCCCAGCTGCACCCCAGCCCTGAGCTGGGGCCGTGGGTCAGGAAGGCACTTCTGTTGTCATATGACTGTCCCTGTGCAGGACAATACTTACTTACAGGTTACCTTAACTCTTACTGTATCTTAAATCCATTGATTGCAGTAGATTTAGGTCATCTTAGAAGTCATCTTCTTCAGATATTTTCTTAAATTAGGGCTCAAGGACTTCTAGCAMTTTTCAAACCTACCTACCTAACAGGTATAGCAGAAAACCAAAAAAGATTGCATTAAAGATTTAAAACTTTAACAGTCCAGCAAAGAAAGGTCATGCCATGTGCTGCGCTGGTAATGTTTTAATTTTACCTCATCTTGGTCAAACCAAAGTGTGGCATGTGTTCATCAGTCGATCCCATGTGTTAGCAGAGGAGTCAATTCTGGATGTAGGCAAAGAAAGAATTTAGTAAATAGAGAGAGAGAGAGAGAGAGACATCAGTTGTGCAGGGCAGCAGGCGCAGCAGAAGGGCCAGGCCACCCCTGTCTCTCGGCGTACAGCGGGGTCTGGTTTGGGGAAAGCCAGGCAGCTGCTGCTGCAGCAGTGATGGGCCATGCAGGGTGGCCGTCCCTCCAGGCACGGGGTCCGGGCTCCTTTCTCTGCCCCCATCTGCGGGAGCTCTGCAAGGCTGGCTGTCGGGGATGCCCACGTCAAGATTTATCCTTGCTCCYCTCTACTCCACTTTTTGCAGAAGGAGTGTCCCGCTGCTAAAATCATCCCAGGAGCAGCACAGTTCGGTTTCACCYGTGCTTCGAAGAGCTGTAAGCCTGACGTAGTGCCAGGAGAGGAGCTGCTGGAAGAGGTTCTTGTGAGGGCTGTCCTCTCCAGGGCTCTGTCTTGTCAACAGAATCACAGAGGGGGATCAAAGTCAACTATTGCTTGTAAAGTCCAATGTGAACACATAGAGATGATGGGAACAGCAGGAAAAYTACGAAATCTATACCCAGATATTGGGTCTTTATTTTTAACATCCTGTGTGCTTCAAAATTAAAATGCTCAGATGATGTACAAGATAGTTTAACAAGATGAAAAAAAAATATACAAAATTAAAAATTAAAACTAAGTTACAAATAGATATTTTCCCCTCTGAACACAAATAATGTGGTTTATCCTCTAGAAATAAATACTTGACCACCGAAATATCTGAAGACACTGTTCCTTTAGGCACTGAAGATTAATGCCTTAAAACTAGGTAACTTTTGTAATCCACATAGTTAAGATAAGACGGTGATTTAAACAGATTTGGAATACATAATTTCCATAGCTCAGAGGTTCGGTAGCTGTTGGAGTGGCCTGACATGCAGCGCTGTGTTGCAGAACTCAGATCTGTTCTGTGCATGGGATTAAAGGTGCCTGAAAATTTGTGTTCCCCATGATTATCCATCTCCCCTCCATTTGTCCATACGGTGGGATGCTCTCTCTTCCAGACACTCTGTACGTAGAATTTCTAGGCAGCTTTGGGAACCCTAGGGGTTAGAAAAGGTATATGAATGTTTTATAATGGTATTGATAAATGCAGAGCAGATGTTTTCTAATAAACTGCTGTGAGGTAAGTTACTGGTAGCATCTGCAGAGATGTGTGTAAATGAGCTCAAAATAATTAATGCTCTGTTAGAAGAAAGTTTTTTTTAAAGCACATCTGTATTGGAGCATATAAGATTATTTCAGCCTACCCTGAGAATGTGTCATAGCACAAATTACCATAACTTATTAGGGGAAAAGCCATTTCTGTTAATCATATATTAATTATTCATAAAATCTGTATTAATGTTACCTTAATTGGAAGTGTTACCAGCTGGGGTACTGGGCTTGGCAATCTATTCACATACAAAAAAAGATTAATAGCTTGACTTAAAAAGAAGACATAAAAATGACTTACAAGAGCATAAAAGCAGCAAGCATGGGTATATGGGTTAACATAGAGCTGGCTATGGTAGAGCAGTCCAGCCAGCTAACCACTTTGTATTTTGGYGTTAGCAGTCCTTTGTGCCTGAGTGGAATTCAAGTGGAATTACTGAAGGATGTTCGTTACAAACCGGTCCTGTATACATTGCCCTAATGCTTTTCAGCTCTTCAGCAAGCATAGAGCTGGTGAGTCTGAGTAAAATAGGAAGAGACTCTTTTCCATTCTACTTTGAAAAAACAAAACAAACAAACAAACAAAAAACCCTAAAACACAAAAAAAAMCTTCCAAAATCTGATTTCAGTAATTTAATTTCCGGACAAATTCTTCCTGCTGGGAAAAAAAAGAAAAAGAAAAAAAAAAACAGGGATTTTTGCAAGTTTTTAATCTTCTCAGAAAGCTATTGTGAACCATGTGACATGTGAAAATGCTGCTCAGAGAACGTGTTTCAAATCAGAACGAATGTGGAAGTGAGTATATATGTATATGCATTTGCAGGTGTATGTAGCTTTCTAGATGCTCTACTCAATTAAAGGAGTATGTCAACATTTAGATTATGACTCAAGACTAGAAGGTATGTTTTGATGCCAAGGAGAATCTCCAACCTCTACTGGATGCTGGGGGTAACATTGCCACCAAGGATGAGGAAAAGGAGGAGGTACTTAATGCCTTCTTTGCCTCAGTCTTCAGTAGTCAGACCGGTTATCCTCAGGATATTCAGCCCCCTGAGCTGGAAGACAGGGATGGAGAGCGGAACACGCCCCCCATAATCCAAAAGGAAGCAGTTAATGACCTGCTACGCCACCTGGACTCTCACAAGTCTCACAAGTCTATGGGGCCAGATGGGATCCACCCGAGAGTGCTGAGGGAGCTGGCGGAGGAGCTTGCCAAGCCACTCGCCATCATTTATCAGTGGTCCTGGTTAACAGGGGAGATCCCAGACGACTGGAGGCTTGCCAATGTGATGCCCATCTACAAGAAGGGATGGAGGGAGGATCCAGGGAACTGCAGGCCTGTCAGCCTGACCTCGGTGC
>JASVER010000022.1:3283663-3334030 GCA_030449065.1 Oceanodroma leucorhoa
TTATCATTCTCTACAACTACCTGAAAGGAGGTTGTAGATGGGTGGGTGTGGGTCTCTTCTCCCAAGTAACAAGTGATAGGACGAGAGGAAATGGCCTCAAGTTGCGCCAGGGGAGGTTTAGATTGGATGTTAGGAAAAATTTCTTCACTGCAGAGGTTATCAAGCATTGGAACAGGCTGCCCAGGGAAGTGGTTGAGTCACCATCCCTGGAGGTATTTAAAAGACGTGTAGATGTGGCGCTTTGGGACATGGTTTAGTGGGCATGGTGGTGTTGGGTCGACAGTTGGACTTGATGACCTTAGAGGTCCTTTCCAACCTAAATGATTCKGTGATTCTAAGTTTAGCAAAATCAAACACAGAATGAATTTTCCAAAATTTATTTTAATTAAAACTTCTTTTTTTTTTTTCTCGCTTTTGAAAGTTCTTTTGCAGGAATGAAAACGCAAACAGAAAGGGAACTGGCTAATGCATGCAAACATGTAATGCCTGTAAAGTGCAACTAGTTTTATATGAACAATAAAAGCTTCATAGGATTCAGCTGAAATGAAATTGTTTAGATCAGCTAGAGCCTTTTTATTAGGGTAGCACAATGTTGAACTTATAAACACATTTGTTTTACATGTTAAGATAAAAGGCTGTTTATTGGTAAAAGATTTTTTTTGAAATGACAGTTATGATCTTTAATGTGTGATCTCTAAGTTATCATCTGATGAATTTTGGCCAAAGCCATGGAAGAGAAGCATTTGGAGTGGGAAGCCAACCCAAAAGCAGCAGAAAAATAATTTAAAAAATTGCATAGCTTTCAGTGAGTCCAGGAAACCTAGGCCCGGTCTTGGAGCAACACATAGAGCTGGGTGGTCTAAAGCTGAACTGATGTTCAAGAATCTTAGGTAATTATGATTTTTTTTTCTGTAACGTTGATAGTACTTCCAAGTTTTGTGTGGTGGGTGAGTCTGTGGCATGCAATCAATTGTTATGCTTAACTCTGATTAACAGAGATCAGAAATGAGGTTATTTTGCAGTTTAGATTTTTTTCTTCAAATTTCATTTTCAAAGAAATGTGGTGAAGGAGAAGTGTATATGGGAGCAATTTGAATCTGGAGAGTTTACCAAGTAATGTTATAAAAGAGGCTGTATTCTGCAGTATGCTGATGGTTATTATTAGCCGCGGATACCAGGAGCTCCTTGTACATAATCCATCCCAGCATGATTTTACACTTGCATATGAAAATGTTATCAGAGTTCTGCAGAGTCTGGTAATGATAATACTTCRGCAATTATAACAAATAGGTAGTACTGTTATTTTGTTCTCTATTTTAGTATATCAAATGTATTTCATTGCTTACACTGTAGTAGCAGATCGAAACCATCTGCTGTCTTGCCCACTGGTCCGCCAGTCTAACAGAAAATCTCAGCTCATTTTCCTTGAGGCCAGTGTGCTTTAAGGCATGTGTACCAGGACTATAATCCAGCTGCTGAATGTTGATACAAGTCCAGACCTATGCTCATGAGTCTTTTAAATGGAAACAATACTCTTTGCCAAGGATTGGAACAGAGATAAACTCAGTTTGCTTTTCTCTCTTCCCTCCTCCCCCCATACTCTTTACAGCTCCATCCCCCATCACAGTCATAAGGAAAGACAGGACATCCAGGAACAGCGTGTCTCTGTCTTGGCAAGAACCCGAACATCCGAATGGGATCATCTTGGACTACGAGGTCAAATACTATGAAAAGGTGGGAAGAAAGATTGAAGGGGAGGGTTTTGTGCTGGTAATACTGTAATGAAATTATTGCCTCTTGCCTATGTTAAGTATTCAGAGACACCCCTGTTCATTCACTGTCTGCGTCAATGACACCAACTGTTGAAACTGTTCAATTTTTGGTAAGAACATCATGAAAATATGAAGTGAAATTGTTAAGTTGTGTTGTCTACCAATTTCATCCCCAAGCACATCAGAACAAATATAGAAAGTAATGCAGACAAGCTGTAATACTTTTTTTTTCTTGAGTACAGTTCACTTACTCAGTTCTGTTATGCTGTCAGTGTTCATACATTTATTTGTCAGCATCCATGTGTAGKCGCTTCCCTGTGACGCAAGCATCTTTTATACAAAAATGATTTTTTGCACTACGCATAGTGCACTGGTTTGCTCTATGGAAGTTTTCACTTTTCATGAATAACTGAATTCTTCATTAATGTTATATTAAATAACTACAAATCAAAGAAAATCTGCCATTAAATAGGCTCTGCTTTATATTGACATTTTCTTGTATTTACGGCTGTTGATTTCTACATCGTATATAGATCTGTATTTAGGAAAAAAATAAATCTTCATAACAGAATGGGTTTTTTTAGTAAATCTTACTGGTAGAATTGAAAAGACCATAAATTGTTGTGAAGATTGTGAAGAGCGGTATTGGCCATTTTTAGATTGGTCAGGGAGACTTTTTGATAGAATATGTTGCTACTGAAGTTGACAAACTTTGAAAAAATTTCAGGAATAATGATTTAATTTAGCATTTATGAATGCTGTTCATATCTAGAAATCAGGCTTATATTTCTTACATACCAGGGAAGACGTGGTGCCAATATCCACTTAGAAACTACTGTTTAAAAGACTCCATGGGTATGCAGTTAATCTTYAGAAAGTTTTCTCATGGAGCTTATCAGTGGGACAATGTGGTATTGATAGTCCACACCTGATCTCCAGCCAAAGAATGGGGATCGGAAGGCCGTATTCTGAAAAGATTTCTGCCAGATTAATATGTCATCTGATTTTGGGTGGGGTTTTTTTGGTGAGCACTAGAACCTTCAAATGCCTTGGTAAAAATCTGAACATATGTAGTACTGCTGATAAAAGGGGAAAAAGAAAGCTTCCTAAACACTTCAGTTCAGTCTAACCTTATAGAGCAGTTGCCTATAGACTTTCACTTTTTTTTTTTTCCTCCTGTTATTTCAGTGGGGACAGGATCAAGTCCGGATCCTGGGCTTGAGAAGTAAAAGAGAACTAGCTCATATATCAGATTGTCTTTATTTGTACCTCCTCAGCACGGAAGGGGCACAGGAGTTATTTATGCTCTTGTTTCCGGTTTTTTTAAAGAAAAGAAAATAGATACTGCCTTTTAATCAGGCAGGAAGAGCTATTACCTCGCAAAGAGCCTACGCCTGAARGATCCCAGAACTTCAGCCTGTTTTGGACAGGCCAGGTTATTTATCTGCATGATTAACTTGCGCTTCATTTGCTCTTGCTGCCGCTGGCCGTACCTTTGTCCTCCCAGAGCTGCAGCAGCCCTGGCTCGGCTCCACCTCCCGTCTCCCCAGGAGGAAGCCCTTGCCCGGGCGGCCCCATGCGCCTACCGCCGGGTGCAGGGTGTAACGCACGGGTGTGCTGCACGTCGTGGCATTAGGGTGATCTCTCTGGGTTTAGTTGCTCCAAAGGGAGAGAATTTTTCCCCTTGTGCGCGTTTCGTTCATTTTAATTGAACGACTGAGAAGTTTATTTGTGTATTTGGTTTTTTGTGGTGTTTTGATCATCGTTCTGCACTGAAATTGGCTTGCTTTGTTCAGGAAAGTTGTCACCTTCCAGTACTGTTGTATGCACAGACTAGGCATGCGGCTGCTMTTCCCACCGAGTATATCCAGTCTTATGGAGCAACTGGTTGTCATAAGACAGCTTCATAAGACAACCCGTCTTATGAGGCTGATCTTGCCCATGTGTTTCTTCCCTTTGAAGTCTGTGATCAAGAGTTCATATGCACCAGACAGCTTTCTTAAACCAAAGAGCCAAMTGCTTGACAATAGGAGCCAGACCATTTAGAGCAAAGGGTTTTTAAAAAATAACCTTCTGACACCAGTGTTTTTAATGTGTGGTCTGCAGGCCCTTGGGGAGTCAGAAACCTATTCCTCAGGGTTTATGAAAGGTAACTAAGAAAAGCAAATCTATTGTCAGGAGGCTTTAATTCATTGCCCTTTTTAGGTCTGCAAATTGAAAAAGGTTGAAAACTACTACTCTGTACGTGTTAAACTTACCTGAGGTCAGAGCAACCTATGCTGGMCTGTTACCCTTCATTTCTTTTCCAAACACCTTTGGAAGATGCTGCTTTTCAGTCTGAGATCTCTAAGCAGCCCCCCTCCCCTCCTCTTTTGAAGAGGGCGTTCTTTTTAAACTGGTCCAGTCCGTTTGATTTTCTGCTTCAGAAATCATCTTGGTTGCGCTCATCAAAAACCCACTGCTGTTAAGTGGCAGCTGCTGGGAAGTAAACCCTTCACCGTTAGCAATCTGTATTTCTCCTGACAGGTCATACCTGATTGCTGGTAGATGATTTATGTTGAGCCATTCTTTTTCCTCCTGCTTGTTTTTACTTGCCATACCTTTTGTAATCTCTTAGAAATTAATAAATACAGCATTAATAGAGTAATACAGGTCAGCCCAATTCTGTCATGCACCTTCTCCATGCAAATGTTTTTTTTTTTACTTTGTTAGGTTGTTCTTAAATTTCAAAGAACATGTGATATTTATGGGCAACTGCATGTTACTGATACTCAGGATGTTAGAATAGCTTTGGAATAAAAACAGAATGTCCTGTGTCTAAATTATGATATGCAGTTTTTCTGATGCGTTATTGGCATAAAGTRTGTGGAAAATATTTATTTTCTGCAAGGGTAATTCATTAACCTATTTAGGTTTTTTTTTTCACCAGTGATTTCACTTTTGTAACCAAGAGAGAACAGAGCTTTATGTAATGTTTCTAGAGAAATTAGGAGCTACAGTTTTGGCAAACGGTCTTAACTTTTTGGAATGAATCTATGGAGTTTTAATGCATAACATTACAAACTGAGAGTGRCAGTTTTTCAGACTCACTGTTTAGAATAGAACTGTATTTTCTGTAAAAATCTGTAGGGCCTGGTTCTAAGGCCCCAGTTACTATCTATTCCAAACATTTAAAATAAATACAACCCTCTTTCAGAGGAATACTATATGAAACTTCTAGGCATTTATTTTAAGGTASGGCAAAACATTTTATGTTAAGCTAATGGTACCAAATGACACCCCAGTTTAGTCTGTCCATATAATGCTGTGCTGGATTTTAACTGTCTCAGCCATCAAAGTGCACATATAACAAAAGTCGGGGGTTTTTTCTTGCACAAGCAGATACTTKGTTTCCTCCTTGTCCTTGCTCACATAATTATGTTCTCTGGAAGGAGTATCTTGTCATGCGAAAAAAAAGCCATCTCCTAAATATCACACATGAACTAGTAATTGCTTCATTGAACTATGTGGCTTACAGTTATGATAACTAAATCCCACACACTTTATTAAGGTGAAGTCTGCTGCAAACAATAAATTAAATTTAATTGCAGTCTCACATTACTAAAATAGATTTGCCTTTGCCATCATTGAAATTGTGTGCTCAGTAGACTGGTTAAAGCCAACAAATAAGTAATGATGTCTAGTTTGTGCTCTTTGTGAGGCTGAAAAAGTAAATTATATGCAAGCAAATGCACTTAGTTGCTTTTAAACTCTTATTACTCTGGCTTTGAGGGTAGGTAGGCCACTTATACTCCGTGAGGTTTGTAGGAACTGTCGTATCGATGAACAGTTCATGCCTGGCAATCCTGGCAATAAGGGGAAGCTGTATCGGGACTGCGGGTTCCTGCCGAAGATGTGTAGTCTGGTTTTGGCCTTTCAAGTGTACATGCAGCTGATGGAGAAAATGTTCTTCCTCATATAATATAAACACTTACTGTGCTTATCTGAAAAAGGACATACCGTTCACTCTCACTAGTACTGCCACTATAAATGTTAAATGTATCCAGAATACGTCTTTTGTAAAACACAGTTCAAAACTATAAAATGTCATTTGCAAATGAGACACTAACAGTAGTGGGATTTGCTTCCCAGTAAAGATTGTGTCTGGTAAACTATGCACAAATATTCAGGAAGAATACGCTTTGTGCATCCAAGTTCAAATTTATCGTCAAACAGAGTGTTTGATTAAAGTTCTGCTTGGCAAAGACTCACTCTCCTTTTTGTATATTCCTTCTGCTTATGGCAGCTATAGTGCTTTATCTCTGAAGTTTTACTTCATCCCCAAGAAAGATAAACTTGGGCTTTTATGTGGTGTTTCACTGATTTGATTACTAGTAACATAAAAAATGACTTACAAAATATTTGTGTAAAAAGCTTACCATAAACTAAGATACCATGACATCCTCCATACCATTGTTTTAAAAGTTTATTTTCCAAGTTCCATTGCGGATTATTAACAGACAGGGCCATGACTATATTTTCCCTTGCACATATGTATCTGCACAAGAAGGAAATGTTTGCATTTCATAAAAGTAGCCTGAAGTGAGATCAAAATGAATGTCCAGTCATAGCATACACAAAAGATTTTATGTTTTAAAGACAAGATTATTGTGTCTTTGAAATTAACATAGTTGCCTACATTCAACTGAATGATAAGATAAGGAAAGCCTGCGCATTATAATACTAGGACTTTGTTAGTTCAAAAATAAATAATTTTRTGCAAACCTGTTAGCTTCTTAGAATGTCTTCTCGTAAACTTTCTCCCCTGAATTTATAGCGGAAAACTTTTTCACAGCAGTACTGGAAAACTATGAGGAGGTCCAATGCTGATTTCCTTTTTATTTTTAGTGTGCAAAGAAAATGGGACATGGTAAACATTTTTATAGTCATTCTTTGAGGACTAGGTCCAGCTCACCCTATCTGACGTTTTGATTCTGGATGGTAACTTTTAGGCACAGGCTTAGCTGCTTTTTCTTCCCCYGCGCCCTGCACTGTGATTACTCGTGCGTAATGTTGACTATAATGTGGCGATTCTGGCAATTTCCCTAACTACAGTGTAAATGCTTCTGTTTCTCTCTGTATCAAAGACTGCCAAGAACAGGGTAGTTAAGCTTCTGTAKCACCAAAGTGAACAGTTTCTGATGTCCACATACTAACTTAGAATAAACCTAACTTTCTTACTCTAGACGGCACGGCAGAGCAAACATGCTAAAACAACTCTAGTCACTTGAACTTTTCACGTGAAGGTGAGATGGCTTCGACAATGAGTGTGTTGAGTATTTTCCAACCTCTGTGCTTGTGCATCGGCACTCTAGTGTTGTCAAAGTTAAAATGTCAGTACCTTGCAAGCTCTAATGCAATGGCATAAAACATAGTGCGAATTAGGTGGGGTTGTTTGCATCCGACATACGTTAACTTAACTCAGTTTCTGCTTTCAGCCAGGCAAAACTCAATGGTTTTAGTGTATTTCAGAGAGTTCGAAGTAAAAGGGCAGCATATGAAATCCCCACCATCTCCAGAATAAAAAAGGTCATGGTTGGGAATCTAAACAACTGAGATTCTCACAGTTCCCCACATGTGTGGCTGCTGTCCAAAATTTTTTCTGAGACAGTTCGAGCTGCCATTTTTAGGAAGCCAAAAATGCTCTTTTGGTACAGGATGGCTTTAGTAAAATAAGCAATACCTCAGTCTYCAAATGCATGCTTCAATTTTTGGACTGTGTGCTTACAGTGAGACTGAGACAAACTTTTATCAGAATTAGCTTTTTACACAGTGTGAAGTGTATCCAAACTTACTAAATTACAAAATGGTCCATTTCTTACTTTACATAAAAAGTCGTTATGTCAGAAATATGTGACTAGTAAGTAGASTGTGGTTGCGAGCGTATCATCTGTACTGGACACACACCTTGCTCTTTAGCAAAAAGCAGTAAGGAGCCAACAGACGTTTCCTTTCTGGCTACTAAAGCCCAAGACTCCTTCAGGAGCAAGTTCAGTRGTGTCTTGCCCAAATGAGGGTGGATGCATCAATCTCATAGTTTTTACAGCATAATAGAAAACCAGTTATATTCACCTGTTCGCAGAGCTGAGGTGAGGAGCCCGAGTGCAGTTTCTCTTCTGACTGTTATAAAGGTAAACGCTGTCTTTTAAAATGCGAGGCAGTAAAAACTGCATCCTGCAATAGCTCTGCAGGGCCCTAAAATGTCTAATTTAGCCTGTTAAAATTTCCAGTTCAGTGCAGTAGGCAAATCTGTTTTATGTTTTTTAAATAACATTTTAATCTTAATTTCCTTGTTGTATTACAGACTATGGACAAAATGATGCAAAGCCATTTAATGACATGTCATATACTCAGCATGTCTAGTATTTGACTTACAGCACAAGGCCGTAGAAGCTCTAATGATTTAGATTTCTTGCTAATCAAAAGATTTTAGCTGRTTGAAAATGAATGGCTGTACAAGCATTTGTCAGGCTATAAATATTCAAAAAATATGCCGGTGCTCTCCAGGTGATTTGTAGTAATTTTGTACCAACCATCTCTTGTTTCTGTTTTTTAGGGTGTGGTTTTAATCTGGTAATTTCTCTTCCCAAAAGCAGGAGCAAGAGACAAGCTATACTATTCTGAGAGCSAGAGGCACCAATGTTACCATCAGCGGCCTCAAACCTGATACCACCTACGTCTTCCAAATTCGAGCCCGAACTGCAGCTGGATATGGGACAAACAGCCGCAAGTTTGAATTTGAAACCAGTCCAGATTGTATGTATTTGTTCAAATGGTTTATACTGACATCCTGCYCAGTTTCTGACTGATTTGAATGGCTGCTTTCACTCCTTTTCTAGTTTAGTAAATGCGACTCATAAATATTTATGATGTGTCTTTCTGGGTAAAGTTACTGTATAACTTTATATTTTATCATTAAACTTGAAACGTGCTGTAAAGAGTATACCACGACTATCACAGGTGGTATTTTCTTCCATTCCCTACCTGACCTCTGCCTCGTGCCAGAATTGATACCTTGCTAGACCACGGCTCCTGCCAAGGGAGGAAGTTTGATAGAAAAAGAGATTCACAGCCTCGCACTGTTCCAAGTTTGTGGCCTGAACCCTATGGACTATAAACCCCTGCTCCTAGAGCATTAATATTATATTGGTCCATTACTCCTGCGGGTCGGTGTGTGATTCTCCACACTACTGTGGAGYGTTGCTGATGTCTCCTACGTAGCCTTGAGATGGAACTAACATGCACAGGCCGGGAAGGATGGTCATTCATTTGAGTAGCTGGTCAGGGARTTGGGCTGTTTGGGTCCCTTCTCCCCTCTGTCACTACATTTCTGGGTGGCCTTGGGGAASTTATTTACTGGTCTGGCACTCCTTTTTCTTTTCTCTACGCCTGGATAATAGCATTATTTAACTGATGACCTTATAGGTATCCTATACAAGTTCTGTTGTTATATGAGAAGGACTCTTAACAGAGCTCATAGTCTTAAATGTTACTTTCTCATCACTTGGTACTGCAYAGTAAATCAGACCTTCTCTTTGCTAGAACCTGAAAGTGGCTTAAAGCATCAAAAAGTCGGCCTTTGCTTAGGTACCCAGTTACCGAGGTAGACTGATGATGCATAATCAAAAACTGTTTGCTTTTTAGAGGTCAGGCTTTAACAGAAGAACCGTATCTGCTATTCAGAGTTATAACACAAYTAAGGGCTATAATTCTGATATACTTTCATAAGGCTTATTCACGTACTCATGATAAGGCTTGAGAATCCATGGTGTAAGAAGTGTTCTGCTAAAAGCAACAAATTTTTAACCAAGAAGAGTAGCATCAAGCCAATGGTCTTTCATTTGGCATCGATGTCGTTTTGAGATATGTTATGCATTTCATCCCCACTTCTTCCTCCCCAACCTCATCTCTTATTCTAAAAAGCAAACAAGCTTCTCGTTTAAAAAATTAGTTACAAATCGCTGTTATGGTGGCATGCGGCTTTGGCATACTGGATGAAACTGGAACTCAAGATAGGAGAAACAAGTACAGCAAGGAGAAAAAATTGGTTGCAGTGATAACAAATTTCATAAATTAGAGGTTAATGAGTTTTCTCTGCAAAGTAATTAAAAAAAAAAAAAACAAAAAAATTAGCTGTCCAAAAATGTGGAAGGTGACAGGAGACAGTGCACATCTCAATAATGAGCATACAAGTTACACAGATAGACAACAAATCACATAACGTTGTTCCTATTGCCAAGTTATCATAACTACGTGAGTGCGGTTGTAGGTCTGTAATAGGCAGAGGCTTCTTCCCAAGGGGAACGGTGTGACTCCAAGCAGTCACGTACGCAAACTGTCTAATGTGTGGGGACCAGGAGTGCTAGCTTTCAGCTCAGGTTGGACAGCCAACTTGAAGCATAGTGCTGAGGAGCCTAATTCTGCTATGCTCAGCGAACTTTGAGAGGTGTCTGCTGAAGATTGTTCATAACACCTAAGATCTAAAGGTGTCCTGTCATTGTATAGCAGTCTAGAGCACCAAAGCTCCATGCTTAGGGACSACAGGGAAGCATCCAATGTAAGGCAGAAAATAGCCCTTCTTTTTCCTATAGACATTGATTAACCACAAATAGTCCTTCTATCTGCTTCTGTGTGCCCTGGCTTTTCACAGCCTTCAGGGGGATACTGTCACACTTAAATGGGAATCTAAATTCATTAAAGCACTTCCCATCACACAGAAGTGAGAGTAAGGGTGATGATTACTGACTGGCTGGGATGTCTTGCCAAGGAAAAGTTCCCTACTGACCATGACAAAATATGTGTATGTCGTGGTATGTATGTTTGTATTTACATATACGTTTATGTGTAAGTATCAGTTTAACAGCAGTTACTACAATCAGCAAGAGTAAAAATCAGCAGCAGCGGAAACAGCTTTGGTAAATTGTCAAAGATGGCCGGAGTCTTTTGTTTTCTTCCCTTGTATTTATTTGTCTGATGAAAAATTACTTAGTAGATTGAATATTTGGCAGGAGACCAAATGCTATATAGTGATGACTTAATCTGTCTGTTCCCTATACGAGTGTCAATTGTCATGTAATCAATGTTATGTGTGTGKGGGGTTATTTATATATTTTTGTGTTAACTTTCCAGCATTCTCCATTTCCAGTGAGAATAGCCAGGTGGTAATGATTGCCATTTCAGCGGCAGTAGCCATTATTCTCCTCACAGTTGTGGTGTACATCTTGATTGGGAGGTTAGTTTATCGTCTGGTTTGTACATTTACTCCCGCTTCCATTTCCCCGAGGGGCCTTGATGAGCATGGCAAATTGGGTGTCGTCAGGCAGTAGCGTGGCTGGTTTGCACCTTCTCCTTTGTCTGCTGCCCAGGAGCTCCGAATACTGCTTCGTGCTCGGTAATGAGCCTGCTAACGTTAGCAGCCCCAATCATGCAGCAGTTGTTAAAAAATGCTATAAACACATTCTTAGGCAATTGTAAAATTAAACTGTAGGGGTCAAAAACCAACAAATCCTCTCATTAGCCAATTTCCTCAAATTCCCTGAGAACATAACATGCCTCCATAGGGCACAGAGAATGTAAATATCATTAAACTTTCAAACAGGCATTTAATTGTGGAGGGAAAACATTTTATTCTGTTTCCACCTGCAGTTAACATATAAAATTCTCTATATTAATTTTTTTTCTCTGTTGCTTGTAGATTCTGTGGATACAAGAAGTCTAAACATGGCACTGATGAGAAAAGACTGCATTTTGGGAATGGCCATTGTAAGTTACTGAAGCCTTTTAATGCTTCCAAATCTGTTGAATTCATCCCCTAGATAACTGGTATTTTTCAATTTTAAAAAGAAAAAGTCATACCTCACTTAAACAAAGGTGAAATTGGGAAGAGAATTCTCTCTTCTCTGGTGGGTAAGGAGATTTTCCCCAAACAATTATTCTTTGTTTCAAATTCTTTCATCTGTGTTCAGGTTAGTAATGAGCAAAACATCGCGGTCTATGTTCAAACAATGCATGTGGTTAGCAATATGATATTGATTCTGCTGTGCGTTACTGAAATGCAGAGTGTAACTTCAACTTCCTCATTATCAGCTGTATAAAGTCTAAGAAATGACATTTTTTTCCCAAAGCAAAATATAAAATCAGTGAAACCTGTCTTGATGACTACTAAAGGGACTATGAAAATTGCTTGCTTGACGAAGTTTACCCACTAATAATTTAGTTTGGAATTATTCTAAGCATAGGCTGAAAAGTGATTTGGACTAGTTCCTTAAATTAAGAATAACTGCTAAGCAAGTGTCTCACAAATTAGTGGGATTTTTTAATCCATGTTTACAAACATGTTTTGTTCAAGTCCTGATTCCCCACTTGCAAGAATGAATATGTCTGTGCTTTCTTTGGGTCTCATTCAGGACTAAGAAGAGAGCCTTTCTATTGACTTATGTCATCTTTGCATCACAAAAATTGTATATAGTTAAGGATGTGAAGTTTTCCTCATCCTGAGGAATCTGGGCTACTTTTGAAACATGTTCAAAAGCCAAACCTGAAGCCTACCTACCTCTGATGTTTGCATACCTACTTTTAATARGGCTAAATGGGGCTTTATTCATGGCTACTCTGGGTCGTTTGGCTGTGCCCTGTGAAGGGAACGGCGTGGAGCAAGATCCCATCCAGGAGACGGTCAGGGGAAGAAGTGTTGATTCTCTGAGCCCACGCACGTGTCCTGGCTGCCAGGAAGAAGGAGCTTGCTACGACCCGTGGCTAGAGGGGAATGTCGTCCTGTAGGATTTCAGTTCCTCTCTGATCCTGGATCCTCTCTGCAATATGCATAGCCCTGCAGCACTTTTCCACAGCTGAGGAGCTGTGGATTGTGAAGACTAGATCACAGTCAAAGCTCCATCCATACCCTCTTTAAAATAGAAATAAATTAGTTTTGGAGCAGGAGAAGCTGAAGGGAGAGGAAGGTGATAGTTTAACATTCCCGATCGGGAGAAAGAGGGGAATTCTTGTTTTTTTTGTCACTGCGTTTTGGATTTTTTTCATCCTTACAGGGCGAAGATAACGCCCTCCATAAACACCGAGACTGGAAATGCCTTTTTTCCACCCACAGAATTCTTTGTGTCTAATGAGCATGTTTTTAATAAGAAGCAGTAGTTTGTCTTTGAAACAGCTCCAGATAAATACCCTGCTACAGCATGTAAACCATGTTGAACCGTATATTTCTATTGCTTAGCATGTTGGAAGGTTAATGTACATGGGTTTTTTGCACGCAACAGTGCTGCTGTACCATCTGCAAGAAAAGAACTGTTGGTACCATAATCAGATGCCTCCCCACCAAATATATAATTGAATTAACATTTTAATGAGGGATTTACCTGCGTTAGTTGGAAATTAGAACTGCTTCCTAATCCCCGTGACAATGGAGTAACTGTTCTCTGACTGTTCATATTATTATTTTAAGTTGGGAGCCCCTCCTTATCTCCAGAGAGCCGTGAGCGTGCATATCCACAACACGTGCGCTCCTTCCCCTGCACTGTCAGGGGATACACAAGCTGTAAGAGTGGGTTTGCTTCATGCAGCCCAACAACCGCTAGCTTACTACTCTCAAAAAAATCTATACGGTTACATGTGGCCCATAGAATTAATGCTTCATCATCCAAATTTAATGAGGTTATAAAATAAAAACAGCYAGTAAAATAAGTGTCACAGACAAATAACAGGTCAGAATTTGCTCTCCTTACTCCCACACAATGGAAAGTTGCAATCACTATTCTTAAACATGTCAGTGCTGTTAAATTCCTGTGGATTAAATTGCTTTTAATTTGACTTTAGATATTTATGTACTGTTTTCTGAGTAGTGCCGTGCTGATTCACTGCATAGTAAGAACAGAGCTGATCATGGACCTGGTATTTCTGTTAGAAATTCTTGAAAATGATTTATTGATTTTGCACATATTTATCTGTTAGGATTTGTATGTACGTACGTGTGTGGCTGTTGAAACTATATTCTACTAAATTACAGTCCTTCTCAAAAAAAAAGAAAATTGCTCGTATGAACTAAAAAAGGATAAAGTAACTTCCATGGCTGTCGTAAACTTTCAGCATCTTAAATACAGCAGCTGGTTTATTTCAGTCAGTTTATTCTGAATTACTTTAAAAAAGGCTCCAGCCATGAACTATTCCCTGCAGCCTTATTACAAATCCTATAATATTACTTCAAAGGAGCAAAAATGTTTCACCTCCTCAGATCCTCTCCCTTTGCCTTCTTTGGCTAGGCCCTTTTTATTTTTTTGCTACCTTTAGGGCAATTCATGCTGTTAAAATGAAAATGTAAATTATTATGTTTGCACAGAATGAGCTGTAAAGTAGTACAGCTTAACACATGTGCATGTGTTTATTATCTGTTTTTCATGACAGAACCCAGTTACTATACAGGCTGCCCTTAATTATTGGTGTGAAGGGATTATTCTCCTTGCAGTCACCATCACCTGATCTTGGGAACCTCTGGGGTCAGCATTAAAAATCTGCAGCCAAAAACCCCACAGTGCAGAAGCTTTTAATTGTTGTTATTTTTATTGGGGGTATGAGGGAGCCTGTAATGTACATTCAGCATGGACGGAAAGGAGCATTTACAAGATTTTTAACCARCAGCAATATACAGCCAATTACTTTTTGTTTTACTTGCAAGTAATTCTGTAATCATCAGGCTCTTGAAGGAAACACAGTCGGCATTTAATGCCACGCACACGCAGCCCTTGTGTTAAGAGCATGGCTCTTAGTTTGCATTGTTTTCGAGGTAATTAGCTTGGGAACTCAGTTTTATCATTTMTTTGTCAATTCTGAGGCCAGTAAATCTCCATAAAATTGATTATTTTTTTTTTTTACATACACTTGGGATTGTTTGACGAAACAATGRTGTGCTCTAACTAATGGCCCAAAAGGTATTTTTTCCCATCTGTGTAACCCCAGCAAAAAAAGTTTAACTATTCTAGCAGTCAACAAATTCAGTATTTAAAGGGGGMTTGTAAGAAAGATGGGGACAAACTTTTTAGCAGGGCATGTTGTGACAGGACAAGGGGGAATGGCTTTAAACTAAAAGAGGGTAGATTTAGACTAGATATAAGGAAGACATTTTTTACAATGAGGGTGGTGAAACACTGGCACAGGTTGCCCAGAGAGGTGGTAGATGCCCCATCCCTGGAAACATTCAAGGTCAGGTTGGATGGGGCTCTGAGCAACCTGATCTAGTTGAAGATGTCCCTGCCCACGGCAGGGCAGTTGGACTAGATGACCTTTAAAGGTCCCTTCCAACCCAAGCTCTTCTATGATTCTAAATTGATGCAGTATAATAATGCCAAGCTGGAAAGGATATTCCTGAGTGGGTTAAAGCAGTGTTTGTACGAGGAGTTAATAATATCTTTTGCAAGACCAATCGGTACATTTACMAAAAGCTAGAATACATGTCCAGGAATGCAGGTTTTGTGTCAGAAGCAGAAAACTTCAAGCTGGATGTAACAGTTATTTCACTTTTTGTTATCAAAACATCTTTGGGTTCTAAAATGAATACAGAGGCAGGCACACAAGGTACCAGGTACAAGCACAAGCAGGGCCTTGAGCCAGGGCCRCGAGGGGACAAAATGATAACATGGATGTCAGGGTAACTGAGCACTAGAACCAGACTTTAGGAAGAAGAACAACTGGCTGCCGTCCGTGTATGTACTAGCAGAGGGATTGAGGCAGAGATGCATTTGTTCATGTATAATTTCCTTTACTTATGCATCTTATTGGAGAACTCGGAAAGAAAAAGTTTGAGTTAATGTGCTCTCCTTAATATATTCCTAAAAACTTTTCAGGTTGACTGTAGCATCACRTATTTTGTTCCTTGCCTCTTTGTTGTTACCTTGAAAGGGACAATATAAGGCAGCGTTTAAATGTAGCAAGCTGAGAGGGGTGGGTAGTATTTTAATATTTGAAAAGGAGTTAAATATGGCAAGTGCAGATATATTTAAAATCAGTTTTCAGAATTCTGTGCAATAACTACATCAGTGTCTCTGGTTTCACTCTATATTAAGATTCCTGAAGACCCATCAAAAGCAGTTTGATCTGAAGAAGCAGTATAACTTTTTCTTCTATTGATTTGATTTCTGTTGTCTCATGAGCTTTCTTTAGAAGGATTAATTAAGTCTAAGTAACATTTTCTCTTTGAATTTGTTTTTACACAGTAAAACTCCCAGGCCTGAGAACTTACGTAGATCCGCATACATATGAGGATCCCAATCAAGCTGTGCATGAATTTGCCAAGGAACTAGATGCTTCTAATATATCCATTGATAAAGTAGTTGGAGCAGGTAATGACCGTCAGATATACTGAACTAAAGATAATTTTTTGCTGTATATACTGATTTACATCTTTGGGTTTATACTTGGGTCTGGAAAGGAAACTTTCTAAAGTCCTCAAATTAGTGGGTCATATTTACAGCTGACTTCGGTGCATATGAAAAGATAAGGGCACACAGTTCTATTTTTTTTCCCCAAAGAAAGCAGACAGTTTTTCAAAGGACACACGTCAGCCCACACTTGAATGCAGCACTGTTGGCAGTGAAAACAGAGTTCAGCCTCACTTCTATGTTTCTCTTTAAAATCTGCCAGCACAGAAGATATCAACTGTGAAGATGTTTTCTTTTTTTCCCTTAAAAGGACTGTTGACTATTATGCCTTGAGTGAAACCACAAACTCATTTCATACCAGTCACCACGCATCCATCAGACTGCAATGACCTTTGGTCATTGAATTGATTTTGGTCACTGCTTTGGATTTGAATTATCGATTTAGGAGGAAAGGGTTGCCTGTCTAATAACATTGTCTGAGCCATACAGACGCCATAGATTGTTGGGTTTACAGAAAACAAACTGTCAAAATGAGCAGATTTTGTAGCAGAGGAGCCAGATTACAGAAAGTCTCGTCACACTGAGTTGTCCRTGTTGCAATGCAGCATGTAGTTCCTGATAGGATGTGTGCTTGCTCCTTTAAGTGAAGTGGCAGATTGYCTCGTCGAGTCGGAAGATCATGAAGTGTTAGTTTTCGTACTAAATTAAAGCRTTTGTGAGAAGTACTATTGATTTTTAATCCATTGAAAATTACTAGTTCTTTTATTATTGATTTTTTTGTTTCTCTCTAAATTTACTATTTGAATTAAAATCATGAGACGTGAGAGAGACAGGCTCCTAGTGCACAGCAAAAGATTTTCATTTGGAAAAAAGTGTAGAACCAAACTATTGTACTCAGTGYATCTCCTGAATCACCCAGTAAAAAGAAACAGCATTCATCCTCTCTTACTGCAGCTACTCAGCTGCTTGTATGAAGTTAGGTTATCTTCTGCGAAGGCAGAGTTTTTTTTCCTTGCTGGTTTTAATTTTGCCCCACAAGAGTGCACTGTTCTCCATTATCTTCAGTCAAGGCAGCAAAGCTCTGCTTACTGCACATAATAGAGAATTAATATGGGGATAGAGAAGGGGGTTACTGAAAAGCTAAGTCCAAAAGCAGTATGTTTCCTTATGAGACTTTCAGGAGCCTTCATTCACAAATGTAAGCTTTCTAAAGTATATGCAGTATATGAATCTAGAAAACAAATTCATAAGAATAAATGATATGTCATATTTTATAGCTCATTGTTSTGACCTATTTTTAATCAGAATGCACACGAGAATGAGAGAGAAACCAAAATTTTCCAAATACGGCCTCTGAAAATGGAGAAGGAGTTTTCTGAGAGGCTTCAAAAAAGGGGTATGTCCTAAACGAGTCAGGTGTTTAAAAATAAGTCYCTTTGCTCCACTCCAGTGACAGTAGGTTCCTGTAGGTCCTCTACGTTGAAGCTTGGACTCAAGATATAATAAAGCCATTTGTTGGAGACCATGAGTCAGATTCATGTAGCCTAAGCTACATATGGCATTACAGTTAACATTTCSTATTAGCATTTGCCAGAGATGCCAACAGGAAGAGCCAGGCAGGGAAGAACAGATGAAAATCAGCCTTTAGAGTGCTGGGAGCTTCCAAAATGCATTCATAGCATCACTTTTCACTGCTGTCATGTTCAGCATGTGGTAGCTTTTGCATTTGGAGTGAGTGCCTCCAAGGCTGCTTCTGCAGGAACACTTCTTTCCTACCCAAAAGCAGAAAGGCATTTCCTGTCTCTTACTTGAGTCAATGACTTATTTGAGTGAATGACTCGGTCTTTTCCTGCCCTTCTCCTTTACAAATGCAAGTGTGAATGAAATTATAAAAAGACAGTGATTTGAGAAGAAGGGATTCATTTAACTGCATTGAAGTGTGACGTAAGTAATGAGACCTTCAAGTCAGSCAAGTAATCTTGGTATTCTGAGGTACTTTCCCAAGCAGTTTTTCACAGCTTTAGCCAGAAGTCTCTGAGAAGAGAGAGCAGCCTATATAGCTTTGAAAACATACCCAAATGTAATAAGGAAATACTCTTGTCCAAAAGAACCTCAAGAAAAACACAAGGGATTTTGGTGGGAGGCTAAGCGTAAGAAAATTGAGGTCAGGAGCCACTTTTTCAGATTTTTCTTTACAGTAATTCTTTCTTTTAAAACAACTCACTTGTTTTTATAGATCCAGTTCAGCAAACCACTTAAGAAGTTTAAATCCAGTTGGATAACAAGAGAATACTACAGAAAGTACTTTCTTGATTTGGGATATATTTAAGTATGTGCTTTGCTGAACATGAAAGCAAGCATTTGCTTTTCTTTCAAAGTTTAAACATACTTGTAACATAACATCCTGTTGATCAAAGTATTTCTAAAATTTAGGGGCTACCTGTCCGTGAACTTATTGTGAAGGTTTGCAGTGTCTCAGCAAGGGCTTGTAGAACGTTGCTGAGGTTTACGAGGTTTATGGAACATTCAGCTTAGGTGCCTCTCCAACTCCAAGGGAGTTCTGTGCACAGCAGTACAATCATGATTTGAAACACAGCAAAGTAAAGGGGGTAGGTAATTTCACAGAGTCATCTTTCACTTGTCCCCTGGGTCTAAATGCACAGCAAATGCCATTCACTGATGCACTAAGTAGCCTATTTAAAAAGAAATTAAGATCTCCTGAAGAGAGATCTTTATATCATGAACAACCCTCCTAATAATTTGCTTTCCACATGGGCAGGTTATACAATGTTTATGTGTATAGTGTAATGAAAAATAAACATTTCAGAAAGGCTTTAGATGAAGAGCCATCAACCTCATCTCTTAAAATCAGTGCCAGGTTTTCCACCTTCCAACTCGAACACAGGTCCTTATTCCTCCTAAACAATATCTGATGAGATCCAGTCCATTTCTTACTAGGTTCGTATAATAATGATTTGCAGGAAAAAGTTGTAGCGTAACTGCATGTCACTATGGGTGTTGACCAGATGGACTTATGTAGCATCCATACTGCCCTGTATATGAAAGAACCAAAGGTTAATGTAGTCGGGCTGCCCAGTGAGCTTTTTCCAGCAAAATCGTTTTCCAAGAAAGTAAAGCCATTTTATATTCATGGACAACAGTAAGCTCCATTGCTATGAAGGGTCCAACTTTTAGTTACATTAGCCGTAACCTTTTCCTTCCCAAAAGTCAAACAAATATCAAATATGGGATTCCGGTCAGAAATGAAGGATTGATTGCTGGACTGCTTGCTGAAATCATAGCTATAGTCTCCATTGAGGGTAACTGAAGAATAGTTTTAAGAGGTTAGCTTGTTATAACGTTTTGGACCATTAAAACATAGAGAAAAGGTAATATGAAGCTGGACATTACAAGATTTATTTCAAGCACTTTTTTCCCTTTCTTCTGTTCATCCTTCAGGATGCGCTTTGGTCTTCCTCTTTGTGGTGCTCTGACAGTATTGAGCTGGGGTTAGTAGTTGAACTGAAGCAGTGTTTCCTCTTGGTAAAGTATATTAGTCATTTTGGCTTGCAGAGGTTGGATATTTTTAATTAAGAAGTCTGAACAGAACTCAACACCCATTAGTTACTAGTAATAGGCTTTACAATTCATTTTCTGAGCTGCTGCCTGTCTTGGCAGCGTGAAATACAAATAATGTTAGAAACAATGGGTGTACAATATAAGTGCTATTTTAGTAGTATATATGTATATAAAGATATACCCTGGTTTTAATTTTTTTGGTTATTCCATTAATAGCACAGTACCATGCCTAAAGGATGAAGCAGCTCAGCAGGTGGTGATAAGATATGGTGACATTCACTTCTATGTTGTTGACTCAGATCTAGCCTGGGTTAGCAACAGAGAAAGGTCATTGCCCTATGACATGTTTGTTCCATTTTTTTTGGTTAAATTGGCTGTCTAGCAGAGAAACCTTAGAAAATAAAGCTGAAAAGTGACCTCAAGAGGTCATTAAGTCCACACCCTTGCCCAAAACAGAACTTGTTAGGTACCATTCTTGACAGATGCTTATTCTTTACAATCTCCAAGATAAAAGAGTTTATCATCTCCCTAAAAAATCTTTTGTACTGTACAAGTGTCCTTACCGTTAGAATTTTTTTCCTGATCTAACTGACCTTTATTGTAATTTGAAACTATTCTTTGGTTTGGCTCTTGTGTATAGAAAAAGGAGTTGGTGTCCATCTTATTTATAACCATAATTCTGATAAGCCAAAAATATTGTTATGTCTCTCTCTTCTCATTCTTTGTTGTGTTTCAATAACACCAATTCCTTGAGCTTTGAACGTGAACACACAGCCCTGACTTTTAAGATCCTGGTCATTATTATTACTCCCGTTATCATTCCTGAATTGCAGTGCCACAATGGGACATGGACTCTAAKGCCAGCCATATTGGTGGCAAGTTGATGAAAGAATAACTTCAATTTGCAGATAAACGGGCTGAATGTAACATCTAAAATGTATCCTGTGTGGTATCAAGTCTGAAGTCAGTGGTGAAGGGCTAGCAACCCATTACAAATTTCTGAGCGTTAAATCTATGAAGAGCAAAATGATTTAAAATTGCCCATTAAAAAAATCTTATTTCTGTCAGTTTTGGTCATTTTTAGTTTTCAGAGATGTTGCTTAATGTAAACAATCAGCTGCAGAGAGAAAGAAAGAATCATTGTGGGCAAATGAGCTCCAAGAGCTTTTGCTCTTTAGAGGCATAGTAATGCTACTGCATTTAGGATTATTACACATTAAGTTGGGAAAAGCTTATATGTAAGCAGTGTAATCACTCTTTCCGTGATGTTTCACTCACAAATAAAAACAAAGTTCCCAGTTTGCATAAAAATGATGCCAGCTAGATTTAGATTTATAGGGCTTGTTTGTTTCCAAGTCAAACTTTCTATATGAGGCCACTTGACAAAATATGGCGTATGAGGGACTATTTATATTTAGATCTCATGTATTTTGACAAAAGAACCTGAAGAGGCATGTATTGTTGGAAAATGAGTGTTAAAGCCCTCCAGGAACACCCTCTAGTTTCTTGAAAGAAAAAAAAAACACAAAACAAATCACCTTTCTTTTCTTCTCTGTTCAGTAATGTGTTTTCCTTGTCTTTAAATATGAATAATCATGTAGGACAATTCTTGCCATCATATTTCTTGTATATTTTATCCATTACCTGTTTTTATTATGTTTGTCATTATTTCAATTATTTTGTCATTAAAACAAGAAGGCAAAAAGTTGCTACTGTAATTTTAACTCGGATGTTGTATGTGCAGTTTATTGTACCATATGAAATCTAAGATGGGGGGGTTGGATAACTRGGAATCAAAACTCAGTTGCTGCTCAAATGTTTTTTAAGATACTGAAACTTCCTTATATGCTTTATGTAATCATTAGTTAAATACAGACATTTTCAAGTGAGATGTTTTCTTCCAGCAATTTGTCAACATATTTAATCCTTGCTCATTTGAATGCTAAGATAATTTTCCCTGTGTACTCTCCTTGGATGTTACATAGCAAAGGATAAACCACGTTGTATAAAAGTAAATGTGTAGTGATATCTACCATTTTCTATTTAGGGATCTCACACAATATACAGTGGGCACAATATTCATGGTGGACTATCAGGTCCCATAGTGACAGTATATATTTGCATGATCAGATCCATCTGAATAATGATAGAACAAAGACAATCTGTATGGATTCCTTTTTTTCTTTGCAACTGTGTAGATAAATTCATTTGTTATGAATTATCTCGCTACTTTAATTGAAATAAGTAAAATAATTGGGAATTGTACTATCTTTGGTAGAAACGAAGAGTATAATGTTCACAAGGATGCATGTCTATTCTGATACTTCTGCATTAATCAGCTAGCCCTCCTACTATTGTCTCAAAGTGCATCAACTGAAACAAAAAGGGAATTTTCTGGTGACGTTTATGCATTCCTCTGCTCTGTAGTCATCTGGTTATGCAGTGTAAATAAGTGACATTGTCCAGTTTGACAGCTGGAGAACCCAAGCATGGAAATGTTAAGTAGTTGTCCGAAGGCCTCCTTTGGAGCTCCGGTCTGTGGCCCACCAGTAAACATCACACTTCAGGGACTTCTGCTGAACGCTAAGTCATCTTTCTTAAATCCCCATGAAATAACTACATTTCATCTTTTGTCATTTTTCCACTTTTTTAGGGGAATTTGGAGAAGTGTGCAGTGGGCGCCTAAAGCTGCCTTCTAAAAAGGAAATTTCAGTGGCTATCAAAACCCTGAAAGTTGGCTACACAGAAAAACAGAGAAGGGACTTCCTGGGAGAAGCAAGCATCATGGGACAGTTTGACCACCCTAATATCATTCGATTAGAGGGAGTCGTCACTAAAAGTAAGATATGACAGGGKCATCTGTTTTGCATGGGAAGTGTCACTGGAGGTCCCTTCCACCCTAAATTATTCTGTGACTCTCTGATCTTTCAAGAAGGAGCAAAAGCAAATAAAAAACTGAATCATCCATGTTTATGCTCTGCAAACCTTTCCAGAAATGTTTACATTATAACCCTGTTAATATGTACCAAATATCCTTCAAAAGACATAACAGTGGAAACACATAGCTTGGCTTTTGCAATGTATATTGCATTTCCTCAAAAGCAGGAAAAACATTACCCGTGTGCAAGCACCAGCTGAACCCGCACTGGTGGATCCCGTGAAGAATGGTGTCGGAGGCAGTTGCCCGCAGTGCAGCTGCAGGACCTTCACTGTTTTGCTGCTCTCAGGCTGCCGAGAACTTAAAAACAGTACCCCGGGTTAATGAGATGGGAAAAATTGGGAAATAAAAATGATCTGCTTGAAAAAAATATGGAGAACTTGGAGGAAAAAGGAGCATTTCTGAAGAACAGTGCAGCTCAGTAATAAACGGGCAGGTTTAATAAACTCCAAAGCTACAAATTGCTACACAGTGGCCAAGAGGCACTTGCTGATAATCTGTTAGGAGTCATGGAGTCTGACATCCTAAGGTTTCCTAATTGCACTGAACCAGTATGTTCTGCTTCCAACTAAATCATTACATTTTATCATTAGCACAAATTAATGAACAGCATGCATGGCTACAGCAACTAATACTAGCGTATTAATAAATAAGTCCAAACTTTTTCCTGCATGGTTTTCATGCAGGGAAAATACTCCATGTGATATTCAGTATGTACCAGTATGAGGCATTTTAAAGATACTGATCCTCTAGAATTTATACCTCTCAGTAAAAAATCTTAAAAAAAAAATATCGTGGGGCTTTAAGCTGTTAGTAGTAAAATTGATTTTATTTCTTTGATAATATTTATATTTTTACTAATAGGTATTTTCTAAATCTGCCTTTGGGTGGTGTTSTTGTGGGTGGTTTGTTGTTGTTTTTATTTAAAGCATGTTTTTGTCTATGTTTATGGTAACAAATCACCTTCTCGTTTTGAGACAAAAATATAACTGAAAACTCCATCCACACTCAGTACCTTCCTGGAAGAGTAACATATTTGGAAGAACCCTCTCCAGCTCCACTTTTGTTAAGATRCCAGCAAGTTGTAACAGGCATTCCTGAATGGTGGTGTCAGTCTTAGAGCTCCTACCCAGCTTTTCCACGGCAGCCACGGTAGCCTCCTCGAAGCCACTCAGATCCTGCGTGCTCTTCTCCTTCCGAGCAGCTGGTGGGATTTGGTGCTGGTGACGCTGCCTCATTTAGGCAAGTTCTGGCTCTTGTCGCCTGTGCTGCTGATTGTCCTCCACCTTGAGGTGGAAAGACAGAAATAGTTAGTAGTAGAAAGGAGAGGCTGCATGAAGTACCAAAACTGGCTTGTTCTGCGAGATGTAAATTCAGAGACTTTCTAAATTTCCATTGCAGCATAAGATGATAATTTTAATTATCAAAGTCCTGCAGTAGTTATTAGGTGGGAGATCCATARGATTTTATATGAGGTATTCTTAAAAAAAAAATTCAGGAATGCTCTGAGATTTTTCAGGGGAGTGGAAAAAATCAATAGGATTTTTCCTAATTCATCCTAGAGGACTCTGCCTGTAGAGCAGCTCCTTGCCATTTCAGTGAACTGCTTGGAATGTGCTGAGGACGTTTCCAGCTTAACTGGGTAGAAGTATACCAAATACTTTGTTGTTAAGTAGGCGGTTTTATTGAATTTAAGGAATCTTGTTTTTAAAATTGCGTGACTCAAGGTTGCACAAACATAGACAGGCGTGAAAGAATCTCATAGCTTACTGCAACAAATTACATGAAATAAAAAACCCACAAGAATGCATCTAAAAATAACTAGTGAAAGGTATGTAAAATCCTATATGTTATGAAGAGACACAATTACAATAATAATGCTTTCTCTAGGTGTGATTCATGAAAGTCTATTTCGCTGATTTAAATAACAAAGTTACTCTTCCGCTTGGGTCTCACAGTCCCATTAGGAAAGGACTGCCAGATCTGCCTGTGTAAATCCAAGTTATCTCCTGCTTTTTAACGACACACACTTTGTACAGTCAGAATAACATTTGCAGTCCCAAAGTYACTTGAAACACCAGCATCAGTCTATACACAACTGAGCTAAAATCTATTTTGTTACATTTTGTATTTCTGTGGCACTTGAGAAAATAATTTAATTGCTGTGCATGCAGGAATTTGTGCATTGCTTTTGAATGTGCATTACTAATTCTGTCTGTATCCTGTGTAAGGGACTATTAATAAGTTTGCTACTCAGCTGTATTCAGAGCAGACCCCTCTCTGATTTCAGGGGGGTTGGGAGCGCCAGCTGCCTATCACATTGAAGTATGAGAGAGCAAGCTCTGAATATTCCCAGCTGAAGTCAATAAAAGCCTCAGGGATACAACACCCTCTCTAGACAGCTTGAATACAGGAGTTGAGAAAACTGCTCTGGAACTATTTATATCTGTTTTACTGGGTAAAATTATATGGTGTAAATGCAAGTAAAGATGATAATTTATTTTCTTTAACATTCTGTAGGGTGATAGAAGGACAAGAAGGTTGTGGGGTTTGTTTTTTTTAAAACAAACCAATATGCTGTAATAACAACTTAGCAAGTGTTCATRTTTTTTAATGATAGCTATTAAATCGCACTCAAAAGCATTAGTTTATGTACAGTCAGTACAGAGCCTGTGGAGTATTTGCTGGATCACTCTCAGTACAGGTAATGCATGATAAACAGGCGATATGACCTTTTCTTCATTAACCAAATTCTTTTTGACTAGCTTTTCATASTAAGCAGATCTTCTGAAGCAGCTCCTAATAACTGCAATTGTCATGATCCCTATAACAGGACCGTTTGGTACGAGAAGTTCTCAAGCTGGGGCGGCTGTGGTTTGCCAGTGGGACAACCCACTGGCAGTGTGAAGGAGGTGYACCCACCAGATAAGACTTCAGTCCTTTGCTTCAATGCAGAGTTATTCCCCTGCTTCRCATTGATTTCTGTTCTGCATTTTCCTGCTACATTGGTCTCCTGGGCGCGCTGTAGGCAGTAGTCTTAATAACCAGTGCAGATGTTCTGCTTAGTTTACTAATAATTTGCAGCAATTTGTAGCCTGTTAGTATAATAAATTTCGGCAACACTGTTGACACAAGTTGTTATCATGTATAAACGGCTGTGCTTTGATAAATGAATGCTGAATGTTCTTTTAAAAGTGCACCGTGTTGCTTCAGAGCATATGCTTCTTATTATGGACACGTTTCCAACTGAACGAGAGTGAAACCCTGCACATGGGGCTTTCTGAGGATGGGTGAGCAAGGCAGGAAGATGCTCTCTTAATAATTTGAAAGACGTAGCTTCTTACTCTAATTTCAGTCTTCTGATGTGTCATAAAACTGACTGAGTTTATACAGAAAACAGGCAACTGTCTCCTGGTTTCAAAGTACATGGATTTATCACAGAAAGTTTTGGATAGTCCCATCGGTGCGCTGCCCTTTACTTGAAAGATCCAGCAGCATTTTCTGTGCRTTACCAGAAAAGCTTTTGGGTTAATGTTACACACACAGTATAAGTTAGGTACTTTTCCTTGCACTATTTCTTGCTAACAAAAGTAAGCAAGCAACAGATTATATTTTTTTTTGAGATTTTACATTGTTGGGTCTTTTATCTGTACCATATCCTGTATAATTCAAGATGAATGTTTTGGATAAAGAGTTTGTTCCTACCAGTTAATGGATGACAGAGTCAATTACCCATTAGTGTGACTCCCACAGTACTACACATCATTTGCCCAGCAGAAAGAAGCTATTTTAACCCATTAATCCATGCAAAGAGGGCAAGGGATTTTCTTCTCATTATATCAAACTCATTCTTTGAAATTAATATTTCTCTTCTAAGAATTTCTATTTGGTAGAAGTTGTATTTTCTGAAAAACAAGCAAAAAAGGAGTTGTTACCATTTACTTTCCTTTTTAAAGGTCTGTCTTGCTTTTAATTATACTGAGTACCTCTTTAAAGCCTCATGCTGTTCGATTTTAAAAGCTAAAATGTCACCATGCCTGCTATACAATATGCAGGCCTTTGTCATGCTTTTATGGTCAGATGCCTTCCTGTATCATATATGAAATAATAATTCATCTCCTTAAATAACTTCATGCTCTTACCYACCTTTCTTTCTACCAGAAAGAGAAAATAAACAAAGCTTTAGGAAATATTATGAAATAATAAAATCCATATGATGGTAAAATATTAGCAGGGCAATGACCTTTGTCTGGAAACTTCACCGTAATCACATTAATTTTTGTGTTCATTTCTCTCCAACATGTCAGAGTTGCATATAAAATCTTGGTCATGTTACAAAGTACCTTAGGGTAGAACGAATGGTCTCACAAACTGATCTGAATCTGCACGGGTGAGTTTTGAAAGATATGAGAGGCTTTTCAAGGATGCAGGGCTGTTTCTTTAGAGCGTGCCGCTGCCCCGTGGATGCGGGGTGCTCGGCCCCCGGCTMAGTTGTGCTGGGCGGGAGGGGAGGTGGAGGTTCGTTTTGTCAGGGACCCGGCTGCAGAGGGAGGCACGGCTGCCTGGAAGGAGGGCTAACCCCCAGCAGTGGAAGGTGGCTGTGTTACAGCTCTGCTTTTCTTCCCAGTGCCCCCTATTACTTTTATTCTGCACTTTCCCTCCCATCTCTATCCCCACCCCAACRTTTTCCTCAGCTTATGCTAGGAAAATACCGAAGCTCTACAATTTAAATGCGTTGTAAATACCCTCCTGAGGGAGAGGTTTATTGCTGTTGCCTCCATGTACGCTATTTAATCTCTCCCTTACCRTAGTATCTGAGGAACATACTGACTGTGCCCGTGCGGTAGAGCACGGCTCCACAGTCCTCGCACCTCTGCTGTGCAGACCAGGGCACCTCTGGAGAGAAACCACGACTCCCTCCACAGCAAGTGCCCCGTTCCCTTCCAGAGGGAACCTGGGGGAAAATGCATGGCAGAATACACCTACTTCATTGCATAAATTGAACAATTATATGAAGGATTATATTCAACGGTGATGGATAAGACACCGTATACTGAAAATGCAGGATGCTTCACTTTGTGTCTTGGGACTTGAGCTGCTAAAAATTGTATCAGTTTATGCTGAAATGACTGTRTTTCTGTTGATGTGAGTGAAATCACAGTTATGTTGTGGACAGATCTGGTTTTGCCCATGCATCTTTTGCTTTCTTTCTAAATGTAAAATTGTCCTTGGGATTTGGAAGATTTGGGCACATTTCTGAAATGACTGTTTTTACTGATCATTATGTATTCATTTTAAATGCTTGACCCCTGTAATATATTTCCAGGTAAACCGGTTATGATTGTTACTGAATATATGGAAAATGGTTCCTTGGACAGCTTCCTACGGGTAAGTGCAATAGAGAGCTACATGGTGCAGGACTGGCTCTTGTTCTGAATTTGTTATGAATTTGCTGCCACTGTACTCTGATTCATCATCAGCTCTTGTTGCGTGATATTTCATTATTTCCATGTGGTTTTGTGTGCATTGTGATGTGCTCGGAAAGCCAGGTAGGGATCTGCTAGTCCATTTTGGCTGCTTGCAGTAAGTATTATTCCAAAATGAAGAACATTTTTTTTTTTATTAGTATGTCACATCAATAAAAAACAAAACAAAACAAAACAACATTCTGGCACACAAAAATGGAAATTGTTTTTTTGACGGCTGAATTACTACTGCAATGCAGTTATGCTTATTGGTTGGCCGCCTGTATGTCTTACCAAGCGATTTCCAAAGTTGAACGGATTTGTGGAAATTTTATCAGTAAACCAATAGTACTGAGCCAAGAGCCGTTTCCCTAAATGCAAAACGTTTAGGGAATAACCCCATACCTGAGGGTGTTTGAAATGTTTTGCTAGCAAACTTTATTGGCCTGTTTTCTTTCTCCAACCTTGGACATACTAATACTCTTGTTGATTTATCTTTGTTTTCTGTCAAAGTTGGTAGCGAGCCTAMAAAAATTTGAATGCTCCCTGTGTCACCAAGATTTACTTGTGGCAAAACAAGAAGTGTAGCAGAAATGAAATCCCATCTGAGGGGAAACACTAGTTTAATTTTAATTTGTTAGGGCAAACTCAGCTATGGCTGGGAGACTGCTTTGGTTCTGCCACGGTTGAATGACATTATCCCCCAAATTCATAACACTGAACTAGACATTTAACCCCAAAAGGGGATATATTGTCAACCTTAGTTTCAGTATATGCTATATATGTTATGATGTCCACTGGAGCATGTAAAATACATATAAATAATGTGTCAGTATATCTGAATGAAATATATCTGTACTGAACTGTATATATTTTGTTTAGGCTAAAAATCCTTGAAGAAAGCTCTGAGGAAAGGAGAATAATTTCTGACTGTACAAAACAGTTGTTCAACTTGTTCGTTCATTTGAGTGTGTTTTTTTTGGTTTGTTTTTTTGTTTTTGTGTTGTTTTTTTTTTATTACTGTTGTGTGGAATCATAGATAAGAACCTTGTGACTCATTAATATCACAGGCAACCCAGGCCRTATAACCCTTTTTATAAATGCCTTTTAAAACTTTAGTTTGCTTTCCCCATTGCCATTGAAAGAATATCTCAGCATCTCATTCCTTTCGTGGTTAGAAACCTTCTTCTGATTTCTAGCTAAATCTTTTCCAGGGTCTATACAGATCCTCTTGTGTTGGCTCTAGTTAAAGAAGGTTTCATAACAGGGAACTGCTAAGAGTCTTTTATAATAATGCATTTCTTCATGAAAGGGAATTCTGAGAGRCTCTTTAAGCATCTGTTGTGCCATATATTTGTCTAATGTTTACAGTGCTAATATCGCCCCTAAGTATATTAATCAAAAATGAAATGAATTGCAGACTGATTCGTGTGAGCTCACCCCGCATGGCAGAGCCAGCTCCCATGTATTTAATAAAATTCTGGAAGAAGCAGCAGGAAGAGCTGGAGAGCTGCCCATGATGATACATTTACAGCACTGGGGGATTCATTTGAGAGCTGCACTAGGACGTACTGTTGTCTTGTCGTCTGTGTATCTATATATCAATATCAAAGCTAGACGTTAACAAACAGCATTGGTAAGAGCTGGGAGATTTAAAACACGTGTCTAGAGTAGGCAATTAGAAATACATGCAACTATTGGTTTCTAGGCTAAGTCACAGTGTGTTTAAGTGATTTTTGTGTTCCTGAAGTTGAGGAAAATTTTGAGGAATGAGTTTAAATTTAATGGAATTTGAAAGCCACTGAATCAGATCAGCATTTGCTTTTGCTAGAAAAAATGCTTGTGTAATAGAAAACTTTCATTAGTCCATTGGGTAAGGCTGGGATTTTCACTAACAATTTCTATGGCCTTTCAGGGAAGTTGGACATCTGTTTCCCTAATGTCCTGACACTCCAGTCTCATGAGCACACACAACTTAGATTTATGTGCCGCTTTCACACAGGTCCCATCCAGCAAATTAAAATTGTGATGACAGCAAGAACAGGAAAAAATGAATTTTTATCTGAATTGAAGATCTGTCCCCTTCCCTCAGCTGATTGGGAGATTATCCTCCATGTGGCATTTAAATCAYGACCCCTGACTCACGAGCTCTTCATTGAGGAGCTTCCAGGGTCTTTATCAAAAATTTTGTGCAAAGAGGAAAATGAACAATCTCTGAAATGACATTTCAAATGTTTTCCAGAAACATGATGCCCAGTTCACAGTCATCCAGCTAGTAGGCATGCTTCGAGGGATCGCATCTGGCATGAAATATTTGTCAGATATGGGTTATGTCCATCGAGATCTAGCTGCTCGTAATATCCTCATCAATAGTAACTTGGTATGCAAAGTCTCAGATTTTGGTCTCTCTCGTGTACTGGAAGATGACCCAGAAGCTGCTTACACCACAAGGGTGAGTTTCTGTGTTTGTTTATCCTTTTAAAATCCTTGTTGACTGTGACAAAGTTAAACTGAAATCTGAGGGAGTCCCCGAGGCTTATACTCTGTGTAGCAGAGGCCATCTAGTCTTGCATGCCCAGAGGTGTTCAATAAACCATAAACTCATCACAGCTGTTTTTTAATTCATGTCTCAGAGAAGATAGAAGGCAAAAAATATGGTTTCTGTTGATAGATTGTTTTTCTTAAAGTATGCAAGATTCGTGTCTCAGTTTCTTTCTGCTGGGTGTGTAAAGTAGCGAGTACCACAATTAAGGCCTGTGCTGGTTTGGCACACAATAATCTAAGACTTCATGTGTGCTTTGGGCAGGTCTTGTTACACTGCTGATTTAGCTCCCGCCCAGTGAAAAAAAAATCCTACCCAGCAATATATATATATATTTTTTTTTTACCTTTTTGTGTCTTCTAGTATGATGGGACACACGTCTGATTGGAGCATACTGATATCACTGTTCTGCAAGGGTGTATCAGTTATACCTGCTGTTGTACCCCTGACTGAGTAAAAACTTGAGTAAAACAAAAAAAGAAATCTGGCTTAACAACGTAATAAACCTCCTGTGATTTCTCCTTCTTATATCATATAGACAAAGTGGTACCCGTCTTTTGGAGATGTAATRATATCAAGGAGGACACTTACCTCTGACTGTTTCATCTTGAGATAGAGAAGCTTTTATCAGATAGGGGACTGCCCATAGTGTAGGCTGCTGCTTGTTTCTTCTCTGGATTTCATCCTGCCTGAAAAGCTACCCAGAAGCTGTACTGTTGGCTTAGAGCCTTAGAAAAGCCACAGTGTCTTCTAAATACATCTGTGCTGCACGGCTTGTTCTCTCTTGAATAACACTTCTGTTTTATTGTGGAAACCTTGAAGGCATACATTTACCTTTGTGTATGTAGATATTACACTGGGATGTCTGGTTGTTCACTTTAATCCTATTGCAAGTGGATTTTATTAACTTTAGAAAAAGTGGCATTAATCTCCAGTATCTAAGTCAAGTGTAATTTGCGGTGATGCCTAGTAATCGTCTCCTCTTCACTGTACAAACCAGATTACAGTAGAATGTATAAGCAAAATCTTAATGTGGGTTTTCTAGGGCTTCATTCCTGATCACTGACAGGAGCAATCAATTATTGCAGTAGTTTGCATGCAACCTTCTTCATGATTGAAATAAAATAACTTGACAAATGAATAAAGAAATCCTAGCTGTTTTCTTACACATTATGTATGCATTATATACACATACATTTATAGATACATATTTATCAATCATACCTCCATAACTTACCAGGCATAAAGACTCTATTCTTTACTTGACCTTTCAGTGCTTTCTTTGACCTCTGATAAGCTTTGGCATGTTGTTAGAAATATGCAATATATACCACTTTAGAAAACCATCTGCAGAGATCTCTCATGGTTAATATAAAGAGACATTAATAGGAGAAAGCAGTTTTCATGCTCAGTATAGGTGCAGCATTCATAAGTAAATATTAATATAATGCAAAAGTTCCTCAAGAGAAAATTGTCTGTAGTTCCGCCAGAGGTTTATTGCCTTGTCAGATATGCTTGCCTGCCCTCTTCTTAAAAATGCCTGTGAAAGTAATGGGTGTTAGTGTCTCCGAGGTAAACAGTTTTAGATATAGTATTTATCTAGTCTCATATTTAACCTCTCTCCCCCAGGATGTACACTTGCAAGCTAAGGCAATTACTTTGTGTCCTACCGCTACTGCCCATAGGCAGGTGATCGATCTCCTCTTTAAAGCAGCTGCTTACATGCATGGAGATTGCTGTCCTCTTCTCACGCATCCCTCCATTCTTTTATTTTCTAAGTAATTTTTCCAAACTTACTCTTTTTGCTGGTCTCCTGCAGGTTCTTTTCAACTTAACTACATTTTCCTTAAATGTGATGCCCAAAAYGGGATACTAATCCCCAGCACCAAGCATAGCATATTTATCTCGTGTTTCTTACACATGCCCTTTCTGTTAATATCTCCATGGGTAAGAAGTCTCTATGTCTCCTTCACCCCCACCACAGCTTTGCCACATGGTTGGCTCATGTTCTGCTCGGGCACATACCTCTGCCAGGCTTCGAAGTTCAATTCTCTTATTCCAAAATTCATCTGGGCATGCAAACTAATGTATAATTTAGTAATGGCATTTTGTGTATTCCAATAAAGAGCTGAAGAAACCATCGAGTCCTAGTTAACTTAGATGAAAAAGTTAACTTTTTAGGGGAGGAAAAAGGGAGGAAAATAGGGAGGAAAAAGTAGCTTGCTATCAAACTGCATAGCATACAGCTTTATAAGGGAAGCAACTTCCCTGAAAATGAAGCGAACGTCAGTGACTTAAATCTTCGGGTGAGCTAGGACAAACCAGGGTGCACAGGGTGTCAGTATTTCTGGCCAGGGTTACATGTGAATTTCCTATGGCCAAGTGCAGTGTTGATTTYTTTTCTTCTTCTTCTTCCTCTTCTTCTGCCACCTATTTTCTAAGCCTACCYGCCTATTTACATTTAGATAGTGAAATCAGATGGAAAGAAACTATTTTGTAAAGTGTAATCGTCTGTGTTCAGTAAACTCCATCTGGCATTTATGGGGTATATGCAAACTGCTGCAGGAAGATGCTCAGATGATTAAAACCTTCAAATACAACCTAGGACAAATCTAATTTTCTTCAAAAGTAGTTGCTGAATATACCTCTGCCACATCTTGACTCTGAGAGTAGGAGAAGACTATTTGCTATTCATCTTTTTGCTCAGGTTTCCTTTGAAGTGAATCTTGTATACGTGTCCAGGTATTCTGTCCCTGGAGTATGTTTGATCCCCAGCTTAAACAACTGGGGACCACGAGTGTGAAACAGAGCTCCAGTCCACTGGAAGAAATCTGGGAAGTTCATGTTCCCGCTGCTTAGTCATATCACAAAACACAGGACCGTTTCCTAGGCTGCTCTTACTGCATTTCACAGGCACTAATTATATGGCAAAACCAAGACAAAAATAGTGCCGCTTTTTAAAATAATGGCATCATCCCAAACAATTTCCTGCCTTTACAACTAAAGGATGACAACTACTCAGTAAGATCTTTGAAAAGACACAAAAAAAATAAAAATCCAAGTTATAACCACAATTCCAAACATTCAAACAGTGAAGAGTGCATATTATATTAATGAGTAGAGGCTTTTGCCTCCCCTCCACCTCTTCCCACTCCCAGTTCTCCATTTAGTATCAGTGGTACGAGGGAAATTTATAGAATTAGCTGCAGAGATAGATATTTTATCTATTTASCCTCCTCTTCTACCCCTATTTTCCACCTGTAAATGTCAAAGCCTGAGAACAATTCCGTTGCTTTAATTCATAATTGCAATTCGGGATTGCTCTACCCCCAAGAAGCCCAGTCAGCCCTTCAGGCTTTCAATACACACCACTGACTGGGTGAAATTTTATGTTGTTCTGTTCTCAGAAGCTGTGTCTGAAGCTTTGCGTAAAGGATATGAACATTTATCCTTTTATATATCAATAATGTATGTATCCCTTTATGTATCAATACATGGTCTGTGATATTCATGCTATTGTACAAGAGCTCTGAAGGACAATGCAAGGATCACAGGTGCATATGTGAAATACAGGGAACCAAGAGTTGTAAGAAAACTTTGCTACCTGACAGGGTCATTTTTTACCTCCTGAATTATTGTCACTGACTCGATACCACAAAAGGCCTTTGGCAGCCTGTGGTCTGCCTGCTTACAGAAGCAGAAGCCAGCATGTGAATTAGGCTGACTGAGTGTTTGGATTTTTTTTTTACTAAGCCTTTGTGCCGGAGGGGATGTACTGTAATTATCTACGTTCTCCGTACCTATTCACTTTTAATTGAAAGGCCAAGACTGTATTAAAATTGTCATCGTCAAATTGATCCTTTTTATTCTTATTATTTTTAGATGTCTGTATGACAAGTAGGTGGACTAATGACACAGTATGAAGTGGAAGTAAATTCAAACCATCACACATGTAGAGGGACTGTAATTATGTCTCTCAAAGGCATAATATTTGGGTAATCAGCGGACAAACTTTGACTATTTAGACGCATAGTTGATACATCACTCGTGTTCATGGCATTTTAATGTAAAACACTGTCCAGTATTATATTTGCATGGATAACTTCTCATTAAATCTACATCCCTTCAAAAAATACTGTGCTTTGATGGCAAGTATTCTGGTAGCCTGTGCCCCCAGGTAACGGTGCCAGAGCAGGGAGGGCAAGGCACTGCTTCGTTGTGTGCCACAGGGAAGGGCACACAGGTCCTTTCTGTTACGCACATGTTATTGCAASTGGTGCTTGACAGAAATTTGTCGTGGTTTGTTCGTTCCCCGTATGTGCAAAAACACGGTAATGCAGTCTGAATGTATTGAAGGGTGTAGTAAAAAAAGGAAAAAACCCCACAAATTCTCTTGCCTCATAAGCATGAAGGAGAGAAGCAGTGCTCTGTTATCATTTACCACTCGAGAAGGAGATAATGTCAAGATAAAATATTCATTAATAAAGGATGAACAAGTAGCATCAGGTAGTTTTCAGGTGCTTAAGTGAGTAAGTCAGGCTCATCTCACCCACATGAAGCCATCTTGCTCTGTACCAGTAAGATACCTCCTGAACTAGCCTAAGTCCTCATGTAATGAATTCATGTCAGGCTTTTACCTTCAGGTTTTCCTGCAAAGTTCTTCTAATAATTCTGTTAGAATCCATTTTTCTTGATTCTCCTCTCCCCAGGCCTGTGGCTTAGGTGCCTGTGGCAGTCACCCTGTAACAGATTATAAATCAGAATATTGGAATGGGTTATGAAGGCCTGGAAACAGCTGCCTTGTGCCGGTGTGCCAGACGCGCTAGAAATAAATTGAGGACTTCATTAGATGAATTATGCTGAATGGCCAGGTACTGTAGGAATCACAGCTCCATCTAGAGCAGATAAAACCTTCAGTTACTGCTGGCTCACTAATTTCAAACCCCGAGAGTGGTTCTCTGACCTAGACTGCCTGGGATTTTGAGCTGCAGTAACAAATTCCTACAGTTTCTAATACTAATGCTTTTTTTCTGCTCAAATTCAGGCAGCTTATTTGGCTTCATGACGAGCATGCCCTTAAAGGGAGACCATGACAAAAAATGTATAAAACCTGTATTTATCTTCAGAAAATGATCAGTAAATATATGACCAATAGCTAGTGATGCATGCACAAGTAGATTTCTCTTTATAAGCCTGTATCAAATAGATTTGGGCAAGCCTTTTTCCTAGGCATATCTATAATGATTTTTCATTTAGCAAGTTTGTCTTTCATGTTCAGTCCTGATAGTACTAATTTTGAAGGGTAGGAGCCCAGTAAAACCAGCCAATAATATCAGAGTTTCAGATTTTCCAGTGGAGAACAAGCAACAGAGATAGCAGATAAAGATTAAATTGCATGAAAGCCTAATGGACATGCAATACATAATAAAAAAAAAAAAAMAACAGGTAGGATTTTCTAGCACTTTCATCATAGCCATGTTCAGAGTAGGTATCATTATACTCATTTTAAATATCGTGAGACTGGGGGAAGRGGGTAAAGAACAAGAGATGAGCAAAGAAACAAGTATGGGAGCTTAGTTTTCCCAGCTCCAACTCTTATTGTCTAGGAGAAATTGTTTGGCTTAAKGTATGCGAAGGTAAATTATGTAAGATATCTTTGATCCCGGCAAAGGATATTGCAAAGAATATCCTGTTTTCTGGCAAAGCAGAAAATTGAAGAGGTGATATGTGTTCAAATGAGATGTGTATTTCTCAAAAATGGTGGAAGTGAAAAGGGATTTTCTAATGATGAATGATCATGTTTTTTTAATTTCAAAATAGAGTATTTGAATTACTGCAAGCCTTATAATTTTCAAAGGTAATAGCAATAGAAAACTATGCATTTAGTTTAACACGACTCTTCAGATTTTCTGCATATGTTGATATCTGGACATCTGCTAAAATGTGAATGTTGCATAATCCTTTGGGGGGAATTGTTTTGGTGTTAAAATGCTTATTTGTCTAAAAAATATTTACCAGAATTTTTTTGCTGTTCTTGCTCTTAAGTTATTCAAAAAACGAGTCAACAAAGTCGCCTTTTAAATACAAACATAAGATTGACATTTTTGTGACAAACTGGGGAGCAGAATAGCAAAATTATAKTTTTACACTCTATTCAGGGGTAGTTGATTTCTTTTTTAGCTACATTTTAATACTCTCTTTCTTTTACTCTCGTTTATGGTAATGCTGCATGTATCTGTAGGCTTGTATAGAGTTACAGCTGAGGCTTAGCAAAGAAAATTTATTTCTTTGTAATGGAATCTAGGGTGATGTACCTTCATTTTTCACTGAAACAAACAAAGCCAGAAGAACTTTGTTTCATTGAGTTTATAATCTTCCTTACTCTGCAATAAAGCAGTCCCAAAATGTTAGGAGACTAATTAATGTCATTTTGTGTAAATGTGTTTCTCAAATTGCATTCGAAATGACTTTTTCCATAAGATTATAAAGGTAAAGACCTTCTATCAAATATGATATTTCCTGCCCTTGCCTAAAGTGCTCATGTTCTAGCCACAAGCACATTTTTCCATGTGACATCTGGCAATTATTTCTCTAGGGTTCGRCAAGAAGGGCTCCATTTCCCTATCTTAACATGAAATTAAAAGCGTGAGCCTGAAGCCACCCACAGAAATCCATATTCTTTAGAGAGTAAGATTCTGAAAACTTCAAAATTATTATTCTATGTTTCACAGAACCAGCCATTATGCTGGTGCAAGAAAAACAACGTAACTACTCCCTGCCTCGAGGGCTTTCTTACATGGCACATCGTAGGTATATGTTCTGCCATCCCTTTATTCAAAATGTAGCCGAAGCAATTGCTGGAGAATGAGGCCAGCCTGGCTACATCGCCAGGAGCCCACTGACAACACCTAGCTCCGCATCTCCGTTCCTTTTGAATCGGATGGCAGAGTCTCTTTCCCAGCAGCGCTGGTGCCTCTGGGCAGAAGGGGGAGGACCAGCAGAGGTGAGAGGAGGCGTGGGGCTTGTCTGAGGAGGCAGTGCTACCGTCAGAAGCAGCAAGGATCAACAGTTCCCTCTTTTATGTCTCCACCTGGCCAGGAATTTGAAACATTTCGTTTCGAACTGAACGCCTGTGTTGGTCTGGCTCGGTCCCTGCTGGACACGCTCTCCTGTGGGAGCGCTGGCAGGGGATGGAGCTCAGAAGGCCCTGCCAGCCATGGGGCATGCCCCTGGGCTCCAGCAGCCCCACGAGCGGCACATTCCTTTCTAGGTGCAGTCCACGGGGTTGGGTTTGATCTGTAAAAGTCCTTTGCAGTTCACGTCTCGGGTAGCGTAGAGGCAGCTTTGTCCCAGCAGCTGGGACGGGCTGGGGTGGGTGAGCACCCTGAGGCAGGTCTGTGAGGGAGGGCTGGCGGCCTCAGCACGCTGCCCCGGCTGCCCCCGCCCGCTCCTCTGTGCRGGCAGCGCTCGGGCTCCGTGGCACGGCGCCTGCGCTCTGAGTCCGCTCAGTTTTGCGGGCGGCTTCTGGGCCTGTGGGACGAGCGGGAGGCGTTTGGTTTGGAAGCTCCTTCTGTTCGTGGTGGTAGGTTTTTGTTTGTGTAAATTTGGGATGTGGCTTTCCCCTGGCATTGACGTTCTTTGTTGGAAATCAAAGTTYACTGTATTAGTATGCGTAGAAAAAAGGTTGAAAAAATGGGATTGATTTCTTTATCATCCCCACACCTAAAAGTGTAAGTAGATCTGTTGTGAAARGGCTAGGACATGGGAGAGCTTCCCTTGTTTCTTGGCTGTGCCTTGGACTCACTGAGGGACCCTGGACATTTGTAAAGCGGGTATACTAATGCTTCTCAATAGAGTATGGGAAAATCAAAATCATTTTTATGTTCTCAGTACTGTTATGGAGCAGCGCTGGGAATTGTGAATAAACTTATAATAAATAGAAAATACGATGTACCTTTTGTGACTAAAGGACATCATCCTAGAGATTTCCAAGTTTGCAAGAGAGAGACATCAGGCTCTCTAGTATGGCTTCTGTGATGAACCACTGGTTTCAAATACTGCTATTTATTTTCTGTGTCCTATTTGTTGGTCCACAAGTAATGTGGAAATTCGGTGTTTACCTAATTTTAAGGGTTGTGTGCAAAATTAAGGTTTGCCTTTTGGTTAAGGTAGGGAGTCTGCGAAGTGGGATGGTACCCATAAAAACTGTATGCCAAGACAGATTCCCTCTCTGACCTTTGCCAAGCCTCCAAGACATATCTAGGGACATTTTGCAGGTCTGAACTGCAGCCTGAGTAAAGCCTGTCTGTGTTGCTTATGTTTAATCTAATTTGTGCAATATTAACCATGAAATTACAGATGCTTAGGCTCCAGCGTGGGCTGTATTTAGGTTTCTAATTAACACTAACATCGACATTTCTATTGTTAACCAAGCTAGTTAATCTAAAGCTGCTGAGTGTATGGCTACTCTCAGTGCAGGTACGCTTTATGGAAGTGTAGGCAAAGCGTTAATATCTTTACATTTTATTTTTTGCTGGTTAGTCATTGGAAATAAGAGCACTTCCTTCCTATACACGTTTTTGTGAGGATAGGTGTATGATCAGACTGTAGCACAATGGGGGTTGCAGAGGTACCTCAAATAGCTAGTCTAGTGTGAAATCTTCAGAATATATCCCTGTACATGTTGTGCATCCCTGGAACTGGAAATGACTTTAAGCTGTCAGTTTTCTCTCTTCAAATATATTCACTTCAGAATTACCTTAAGTAACAAGTTTTGCGCCGCTGTCTTTTAGGACTTACTTTTCTCATGTGTGACTCATAAATCTGAGTCTTAGAAACCTCTGTCAAAGCCAGCACCACTGGAAATTGTCTCTTTCCTCTAATTCTCATATTGCAGATACTCAGCCTGAGACTGCTTGTGTGCATTTTACTAATTTGACCTATGGCACCAAATGGTGGCCACAATCAGAAAGAGATGTTCCCTCAACTACAATATTAATTGTAATAGTAGCTTTAATTCTTTTCAAGTTTACATCATTTAATGATGGCTTGCTTCTCTTGTGACTGTAAAAAATGTTTAAGACCCAGATGACATTTTTGCACTCTCCCCTCTGCACAGATGACCCCATCTGAATCTGTCTTTCTGTGACTGTCTCTGACGGCTTTGGAATGGGAGWTTTGTGCATATGGTCACAGTCACTGCCTTGTGCAGTGGAGGCTTGGCGTTAGTGGAACAGAGCAACATCATGGCCCCTCATTTTCCTTGAATGCCCTAGAAAACATGGGGTGAAAACAATAAAAGGGAATTCACTTGAAATGCCTTACAAATAGSCCTCTTGTGCTGTACAAAGGGATCTAGGATATAAGCAAGGACCTCGTACTACTGGCTTTTTCATCCTTACTGCTGTGTGACTGTCTTGCCAGTTTCCGAATATTTTATAACTGAAAATCAACCATACTTAACTTACCATTTATTATTATCTGTGCATATTATGCTACACATAAATATATATATATTTATATATGTATAAATATATATGTATATATAAATATATATACATGTATACACATATATACGTGTGCATATATGTGTATATATGTACATGCATACAGTATGTATGCTATACTATATAGCTTCAGTAGATTTTGGACTGTAATGTATTTTGCTCTCTATAGGGTACAAGATGGTTTCATGACAAATGGCAATAGCATTTTCCAGCTTAYGCTGTTTTTTACACCAATATAATGATAATTGAGAATCTCAGAGATTCATTTAAAATAATCAATCATACAAAATTATATTCATTGTATGACAGTCAAATGGACTGTTTTATTTTGTTTTGCTCCTAGGGGGGCAAGATTCCTATCCGATGGACATCACCAGAAGCCATTGCATATCGGAAGTTCACATCAGCCAGTGACGCATGGAGCTATGGGATTGTTCTCTGGGAGGTGATGTCTTATGGAGAGAGACCGTACTGGGAGATGTCCAACCAGGATGTGAGTATATTGTTATCTGAGTTATGTTCTCAAATAAAGGATCAAGCTGTGAAAGGAAGCGAAGCATAATGAAACCAGGTGGCTCTGAGTTTTTGACGTTGACATTGAATAAGATGTAGAAATGAAAATCTCCAAATCTCCCTGGTCAGGTAAAAGTTCCAATGAACTTAACAAAAAGCCAACATCTTTTTAGCAGGGTATTTTTGACCTCTGAAGGAACATATTAGAGAATTTTATCATGCTGGTGGTTTTCTGTAGGATGATTCAAACAATTCCACTGCAATGAGGTCATTGCCTTTTACATTCCTTAGCTTATTGTTAGAAAACCTTCCTAAATTTCTGTTGATCCCCTTTGGTTCCACTTGTATAATATTTTGTAGAAGTTTTCTTTAAACGTCAAATACACAGAATAAATTGCTCTTGGAGCTTGTGAAAAAGAGAAGCTAAGCATTTCTACTAAGATTTTAATGAAACCAAAATAATTCTGGAAGTAATCAAGGGATAAAATAGAGAAGTAGAGTGATCTGATTAGAAGACTTCCAATACAGGCTTCTTTGCAGCATTAGTAAAGTATCCAAGCCTGCAATCCRAATGATTAATGGAGCTTTCCCAGTATTTTTGTAAGAAGCATAATGTTTCCCCAAATAAGATTTTTATTCTATCTATTTTGGRTTCTTTTTCTGTTGTCTTATTAATCCTAGATTTATTCCACGGGAGTTACTTAGGAACCGAATTTTCTGAAGTACAGTCACTAACACAAGTAGATTTTCCAAGGGGTTGGTATATATCATTACTAGTAATAAATTAAAAAAAGTCAGTAATATAGTTGTAGTCAGACATTCTCTATACTGCTTTATGTTAAACAAGGAAAAAGATAAGAGAACTTCCTTTCAAATGAGTACCTCTGGAATACAAGTCTCTGCAGAAAACTATGTATTTCTTTTAATTAGTCATGAGTGGGTTTTCTATTGTTTGTGGAGATTAATGAATYGTGTTACGGAGGCTGATAGACTAGTGGAATGCCTTTAATAGTATCACATTAAAATCAGAAACRGAAGGATTAACCTATTTATGTGCCTCTGCTTCATGGCTGCTTAAACCATGGACTGTTTTTCTATTCCTGTTCTGACTCAGAATAGTTTTTCCTGCTTTTGAATTAACTGATCCAGATGAAAAGGAAAGATTAACAGAATATGGCTTTATCATTTTCTACTTAGAATACACTGGGTTTTTATTCATGCCATAATAGATACTGTAGGACTGATCAAGAGGCATTATACTCTAGTGAAAAGGTTGTATTAAAAAGCTTCATAAGTGTGTAAATTCTGGGCTGTGGKTTTTTTTTTGGTCAATCTAGACAGATGATAGAAAATCTAGACAAATTTTGTCAGTCTAGACAAATGATAAAAGAACTGGGCTTGCACTGCCTGGTAGGAAGTGTACAGTTATCCTCGTGGTAAGTTTTAAAAACATTTTCTGGCCCTGTGAGATCAATTGCAACCAAATTTGTCCAGAAGACCTTCTATCTATCAGTTCAGGATGTCCCGTGAGAGGGTAGGTTGGTTTTCTGCCAAGTGCAGTGTCCACTGGAGAGTGTGGAAAGCGTGTGTGGCTAAGGGTGATCAGACAAAAGATATTCAAGACCTTTCGAAGTTTGGCATAGTTAAGCAAGCACTTCACTAACTGTAGCTTTGTTTATGGGTTTAGTTCAATCAAGTGTAAGTTTTGGAGATCCTTTCTAGACTCTCACCTTCCTCAAAGTCACATACTGTATCTTAACTCCCCTTTCTGTATGCCTAATTTACTGCCTGGTTTACTTTGCAGATAAACCGGAGGCATTGCACGACAAGACAATTAGTGAATAAACACATTTGTTTAAACACTGAATGTCCATGCTAATGTGGTTCACAGAACTGATAAAAACAAGTTAATTTAAGTGCCTTTRAGTTTTCAAAAACTTTTATCCTTGTGCAGGTGATTAAGGCTGTTGATGAAGGGTACCGCTTGCCACCTCCTATGGACTGCCCAGCTGCCTTGTATCAGCTGATGCTGGACTGTTGGCAGAAAGACAGAAACAACAGGCCCAAGTTTGAGCAGATTGTCAGCATCCTGGATAAGCTGATCCGTAATCCCAGCAGTCTGAAAATAATCACCAATGCGGCGGCAAGGTGACATATTAGATCTTACATTGCTCATAAATAAATGTCGTTGATTTCTTCATCTTCCATAATTAGAATTTGTTTACTTTGTTCACCAGCTTCTTCAACTTTTAACTGTAGCTGTTTGCAATCTTGAAGGCTAGAGAAAGTTTCCTGACTATCCCTTTGGGAGAAGGATTGAATATTATTATTATTTTTATTATTGCTGTTATTAATAATTTGCTATTATTTATTCAAATTGTGAAAAGCTGTTATGCTAAGGTTGTGGAACCCATTGTAAGATTGAGCAGAGGTTTGGGAGAAAGACACAGATGGCAGATTTGGCCATCATGTGATCTTCCTTTTCCTTTTGACCTTATGTGGTGTTTTAAGTGCTTAGTGTTTCATAGGTTACAGCTAGCCATGTTCCTAAGTATCTTTCTGAATTGGGTCCAAACACATATCTTACACGCTTATGCTCTGCTCTGACAAGTCGCCTTAACTTTAATCATACGAATAATCATTTTGCTTTCAGTAGGACTCAAACTTCAAAATGTACTTACCTTCCCTGTTAGATCAATGCCTTAACTAGGAATTCATTTCCAGCCTGTGCAATATTCCTAATTACATTAAAAACGTTCATTTATAGTCCTGGTTATTCAACACACTCTGGAACATCACTATGATGAGATAAGAATTATCTCATTGAGAGAGAGGTAACTGAAGAGTGTGTTGACACCTAGGGACATAATGAGGATGTAGTGAAATAAGAGCTTTGGTTAAGTAGGGTTTAAGTGAGTTGGTTTATATAATACACAAAATGTCATACTTATACTGAAGTGATCTGAAAAGATGTAAAATTACTTTTAGCATGAATGCTAGGGCAAAATCCTCTGTCTGCAAAGCAGGCAGAGTCAGGGAGAAATGCACTCTGCTGCTTCAGACCCAGGTCTTGGAGAGTGTTTCAGTGGGCAAGAGACCAGAGTCTGACATGGGGCAAGCTTCAAAAAGGAACACAGCRAAACATTCCTCTCAGACCTTTACTTGTAACGCAGCACACTTCTTGCCACAGCAATCGAATGGGAAGGCACAGAAGGGAAATGGACCTCAGGCGGTGGGAAGAACCGCATTGATACTGCAGCCTGCTGTGCAGCTGATGTGGACCTTGCCTCCTTTTTCCTGGCCCCTGGCATTGTGTTTCATCCTGAGCTAGAGGCTGGCCATCCTAATTGCCTCCTACTGCCACTCCGAGATGTGAAGAAGAAAGCAGAGCTGGGAGGAGGAAGGCAGCCATACTAATGGGATTTGCTTTTAAAAATACATAATGAGAGAATACTGCTTGCATGGTAATTAAGTTTCAATAATTTAATTGGTGAGCATTTAACACATAGTAAACCAACATGCTTACCAAAGCAATTATTTCTGTTACCTGCCAGGTAACAGAAAACAAAAAAAACCCCAAAATTGTTGGAAAAAAATGCAAACTGTTTAAACACTATCTTCTCAGTCAAAACATCTTGCACCCCCATTTGGCAAATGATTGGTGAAAATAGTTATTTTGTAGGGATACACTGARGCAATCTGCTGAATAGAGGAGTTGGGAATCATGACTATCATGTTTTGSTTTGGGGATTTGATTGCAGAAATCGGTGCTGCATGTTTTGCATTCCAAACAGCAGCAAAATGTTTCCTGTTTACTGTCCTTCCAATTAGGGGGTTGAACCACAGCAGAGCTGAAAACAGTGTTGAACCGTCATTTCCAGTTTACCTGTTCATAGCCAGTAAAAGCTGATATCCTCTAACGGAGACCAAATTCAGTCCGAGTACTGCTTGCACCTGCTGGGTTCTGCGCAGGAGCTCCACAGTGCAGTATTGCTCTCTCCCGAATCTCTCTTGCTCTCTTTGCTCCTATTTCACTGTATGCTTTACTGGCACGGGCAGCAGAGGCTGCACATCGGTACCACGATGCCGTGCTCTCTGCTCATGGCACAGCATGGGGGAAGGAAGGAGGCTGCTAACACGGGAGGGGACTTCTCACAGAGGCTTTCGGTGAGCTCTCAGTAAAATGCTCCTCATGACAGGCTGCTGCTTTGGCTTTGATGTGGAGCACGTTTCTGAGGAGAGGAGTGTCAAAGGTAATTTTTATTCCCTCCTTCCTGATTACTTTTCCACTGCTACGTCCGTGCACMCCTTGCATTCCCAAGCAGTGCAGTATCTCCCCCCCTCTGCAGCTCCTCACTCCCCAGTGACAGACAGTGGGCTGTGGGGTCCAGGTGGTGGGCACACCTGCATGGGTGAGCCCAAGCCCTTTCCCTCTGAGAAGGTGTTTGTTGCAGTTCAGGGACTGTGTGATCCGTGATCTCTCCATCTCACTGTCCCCTTGTCGATGTCTGCAGACCAACTCAGGCTATCCTTAAACTTGAGTACGACCAAGAATTAGGTATGACAACATGRGGGGTGCTGGGCAGTCCCATGCAGATTTGGAAATCCGCGATCACCCCCATGTAACCATTGCCAAAACGGACTAATCTCGAACCTCAGACCTGGCTGAAAGGCTGCAGCCAGCTCCACACCCTCTTCGCGTCCTGCAGAGGCACTGCTGGCAGGTAACGTGCGCTCCTTCTGCAGCGGGAGCCGGTGGTGCTGCTGGCCAGGGACTGGGCGCTGGAGGCCCAGCATCGCTTTCTGACACTGACAGAGGAAAATGAGAAGCCAGATTTAAAATGGGTTTGGGTCTTGCTGTAGCCTTATATGCAGAAATGTGTAACTGATATGAAAGGGCGGTGAGTCAGGGCAGCTCCTCGAGAAGGAGACCCGCAGTCGCATCCTGCCGCTATCCTTGTACTGTCAGCAGCCGGAGAGGGACAGGCATCGCTGCAGAGCACTCTGCAACTCAGCCCTGAGGGCTTGGGGGGGTTACATCGGCTCAAATGGCTGCTCTCAGTTGTTATTTGAGGCTGTAGTACTCCCACAGCACCTCTCCCCATACCCATAATAAGCAATTAATCTAAATTACAGAGGTCCCAGCTCTCTTGCCCATGTCTGTGGTGCTACTGGAAGAATGCTAAAGCTTTATGCCCACCATATGCTCATAGGTGTTCAGAGTATACTTGGTCAGGAAAAATGTTTAACCTAACGATGTCCGTTGCAGATGCAAAGCCTGTCTCTTCTTAGAGATTTTAGAGCTGATGTTTGTTTAAAATAGTCACGGCGCTGTTGTATCCTATTTAAAAGCACATTGCTGGAGGTGCACAGGATATCCCTGTCCTCTGGTACGTTACTGTTAACTGACTTCAACTGAAGGATGGGCTCGACTGTACGTCTGATTCCAGGCCACAGCCCAGGCACGTTCTACACTAATACTTCATAGGAATACAGGAGAGGAGTCAAAGCCTTCAATTCTGTATTTCCTTTTCAGTTTTCTATCCCTTCTGGCCAACCCTTGGCATCTAATAATTTCTTGATACCGAGGGTAGGTTTTTATCCTTATTGATTGTCTCTTCGCAGAGCGTTCTACATGCTTGTGAACCTTACATTGACAAAAGGTTTTTGTAACCTCAGCACAGCAAACATTTCATAATACCTTTCCTGGTGTTGTGTTTCATCTCGAATTCACATGAAAACTCCTTTCCTATTCTTTGTCAAGTACAGAGTATGGCTGATTTCTTTCTTACCTGTCAAAATTCACTTTTTAATCAGGTGGCCACCTTAAGCTCTTGCTAACAAGACCTGCACTGGTTATGGAGACATGGGTGTTTTGTGTCCTTTAGGCTGCCTGGAGTTATCTAGCTCTGTAAAGGGCTGTAGGAACAGAACTCAGTATGCAACAAGTTGTACGAGTCATGCAGTTTTCTAAAGCACAACCTCATGATATTTTTATTTGATTTATGTCTTGCTGCTCTTTCCTGTTTTCTGAGCATGATGTTCATTTTTATAACAGAGTCCTTAGGTTGTTTGGATATCTTTAGGGTGGAAGTGAAGTTCATAGTTCTTCCAGTTTTGATCAGGTTCATTATTTTTCTTCTTGAGCTTATTATTTTTTAGTCCACTGTGTATTACTTCACATTTGTGAACATTTCATGCAGATACAAAGCAGATGGAAAGTTTTCTAAACTTGAGTAGGAGAGACAGAATCACTTTACCCACCTGCTAACCAGTTGGTGAGGCTGTGGTCTGAAAGGGCTTATTAGTTGTTGTTTAATTTGTGTTGGAAAAAAAAATGGAACCCAAGAGTCACACAGCTGGAAATACTTTGTATACACTACAAATCTTAAATGGACTCATAACACTTCTTTTTCTTTATCTGTTTCTTTTTTTTTTTTTACTTATTTATATTTCTGATTTTGATCTTTTATTTATATATATATATATGATGGCTTTCTAGAATTACAATGTATATTATCATTTTATGTATATGAATTTCACTCTTACACAGCCATTTGAAAAAATATATTTAAAACATAGTGTATAATTAAAAATATATTTAAAGCATTTCTGTGTCTCAAAGTGAATTAAGCTGTTGGAAGATAGTGTGACCTTGAGGTCTAAGGGTTGTGATACGGGATTCACGCAACCCATGTATTATGGCAGCCTTCTTATAGTTGCCGTGTATGTTCACATCTGTGATGTATGTGTGCCTAAAGGCACTTAGTCTTCACGAATCTGCTATGAAACAGGAATAGCCGAGTTAATCCACAGCCTCTGCCAAGAAAAAGCATTTGAAAAAAATTGAAAAATTTTTGTAATTCCAGCACATGATTTTTAGAAATTCTGAATTTCTGCCAGGTCTGTGACTGGTTTCAAAATTGAGAAGGAATCCACACCAAAAAAAAAAAAAAGCACAAAAAAATCCAAAAAACCCTGCTTCTGCATTTGCTTTTGTTTCTATATAACCTTTTGGAAAGTGAAAGTCAGTGTCAAGTATTGCTACCGTTGTTTCTTTATACTGCAAGCACATATTTAGGAGAAGAGGAAAGAAATTATATTGCAAACAAGGGGACAAAAGAAGACCATTATGCATGTTAACTATGCACCTTTTCTGTGCATAGAACTTAAATAAAATTTAAGCCCAAATTTCTTTTTTCCAGAATTAGGTACCTCATCAAGCTCAGTCAAGTTATTCTTGATTTACAATAATGAATATGCAGCTAGAACTTATTCCTTTTTTTATGAATGACAGTTAAGGTGCATGGATAAAACCTCTTAAGATGTTATTGAGGGCTCTGGAATTGAAGTTTACAAAATGTGTAGTTGCCTCCCTGGAATTCCAGTTAGAGGCCTGAGACTGTATGTCACATACTATTATACACATTTCTCATCTTCCATTAATTTCCAAGTTCCAATTCTGTGTTGAGGAAGCAGCATGCCTGACTATGAGAATTAAAAAGAAAAAAAAAGTTTTCATCTGTAAACAGTTATGTGATTATTTTTTTTATCCCCAAAATACATCTTTTTTGGTAATTCATGACACTATGTAACTGTATTGAAAAAAACCACAACAAAAAATGCATTATTTCTGGATTGTACTGCAGCATTGGAGGCAGATCTGGTTTCAGATCTCTTTCATGTGTTAGAAGTTCTCCATTTAAATACAAGTTCTGCTGGTATTGTTATATCTAAGGCTACAAAAACAAGMAAGCCACTTATTTTCAGAAAAAGCATAGTTGAAATTCTTTTAGTATAGTCCAGGAGATTTAAGGGGTCAGGGTCACTTACTCTTCCTGATGAAAATACAAAAGTGTTTGAAAATGTGTATGAATAATTCCTCATACCTTCTTTCATGTGTTAGCAAGTTGTTTACAACCCTATCCTGATTTTCTTGAATTTGATGCATTGTTGGAATTATTCACTGGAGTAATTTCCTCGAGCAGTTTTTGGCCTACCTGTTATTTGCGAGTAGTTGATTGCAAGTGTTTGCTGCTAAACATGTGCTTTGTTGGCTGTCATTGTGGCACTCTCAGTGGTGTCAAGCATAATGTTTGCTCTCGAACGTCCAGAGGCATCATTTGCAATTCAAAATTTGAAGTTTGCTTCTCACAAAATTTGTTTCCACTTAAAATCTGATGATTCGGTGGAAACTGTCTAGTATGCTAGCTTGGTAGGRTATTTGGGAAAATTAAACTCAGTAGGAGCAGTGAACAGGTCAAATAAAAAATTCAGGCTGCTCCATTATGCAGCATAATTCAAGCCCTGTTTTTACAGTAATATTTGCAACAAAACGACTATTTATGTTGGCTGAACATTTTGTTGAAATGTTCCCTTTTTTTGCCATTCAGGTCAGAAGGTTTCAGATGCTTGACATATATTGCTGACCTGCCGTAATATTGCTTGTTTGCTTCTCCCTGGTAGGAACTTTCAGGCTGGAGGAAAGAGCTTTCAGTTCTATTTCGAGCGTTTCAGAGAGGGCTTATGCTTTTGTGGTTGTCCAGGCACTAACAACAGGGTCCAGGTTTGGCCAAACGCTGTGTAATGCAAGCCCATGTGTGAATTCTTAGCCCCGTTCAAAACCCAGCAACAATATAATTCGTGTCCTAAAATGGACTGCTCGCTCTAAAAGAATTCAAGTAATGTAAGCCTACAACGCTAGCCCTCTTTCTGAAGTCTGTTAAACATAAAATAGTGAGGGGGGGAAAAACTTAACTACAAATCACACAGAAGAATGGAAGAGTAAATGATACTCCTTGGTGTCTAATCATAGTTGGGGTTGCATGGGGAATCCAAGAGTTACACTGAGGAGATTTTTAGGGCCTTTAGTTAGCTGGCATGCTAGAGACAGAAAAGCCTTATTTTCACCTGACTTTTTCCAGCAGTCATTAATACTGTGCCTGAGGCAGACACGAATGAACCATTGTTCCTTCAAAGTTAAAAGTTGCTGGGGCTCGCTGTTAACAGAGACAGTAAAACATCTATTTGCACTTTCGCATCTCTAATTTGACTCTGCTGGTGAAACTCGGGCAAGAATTCACAGCAGACCGAATTGGGTACTGTATCATTTAAATAGTATTGCAGCCAGACCAGCGGGTGGCCTGATCGTGAGCGTTTGCTGCTTACTGTGATTTTGCTCTGCTGTTCGCAGCCCAATGTGCTGGGTTTACAACGAGAAGCCTTTCTTAGTGTTAAGAGTAATTCTGCACTGGAAATTCTGGAAGAAGAAACTGCACGGAGCCGTTGCCTGATGCTGCGAATGCTCTAGCGAAAGTCTGTAGAAATTCATAGCGCGGCCAAATGTGAGATATAAGGACAAGTCGTACACAGCAAATGGTAGATGCAAAGAGCCAGAAAAGCATTTTAAAAGCTCTCTGAGGCATTTCTCTCTCCCTCTTTTAAAGAGCCTATAGACTGTCCTAACAATAATAACTGGTTGTCGTTAAGGCTCTGTCTCCGGGCCAGCTACGAATCCCAGGAAATGGCCATGTGACGTTACTTCTGCAGCTTAAAAGCACAGCTTAAGCTGTATTATGAGAAAAAGAAAACCATTTCAGGAACGTGCTGGTATTTTTTGCCTTCAGTGGTTT